>ML121531.1:302192-444407 GCA_003788615.2 Terfezia boudieri ATCC MYA-4762 | reverse complement strand
TGGATCTGGGGGAGGGGGGGGGGGGGGAGGTATGTCTCTATCAAAAATGGCCTCAATGAAGCGCCTAATAGCTCACTGGGATGTATATATGGAGGAAAGTCTTCTATTCATGCATCAAATTGAAAATCCCGCAAAATCTGAGTGAGATTATCCATTAGGGTTGTTCACCTTCAGAAGGGGCTAAGGGGCTATATCGTACGATAGGTTATTCCCCTAGGAATATTGGGGCAAAACTCTCAAATGTCTATCTATCTATGCACAAAGACTGGAATCATTAAAAGCTCATGTGCCATGTAAATTTGTGAATATTGGGTTAGTTACCCTGAAGTGTCTTGGGAGGAGAAGAAGTAATAGATCCTAGAATATCTCTAAGGGGACGACGTCTGGACTCGGACTGCAGGAGTTTGTAGAGATTCCTGTAATATGGGCAAACTTTCAAGCTACTAGGCACCTCATTTGGACCTTTGACTGATATTCTAAGGCAATCCTCACCCAGTAGAATAATGGCTCTACTAGGATGTAAAGGTAGACCTATTCTCAGTAATTGCGGAGATTAACTAAGATCATCACCACATAGACTGTTCTCATGCCCAGATGGACCTGTACCTTTACAAGTGAGGCTTAAGGGATATAAAGGGAGACACCTCAAATAGAATGCAACTAGCTTTCTATATACCCAAAACAACGCAGTCTTGGACGTACATAATTCAGACATAGCCTCTGATCTTATTGTGGTTTTCTTTAATTTTTTAAAAAAAGTCTATACGTTTATTGAGCCTAAGGCTATGAGACGGTCTTATTGTAGTTACCACCGTGAGGTAATAATGCTGACATCGATTGTAGAAATTTGGCGAGGCTCACTAACGGAGCGGGTTGCGGTATAGAAATCGAAAGGCGAAACAAGGATGTAGTTGTTTGCCAGATGTCTTTAAGAGGCTGTGCATCTCACTCTTCTCTGTTTTTTTTTGTCTGAGCCAACTCAATGGGAATATCACATTCCAGACGACTGGCCACCCACAACTTTGAGGCCTAAACGAACAATATATAAGTATTTGCGTGGTAGTGATAGCTCAATTACATATCACTGCACTCTGGGATGAAGCATGCGGGAAAAGAGTACCATTTTTTCAAGGCCTTCCAGTATCTCCTCAAGTCCCAGCTACTATAATCACGTGAGACTCCCCGCCCCTGAATCGATGCGCACCGGCTTGAGCAGTGCAACCAAATATGGAGCCTGCGTAATTCATGCTCGACAGTACCTAGGTAGGAGACGTTAACAAAATATATGTGAATATCTTGTTAGGCAGCGGCGGCGGCAGCGGCGAGCACGGGTGCACAGCAGATCTATAGTAATATGCCTACTGGAGCGGATGATGAAACGCGAAGTGGACAATAGAACTAAGAGTGCGATAATGCAACTGAGAACGATGCGAATTGAAGACTTGCTTGATTCAACGAAAAATACAGGTCCGGAGCGGTGTCTATATACATGGAAATTCAGGGTAAATGACAAGCGCAGGGATGTGTTAATCGGCCAATAAGAATCAAGGAAATGCAAGGATCGGTCCTGCGACCACCGGGTGGCGACCAGAGTTGACTCAACCCGACATACGCAAAACATTGCGTGTGTGCGAACGTAAGGAACTTGCGTAAGGAGCTTGCGCGTGCGTGGCTTCGGCGATATCGGTGTTGGCGGTTGGCGTTGACAACGGTACCTTCGCCGTGTAGCGGGTGTGCCGGATGTGCGTTTTAACAGACGTGGCTATGATCTGTTGAATGTAGACGTTGGTAATTAATTGAAGATGTTTATGCACTTCTTATATTGTGGGGCAACGTGCCAACCAGACTAGGTATCAACGGAGGCCATTGAAGAGATTGCATTAATGGAATCTTGATCTATCCATTTCACCAATGCCGAAATATCCGAGGACTGTAAAAGCTATACGTCATGTGCTTGTTTGTTGTCAACCAGACGAGCTTCTTTGGAGAGCTCTTGCGTATTAGAAATCTCGAGTTGGATTGCTTCAAGACAAGGGCTGGAGAGAAAGGAGAAGAAAGCCAGGAGAGACGGCCTTTAAGAGGAGGCGTCGTGTCAACCAGAATTATATAGAGACTGGGGGCCTGGGGCCGAGGCTGCGTAGTAGGTACATCTTGAGTGTGTGAAGAACAAAACAAAGTATTCTAGCTAACACTGACTTCTGGCTGGCAGCCTCGAGCGGAAGCTACTACGGTAAGCACTGGTTGGTACACATCAGCAACCAATCACCAAGGTCATGTCCTCACCATTGAAGTTCTCTTAGACCCTTCACTTGCTGGAAGTGAAGGGAGCCTGCACACCAACGTCAAGGTGGAACTTCATCGTGCAGGTCCCACCTCGCACGCACCCTCCCCTCAAGCCCGGGCCAACTACGGACCTACAAGGGCTACGTCCCTAAGGCGGTGGGCTTGAAGGGAGGTCGGGTCATCAGTGGTAGGACAGGTGAGGCCCCCTGTCCAAAGCAGTGAGGAGAGAAGAAAGGAGGGGGGGATGAAGGGTTTATATAGGATTTTGGAGCCGGCGCCAAGGGTTTCCTAGCATTGGTGAAGAGCGGGCTTGGCAGAGAGAGCGGGCTTGGGGGTTATCAGGAGGCGCGAGACGACCTACTTGTATGTATGTGTGGCTATGTATGTGTGGCTGTGAACATAGCCAGCTATTGCAACACTCGGGGAAATTTGTATATCTTAGTGGATTTTCATGGGAATTGGGCAGCAGAGGACTCAAATGAACTGAAGCTCAAAGTCTATGCCAAGACCCGGGTATATGATATTTCCTAAAATAGACATATTATGAGGTGAGAAACTTGAAAATGGAATATGATGCAGCCTCAAGGCATTATGTTCTTCTTGACAAGATATAAAGCCTTGGCACAAGGATTATGCCTTAGACCATGATGAATAATACAGTGGTATGCATGGATAGTTTGTGGGGGGTTTCAGGACAGGTATTTCTGGAAATAAGTCAATCAAAAAAGGTCACAATAGAGCAATCAATAGCTGTGATAGTTCTCCATTACAGAAGTATCGATTTCCAGAACCTGTATGAACTGTTTAAGATGTTAAGGCCCAATCGGGGTGAATGGAACATGATAGGAGCCATCATAAGGAATTCCGTCACCAGTCACTGCTATATTCCACTCTCTTCCTTCCTCTGTCCAAGTCATAGGCCTCAATTAGGAGCCGGCGTCCCCTCATCTCCAGGTGACTTCCAATGGCCAACTTCCCATCAAAAAACACCAACACGGAGGAGGTGGCTGTAGGTACCTGCTCTCTGGTTACCCCCCAAGAAAGAGCCAACCTTCTCCCGCTATCCCACTCCCCAACATCCTGTATTATATCTGCCATGGGTCTCTGGCAGGGAATCCCATGAATTACTATTGCCTTGGCTAAGCCAATACCAGGTGGGGATGTAACTGATGGGGGTATTTTGGCTGGGCGGGATTTACCAGCTCGTGCCGCTAGACATAGTGCGGCCTGTTTTTTTGTGACTGGAGTTGCCGTCACTGGGACAATGTCCTCATCATAATAACTGGACAGGTCCTCATACTCCAACAACAATATCCTCTCTTCCGTCTGTATTGCAACTTCCACTGTTTCAACCTGCTGCGTGGTCAGTTTGGGAGGCAATAGATACCGTCTCAACCGGTAATGCCTTCCCTCTCGTAGAACGGTACTGCACGGGCATGTCTCAGAATCATCATCGCCTCCTCTGGCTACTATGATAGCAACAGTGAACAACGACTGCCCCGGCTCTGCGATAGTTAATAGGCCAAAGTAATATTGCGGAATAGTCTCATACGTAAAGTAAAGTTTTTGGATACCATAGAATGGTCGCTTAGTAGGGCCAGAGACAAATTGGAAATGGTCGTGGTGGAGTTTCTGATAGCAAGATATTGGCTAGCTTGTCAATAGTTACAATATAATCTTAAATACATATTGGGATATATAATAATCAATGGGGGCCACGGATAAACAACCAGACAAGAGATAAATATCCGAGCGGCTTATCACTTAGTACTTCAGCTGGTCTGTCATCCATATTTTCCCCCTTCCAGTGGGGTATAATCCCACAGACTTACCCTTCACCTCCCACAGGGGCCTCTCGGAGGTCTTTGGTTCGTGTTTTTTCGCTTCCGTCCATTCTGGGCTCTCGTAAAGGTCAAAATCGTCCGAAATGTAGATAGCGCCATCTGACATATATCCTTGTGGTGATTCGCATCCAGGTGATTTGGCAATTGCTTTACTGACATGCCGGAAGTCGAATCATAGTTTCAAGGGCGGCAGCTCCTCCCGGCCAGCTGACTATATAGGAAGCCGAAGAAAGCATCTACTGCGTCCCAATCGTCCCCGTCCTCCTCTTGCATCCATATGGGACGATCGAGGTCCTCCCAATCCTTGATGCTGCCGAGGGCAGCTCTCTGGTCATTGATATCTGGACAGTCGAAGGTGAGGTGTCGGCCATCTTGTGTGTGGTGACCTCACTTCATGCGTCCGTGTCAGATTTACCAATCCTATGCAGCCTGGCAGCCAGTATCTCTGGGGCCCTTTGTCTGTTCGTAACCATGTGTAAGCCGACAGGGCATGTCGATTCCATTCTGACCTCCGAACACCGAAGCCCTTGGATGAGCGAGCTGCGCTCCTGGCTGCCTTGGAGGCTTGCCTGATCCCTTCTTCCGTTACCTTAGAGGAGGCAAGTGATACTTGTCCCAGGGCGGAAGCGAAGGCTGCCAAATTGTCTGCCTCCTCGTTCCCCTTGATGCTGATGTACGAGCGGACCCAGGAAATGGATGAGTCGTAGTGGTTGTTGTCTCGTTTCTCTAGGAGCTCTCCCAATTCCAGCTGGACGCTGCTCCTTGGTGACTGCAGATCTCGGGAGATCTTGATGGCCGCTGAGATGGCCGAGGAGGAGTCTGAAAGGATAGCGACCATGGATGTTTCCCTGTGTGCTTTAAGGGCGAGGACTATGGCCTGCCGTGCGAAACAGCTGAGGGAAGAGCTATTGCTTGTAGACTTAACATAGCCATACGGTAGCCCTCTTCGCGTTTTTTTTTTTTTTTTTTTTGAAGTCTATACGTCTATGCAGCCTAAGGCTATGAGACGTCCCCTTAAAAGGGTTGGTAAATCCACGGAACAACGGATTGCGTTAACGAAATAAAGAAATAACCTCCTCTTTGTGACTGCCATGGCAACCTTGGCCCACAATACGCTTAGCCCACAGCCCTCCCTAACTTTCGTATCCTTCTCTGCCAGTGCCAACATCCTTGCTACATTAGCAAGGATCTGGACTCGACAAACGACCACCAATGTCTACCTCCTTGCTACATTCAATACTAGTACGTAAGGTAGTTCCTCAACGGTGGTTCCGGAGAGGCTCTACTAGTAAAGGATAGCAAGGATCTGGACTCGACAAACGACCGCCAAAACCCCACGTGATTTGGGGTTCTTCGGGGAATAATTCCTCCGCCCCTTCTTTTGCCAGCACGTCTGCTCGCTCATTACCGGGGATGCCCCCCCCGATATATTCCTTCCCCACTCAGGCCAAATCAAGGTTGGAGAAGAACGTCTCCACCAGATCTACCACATATTCACCCCCCCGTCCTTCACCTTCTTCGCCCACTTCTTCCGCTCATCCATCTCTTCCAATTCCCCCACCTTCGTCCAATCTCTTCCCCACGTGGACAGACCAAGGCTACGTGCTTGCCTGTCTCCACATATCTTCCGCATGTCCGGCATGTTGGGTCTACTGTATCCCAATTTTGCACGCCAGGATTGGAGATTTCCCTTCCCCGTCCTGCAATGGACGTAGTTGAGCCTTGCCTTCCTACCCCACCTAACCACCCTACCCCCTCCTGTTCCGGCTACCTTTCTCTCTGCCTCCCGCTTTGTTTTCCATTCCTGTCTGAGACCTCCCTCCGTGATCTGAGGTTCTTCAGGATGCTGATCCTCCGCCCCTTCTTTCGCCAGCACATCTGCCTGCTCGTTGCCTGGAATGCCGACATGAGCTTTTACCCATCCCAGCGTTACTGCCTTCGCCCCTAGCTTCTCTTGCCTTTCTTTGATTCCCATGGCTGCTGAGATTAGGTCTGCTGTCCTTGCCTTCCTAAGTGCCCCGATTGCTGCCGTTGAGTCCGTCAGGATTAGCACCTTCCAATTTTGAGGTATCTTTTCCAGTGCTTTTCTGATCCCGGCAACCTCCCCATCCCATACGGTGCACAATCTCCCTAGGCCAATTCTCCCCTTTATAGTCATCCCTTCCGAACACCAGCCCCCACCCACTCCTCCGCCTTCACTCATACTGCCATCCATGTATACTACTACCGAGTCTTCCTTCATCTCTCCAATTTTTTTGACCCACCGGTCTGGCTTATCATCCCTAGTCAAGTCCAGGTCCTTTATGGGTATCTCCACAATATCCTCCTATGCTTATCACCTCATTCAATCCTTCTCTCACAAACCCTGCTTTATTTCGAATTGCTGACATCACCGAGATAAAGCCATCCTCCTTTGGATTATCTTGCATCCTATACGGTGCTCCAATATGGTCCCATGCTCTTCCCTCCTCTACGTTCCTCTCCAGGGTGCCGTTATCTAACCACTGCATCTGGGTCCCGCATCATCTTCCCCATCAGCCTCGCCTGAGCTGCATCTACACCATTCTTGGGCTCTCTACCCCTGCAATTTGGCTAACCAGCTCACGTCTTGATCCATGAGTCGCATTGACGCATTTTTTTAAAAAAAGCCTGGTATTGTAGCTTCTCGAATTCTTCCTCCCAATCCCGTTGACCTCTCCACCCTAGTTCAGCACCCCATAGCGCCACTGCCCTGATCATCCCTGTATAGGCTGCTCTCCAGCTATTGGCGCTCATTCCCCAAGACGAGTTCCCTAGTCCATTAAGCTGTCCCAGTAACTTCCGAGCCTTCTGGATCCTACTTTGCCAGTGCCTTTTGAATGTCAGGCTCTCGTCCATAATGATACCGATCCACTTGACCCACTTCACATCTTTTTTCTCCCTCCTCTTTTTCGTTCTCAGTACCAGCTTTTCGTGTTTGCTTTCTTCCAGTGATAGGTGATTTTCCTCTGCTACACTGTTAACTACCTGGTCTGCGCTTGTCAACTACTCATTCATCTTTACTTGACCCCCCCCCCCAATAGCATATGTTCAGATGTAAATCATCCACATATGGCGGAAGCTCCATGTCTGCTACCCCCCCTAAAGTCTCAGCTAGCCTTTCTTCCATTTTTCGAATTATAGGTGCCATCCAAATCAAGAAGATCACAGGCGAAAGTGGTGAACCCTGTGGAGACCCTAGGTTGGTCTTTCCCCTACCTCTTACTTTTCCATCCCATTCCAGCTCGAATTCCCTGGCTCTGAAGAACTCCCTAATCCAGGGGATCCATTTTTTTCCTTCATCCGACTTCTCGAGCTCAGCCCTCTTCGCGTGAACATATGCATATATATGATGAGGCTTAACTTGCAGTTTAGGAAATCCCCATTGCCCTTTTGTCTTGCAGTGCGCCAGAATCCAACGCCAGAGACCTTTCAATTAACAAAAGAGCTGGATATTGTTCTCATAGCCGCCTCTGCCATTAGCAACCGATACGGTTCGTCGCCTAAACTTGGAAAAGTTGACCTCGGCCCTTCTTTTTTTTTTTTCCCCGTAAGATAGCAGTCCTCAATATTCTCACTAGTGCTACTCTTCCTGTTCTTCTGTATTAGTCCTACGGCGTTTGTGCCAGCTTCCAGGGAAGCCGCCGCACTGCAGCTGTATCACCTGTTTTCTCTATACTCAAGCTGATGTGCTGCCCCAGCGATCAAGTCCTGTGCCGAGAGTCAAACTATTGAGGTTCTGCATGACAGTGGTGGAGACTTCTGGTTCTGGGGTACGAGACTAGGTTCTGCCCCAACCGGATTAGTTTTCGTATCTTATGTTGGATCTATAACAACCTCTGATTCCCCTCTTCCTGCTTCACCATTCACATCACAATCATAACACTACGAGAACATCTCATAACACCAAACTTCTGTGCAGAAATCTATACGCACCGATACATCTACTACGTTTACTCTACGAATTGACTGAATTGGCGTCTATCAAATACCATTGGGTCGACAACACCTATAGAGCAAATTCTGGGTCAAAGCCCTCAAGTTACTCATCAAAGGCCACGCTCACATCCACAACCTGGGCCTCTTCGGCCACTATCACAGCAGACTTAGCCCAAGTCACCTCGTTTTACCCACTACTATCATCAGCAGACTTAGCCCAAGCCACTCGTTTTACCCACCAATATCTTTTTTTTAAGTACACATGTGTCAGGTTCGAATCAGAAAGTTCTCGGGCTGTGGGTGCGAAATCTACTACGTTTAGGCCTGATGCGCCATGGGTGACGGAGCAGGTACTGTGCTGGCCAAACAAGATACGAGAGAGCCGTTAAAGATGGCGTCTGGGGCGTCATAACGGCGCATATTACACTCAACCAACTCTCTGGGCCCTAGGTTCGAAAGGATCATCAACTTTCGATGCTACGGTTTCTGTAATGCCATTAATCTTGGCCGGCCTAGGAGAAGTTACAATCGGACCTCAATGATACTAGACAGCAATAGTCGAATCTGGCAATGGGCGCCGTGATACATACTTCGGCCATTAACCACATCCCCCTGACGGTCTTTACAACTACGAGTTCAATTTCCTCAATTGCTGTTCCGACTGCAGTTGCTAGACATGGGCCTCGGCCTCGGCTGGTTGCGGCGAATTGAGTCATAGAAAGGAGGCTGTTATAGATCTTTGGTTGGCGTTTACATTGTAATGGCTGGGATTTCCCTGTATTTGAGCCAGACTAAGCCAGTGTCTCCCTAAAATAGGCTGGTTTTGATACAATTGGCTTTCTCTCAGATAACCTTCGCTGTCTATACTTCCTTGGGTTGGCTGGCACCGTTTCTTTGCGATTTGTTTGGCTATGTTTGCTGCATAATTCTTAGGTACGAGATTTCGATTAAAGTTGTGGCTTAATCAAGTAATTTTCTAGAATCTACTTTAGAATTTACTTTGAATCTATAGCATTCGCTACATACTTTGCTCAATTCGGCCTCCCCGAAGCCGCAGACGTTCGTTCATGCCAAAATAGGCTAGCGTTGGTCAATGCAATACGTTACGAGGCTATGTAACACACCTTAAGAATTAAGTATAGGCTTATATGTGTCAAAATTTGGATTCAAGGTGTATATTTCGAAATTACTAGTATATTCCATCATCACTCCGCGTATATCCACACTTCGTAGCTATCACTTATTCACTCATATTCCACTATAATAATTAAGCAGACTAACTTGCCTTGTCCCTGAATCCACCCGGGTTTCCGGATGGCTCCTCATGGGCCTCTCACTGGGATCGAATGGAGGACTGCATATATATATATATGTTCTGGTCCGTTCCGGGATTCAGTCCATACCGGTATGGACTGGGCCGTTGCGAGATTGCCGGGCCGTTCCGGGATGGCATATATCTACACTCTGAGCGATGAACGAAGGCAAATTGAGTGGAAACCGGGTCTATTATATTTTATACATAACAAAAGCTCAAACTCCACTACGAGTAATTTCATGATACCTCTCGTTCATAGTACTATAGGTGTTGTTCTTTTCTGCATGCAGCAAAGTATCACGAACATGTTACATCATGCTCCAAAGCCACTTGTTTCCCATCATTACTTTCCTTCCATCGCAGTTATTTGGGTCTCGCAGGTATGCTTTAATTCTGCGATACCTAGGTAGTTCTTGTTAGTCACCATGTACTTGAATTGGATATTAAGGAATTACTTCTCAAAGGTCACCTGGGATTTACTTCAATAATTGCGCTTCGAGATCGAGTGAAACCTAGGGGGTGAAACTGATCCAAATCAATAGCACCATTATCTTCTGACCAACTGACATTATGGTAAGGGCGGGAATGTCGTGGTATGTTGGTAATTCCGAGGTGTGCTCTGGTAATGTCAGTGTGCACTAGTCTGGTTGGCACCACAATATGTTACGTTGAACAAGTGTGTTGCGTTGAAGAAAATTCTCACGAACTAAAGGTTTCAATTCCGTAACGGACCAGAACATTTCTCTACATAATAACTTTCATTTCGGGTATACCTCTACTGAGTATTTTTTTGGATAGGTCGCCTATGTTATCTCCGATGTTCTTTGACCAAATGTTGCTACAAAATAACCTTCATATCGGATATGTCCCTATTTAGTAATTTTAATGTCGCTGTGGCCGCTGTGGTGTTGTGGTAAATCCTTGTTGCTATCCGTGACATTGAACAATTTAATCCCGCAACGGCCTGGTCCGTTGCGATATCCAGTCCATACCGGCATAGACCGGGCCATACCGGTATGGACCGGATCCCGGAACGGACCAGAACATATATATATATATATTTTTTTTAAAAAAAAAAAAATAATAGTTAACCGCAAAAGCAACAGTGGTTTTGTTGCTCGGCAATAAAGTGGTCTTAGCGGCTGCTAAAGGATCTAGCCAAATCAGGAGGTATGACAAGGGGTTACGCTGCCTGCCATATGGGCAGCGGAAATTTCGCGAACAGCTGCATATGTTCCAGGCCAGCCACGAGAAATTTAAACTCGCGGAAGGCCCAGGCCAGCCAGAAGACCACCCATCTACTGGCTGGCCCGGGCCGCTCTGGAGAATACGAAATGGTCTGGCCACTCGCGAGTATGAGAAAATTGAGGTTTACGGTATCTTGATAATTTCGATAATGTGACTATCGGGTAAGCTCTTACCCTGAACTAGACTCATGACCAGTATATCGGATGCTTAACTTGTCAATATGCAAGTGTCAGTAGCTCGTAAGCGGACCGCTTACCACAGTACCTATGGTTACCACTCAAGATGCTTGCGACCTATGGTGAGCTCGCCACTCAAGGCATTCTTGTAATAGACTGTAGAAGTATGTCAAAAAGTGTTACAGCTACCCTCCCTTGGAAAAACTATGGCAATAGGATCTTATCGTATTTCTAGTATAGGTATAGGGATCTAGACAATATATATGACAATAGTTCTGTAAGATTCTCAAAGAGCGAATTGTCCATTGCTTTTGGCTTAAGCTAGAGCTGTCTCTGTCTATGTCTCTACGGTACCGATAACACAGATTAACTTGCCAAGCCCTAAATCCTCCCAGACCCTCCAAACACATGTAAAGTGTAAGTGAAATAGAAACAAAAAAAAAAAAAAAAAAAAATCATAGTGACAGAACCTACTCAAGTTGTAACAGGGTTCGCACAGTTCCATTTGTCGGTTTCCTGTCACACAAGTCATAGTCACTAATGCCGCTGTTGGTGATAGGGCTGAATTTATGTTTTAACAGACTATAACTTAGGGGAAATTGTGACGTTACCTTAATACGGCACTATCTCTTCGATCACTACATCTCCACAGTTTGGCAAGTCAATTCGCGGAACAAGGCAAGGACTCTACGAGGATCTAAAGAATTATTAAGTTTGGCTACACAGCTTCTGTATCTATTCTATTTGCTACTACTGCCGTGTTGTCTGTGATTTCAAAAAAAAGGGGGAAAGGAACTAGTCCTGCGATTTCAAAAGAAAAAAAAATAGAAAAAATAACTGTACAACCTCAAAAGAGAGCAAGAAAAAAAAAAGATCTCTACGACTGCATGTTGGAAAACAAATAGCAAGGTCCTAAATATACTCAATTATGAAAAAAAAAACTGCTAGTATCCAATAACATCTCCAATAATTTGTCTAGTCTTTAATAATCTCGCACGCCACCAAAGTTATCCCTCATCCACCCCATCAGCAGAGCTGTTTGGTTTGCGTTGCTCTTGTCGATTCTCTTTGTCAATTTTTCTATTCGTGGCTCCATAATCTCCTTTAATACTTGCTCATTTGCTATGAGCTCCTTTGGTTGACTTTTTTTTATTACAATGCCTGAAGCAGCCAGTCCTTTATCAAAGTCGTCCTTGTGCAGAACCTCAAGGGCGGCAGGTATGTCTGGGAGCGACTCCTTAGTCACAACCCCCTTATCTTGAAGCAAGTTTCCCAGGTCCTGGGTAGTCACAACTCCCCGCTCGTCTAACATGGCATCCAATAAATTCGCGAGTACTCCTACATCCCCAGCTCCCACGCTCACCTCTGGTTTGTCGACATTCTTCACTTTTATGGACTTAGGTTTACTTTTTTGCGCTTGTCATCAGGTGATGTGTAATAACAGGGAGTAGTAGATCCTCTGGGAGAGCTCCCTGTCGAGCGTGACTAAGGACCTAACCATGCTACGGGCGGCTCTTTTCTTTGCGTAGAATTATGTTTGCGTTCTTCTGGTTCCGCTTCTGATTTCGGGATCAAGGACTGTAATCCCAAACGCATACTCACTATACTCCTGTACAGTTGGCCAGTCCAACCTGATCTTCTTTCCCTCGTTGCGTGTAGGGTCTTTGCTAATGGTAACTAGCCTCAAACACACTGTGATCTTCATTTTTTTCTTTTTTTTTAAATACTCAGTACTCCTATGCGATCCCAGTGAAGGGACCATAAGGAGCTACCCGGAAACCCGCGTGGATTCAGGGACAAGGCAAGTTAATCTGCCAGGTCCGACACTATAAATGGTACTATAATAATAATCCCATGCTGTCATTAACCGCAATGCTAGATGAGCTCAAGACCCTAACGGAAGGCCCGGAAAGGAAATGGGAACAATGCGTACTGTTATTAAAAGAAGAACGTAATAAACCATACTGTTATCCATCGCTGCATGTCTAATGTCTTCCAGCCAGGTGGCTGTATAGGAAGCTGAAGAAAGCTTTCACTGTGTCCCAGTCGTCCCCTTCCCCCTCTTGGACTCAAATAGATCGGTCTAGATCCTCCCAATCCTTGACATTGCCAAGAGCGGCTCTCTGAGCCTTATAGGTGAGGCAACTGAATGTGATGTGATGGCCATTCTGGGTATGATGTCCGCATTGGCATATGCTTAATTCCACCTTGCCGATCTTATGGAGCTAGGATTTTTGAGGGCTTCTATTTGTGCGCAACCAAGTGTATTCTGATATAACATAGCTCCTCATAGTCCCCTTAATGGGATTGAACAGGAGTAATGTATATATATAAAAATAAAAAAATGATATAGTGTAGCGATTCCACTCTGCCCTCCTAATACTATATCCTGGGGCAGTTCGTGCTTTGGTGCGTATGGCTTTTGAGGCCTGTCTAATACCTGCTTCAGTTACCAGGGACTCCTTGAGGGGTGAACTGGCCTAAATGCGAGGTTGAAGAGGCGAGCTTGTCAGATTCCTCATTGCCCTTGATGCTGATATGGGCCCGTATGTACCCAGGAGATCGATGTGTCATAATTATTCTTATGTCGTTCTGCTAAGAGTGAACCTAGCTCTAACTCTATGCCACATCTTGGTAGATGCAGACCCTGAGAAATGTTGAGGGCAGTGTTGATGGCTGGAAGGGATTCGGATAGGATGGCGACCATAGAGTATCCCTTATGTGTTCTGACTGCAAGAACTATTGCCTGGCGTTCGTATCGCTTACTGTAGATTCTTCTCCTAAATAATTGTGAATTTGTAGGTCTGGGTTTCCCCTCCTGTCTACTGAAAGGGCGGCGGAGGCGGTATGCCCTTTTCTTCCAGTACCATCTATGTAGCATACCCTCCAGCCCACACTATGATCCCTACGCCACCTCAGAAATGCTCTTTAGATTCAATAGTCCTTAACCCTTTAATTGGCCCATGCATGACTTCTGCAATGGAGACCAAGTCATTAAGGAGGTCCCATATGCCCTGGGTCATTGTCAATGCCTAGGTCAGCCAGCTCTTGGTAGGGGGGTTATTGCTGGGAGCGGTCATTGTGGGGTCTCACTAGAATACATAGAGGGGTGGAATGCTTCTGAACATTGCAGCAGGCAATGGCAATAGTATGGTGGCCGTACCCTGCGACAAAACACTATCCTCTGAGGGGCTTGGGCTCAGCGGGGATCTAATGTTTTCCTCCATCTGATACTGCGTTAACCACAGTTGGTAGCTGTAGTTGTGTATAGGAGTTGTGTATAGGAGTTGTGTTACTGTAATGGAAGGTGTAGAGCAGTGTGACAGAAGTGGTGGTCCCGTGTAGCCTGCCGATTTAGAAATGTAGTCTGTGGATAGAAAGACATGAGGATTGTAGTCTGTAGGGATAAAAAGCAGTCACAGATCTGACTGTGCAACCATCTTAGCGCGGAACTCCTGGGGAGGGGCTAGTGCAAGCCAGACTACTTAGCGTGGTTGGTACTTCGCTTAGTGCACCTGGTCACGGGGATCTTTTGGAGTAACGTGAGAGCCTGTCTATTTATAGTTACCAATGATAGTTGTATATACATGCAGGTCTGCTATATGTCTGGTGCAATAAGTAAAACACCGATATCTGGCCGGCGGAGGGCCAGTACTGCTCTGTCCCAGGCTTCCCGAGCAGTCCACAACATGGCTCTATTTGTTCAATACTCACGTTGTAGTGTATGCTCCTACGGTTTACATTACGGTAACTAAATTGCTTCATGAATTGCCTGGCGTAGGTATGCGTGTACTTTATTGAAGGGCCCTATTCTTTCTGCTAATATGTCGGCAGGGATCCACTATAACTTCGCATAGATCCCCAGTTGCCCCCGATATTGATTCTGGTATGCTTATCACTATGTTAATTCCTACACTGTTATTTAATCTTATTTTATTCATATACATAGGCGCCGGGGGAGCCGATTAGCAGGCTACCCTCTTGAATCTGGGCCATCCCAAGGCCGCATACAAAAAGTAATGAGTTTTGAATTATTCAATTTCATCCAAGTATCTAGCGCTCGATTAGCACGAGACTATTTGGTTGTGTTGATAAGAAAGGTCTGGTTGGGTTTAGTGTTGCTTTAGTGCCGTCAGATGTGATGAGAGTCTGCATGATGTCTATTTCTGTTTTCTCTTTTATTTTTAATAAAGTACAATTCATGTTCGTCAGCGCTGATGTCTTTTATTTTATATTGACTACACATATTGCCGGCCCTTCTGTTTAATGTCTAATCACATTTCGTAGTTTACTCCCACTTTGTATTCCATTGCGTGCTCTATTCCACGTTGTATCTACTATATGTCAATTTTACCTACTTGGGTAATTATGTGCTCCCGTGTTCTCCCGAGGGGCCTAGGCGTCTCGCGAATACCGTAAAAACTCTCGGACAAGACTGCAGTTTTTTTTTACAGCACGGCGGTTTTACCAAAAGCTATCTCCGCATCTTATTCACAATTACTTTCTTAATCATAGGTACTTTCTTCATCATAGTTACTTTCTTAATCATTTTCATAGCTACTTTCTGATATGTAAAGTAGTATTCCATTAGAGTTACATGCATTCTTTCCTAGAACAGGTGATTACAATCTCCACTACGCCGGTCACCCTTTCAAATAATCTCTTTACCCAACTGATTGTAAGGCGGTAGCATGGGTCGTGGGTGGGTAAGTGTATCGATGGGTATGTAGTAGGGATGTTGTCTACAAACATTGGAAGGTTGATATCTTATGCGTTTGTACTAGAATATTCTACCGTCAACATTACCTTTCTTATTCATGATATAACCCCCAAGCAAATCCGCCCCGGCCTTCGTCAGCGTCTTATCTTCATGGTTACTTTCTGATACATTATTACTTCCTTGTCCGAGAGTTTCTACGGTATTGAGTTCTCGCGGCTGGCCCGGAACACATATATTAGGGTCTATTGCCATGCATGGGTCTATACCCTAGCAGGTATGTATGTCGAACGTTAACCTCACATTCACTTTGATAATTCACTGATTCAATTTCCTCTGCATACCCCCCCGAGTTCTATGATCACCGGCAGCACTTGAAAATTCAGCTGGATATTTCAACCTAGAGCTGCATCAAGTGGTTTTTATTGGTTGAGGACAGTTGCAAGGCACTATTATATTCTGTATCACAGAGTTCCAGAAACCCCCCCCCCCCGGGCCAAATTTCCCTGAGGCTTCCCCTGTCACAGTGAAGCTTTTCCATACGACATGAATACTCACGTCACATCAAGGTCACCTGATTTCAGCGAGCCCAATCCCCCACTCAGGGCCACCTGTGGATTGGCAAATGACCTACATTCTCTTAGTAACTCAATATTTATCCGAGGTTGGCACTTTGGGGACCCCTGAGGCCTCGACAATAACATGTTTTTATTGCACTTGGGCTCATATACAAGTGATAGCGGTTATTCATGTACATACATATCTCGCACTCATGCTGTATCAGCTACAATGGATCAGCTGTAGGCATGTAAGGGTGCCTTATAAGGCTGCAGCATGTTGGCTCGGCCGACCACGACGGTCTGTAGATAACCGGCTGCTGGTATGATATGCACCTAAGTAAGGTAGTGCAAGTAAGTGATCACGAAGAAATGTCATTATTAACAGGTACTAGTCTTGATTTGCAAAACACCTTCGTAGCAACCAGACTAGGGTGGATTCAGGGTTGCGTAACGCTCGTGCTGGGTGGCACGAGCGTTACGCACCGGCAACTCACATATCAGGAACGCAGCCGAATTCGCCAACAACGCCATAGGCAGAGCCTTTCAAGCAGCCACGTCCTTCGAGCTGGCTAACCTAAGCTTTGGTGATTGCGACTACTCCAACCCCAGCAGCCTCATACACAACACCCTCTATGAACCCTCCAACCCTTTTTCCAACTCCAAGGGTGGTTGGGCAGCCAAGATAGGAGGCTTGCTGGATGAAGGGTGGAGAGTTTGCTACACGGATGGGACAGGGAGACAGGGGCACGTCGTATCAGCAATGACTTCCGAGGACAGGAGGGGGAATCCGACTGCAAGGTCAACGGTTTATCTGGGAAAGGAAGCCACAGTCGCCGACGGAGAAAGGGAGGCGATCGTTCTCGCCCTGAAAGCACACAAGGACACACCCATGGTGGCTATCCTCTCGGACTCGTCTTCGGCCATTTCCTCAGCTATCGAGGTCTCTCAAGGCGTCAAACCACCCAGAAGCGGGATTGAGATAGAGCTAGGAGACCTCCTGGCGGAGCGCCATCAAAATCACTATGACACCTTAATCTCCTGGGTTCGCTCCCACATTGGCGTAAAAGGGAATGAAGAGGCCGATGAGCTGGCGGCCCTGGCATCCGCGCGAGGGCAATTCAGCGTCCAAGAACCACTGGTGACGGAGGGGGGAATCAGACAGGCCTCAAAAGCTTCTCGTGCCAAAACTAGGTCAGCCCCAGGATTTGGCATAAGGAGAAGCGACTGGAATCGGCATTCCCTTTCGGCCTACACCTGGCTCCGGACCGACCGGGGGCCCCAGAGATCCTGGCTACACAAGATAGGAAAGGCGGACTCGTGCAGGTGCGACTGTGGACACCACTCGGAAGACGGGCATCATATCACATTCGAGTGCCCTAGTTATCGGGAACAGAGACGGAGCCTAGGCAACATAAGAGAATGGGAGGACCTAGACCGTCCAATATGGATAAAGGAGGAGGGGGAGGAGGACTGGGACGCGGTGGAGGGCTTTTTTGGTTTTCTGTATAGGAAGCTCTTCGGACGCCGCGTCTAAGATTAACTCGCAAGGCGCAAAAGAGAGCAGGGGTTATACACAATTACGCAGATCTCAGTCAGGCCTTTCTAGGTCATCTGGCATATAGCCGGTTAATGACAGCATGGAGGTCTGCGTGTAACGAATTTCATTACACAGTTATCTCTTCTCGTTGAGTCACACAGTTTTTATTCACATGTTGCTTATTCACACAATGATTGTATTTAGTCCTCTGCTTTATGCGCGCGGCGGACCTGGCAGACTAACTTGCCTTGTCCTGAATCCACCCGGGTTTCCGGGTGGCTCCTCATAGTCCCCTCATTGGGACTGAATAGGAGTAATGAGTATTAATGAGTATTTAAAAAAAAAAAAAAAAAAAAGGGTGGATTCAGGGACCAGGCAAGTTAATCTGCCAGGTCCGGCGCTAAATACACCGCGATATGACAAATAACATATACAAATATACCACGGTCCCCCATGCTGTCATTAACCTTTTTGGTAAAAAAAAAAAAAAAAAAAAAAAACTCTTTACTCCTATTTGGTCCCAGTAAGGGGACAATGAGGAGCCACCCGGAAACCCGGGGACAAGGGCCCAGGTCCGACGCTAGATACACACAACGCATAACAACTAACAAAATAAACTCAAGAGCCAAGCATGGCGAAAACAAGATAATTGTGAAAGCCAGAATAACAAATCAAGTGACACGGAGCCCCCATGCTGTCATTAACTCATTAACCAGCTGGCTGCCAGAGGATCCCAGAAGGCCTGACTGAGGCTTGTGCCAAAAGGAAAGCCAACAGCAAACATTAAGCAAAACAATTGAATAAACAACACAATCGAATAGGTATATCCAGAGCCCTAAACTACACTCAAGACACCAGACCGCCCCTTCCTGTCGGCCGCCTGTATAAGAATCTGAAGAAGGCCTCTACGACGTCCCAGCCATCCCCGTCCTCCTCTTGAACCCAAATGGGATGGTCGAGGTTGTTAAAACGCACATCCAATACACCCGGATATTGCTGTTGCGCCAACCGTTGTCCGGTAAAGCTGTTATCACTACAATGACAAAATTGAGCTGAATTCGCACACACGCAAGCACCTAACGTCCGCGCATATGCAAGCATCTTACGTTTGCACGTACGCAAGTATTTTCTGTATGTCGGGTTGTGTCACTCTGTGGTTGCCACCGACCGCTATTGCATTTTCTTGCTTCTGATTGGTTGAATAACACATCCCTGCACATTGTCTTACCCTGAATTTCTCATGTATTACAACACACTTTTTTTTTATTTTTTTTTTTAATACTCATTACTCCTATGCAATCCCACTAAGGGGACTATGAGGAGCCACCCGGAAACCCGGGTGTATTCAGGACAAGGCAAGTTAATCTGCCAGGTCCGCCGCGCGCAGAAAGCAAAACAGAGACAAAATTGAGCAGGCCCCCATGCTGTCATTAACCGGCTAGGTGCCAGATGACCCCGAGAGGCCTGACTAAGGCCTGCAAAACCACTCGCCAGTAGAAAGAAAAATCAAAGCGGAACGCTCGAGTAGACCCTTCGCAAGTAGAAAAACCTCCTCAAAACCCCTCGCAAGTAGAAATCCCACAAAACCCCGCGCTAGTAGGAAATCGGGAAAATAATACGACCCCTCGCCAGTAGTCTGGTTAGGTAGAAACAGTGTCGCCGGTAGGAACAAAAGTGTCATAATCACGCCCGGAAGTGAGCCAGAAAGTGTCATAAAGGAAAGTGTCATAAGTAGGGGTATTCAAACCTGATTTTTTAATTCAAAAACCTAAACGACTTTCTGAACGGTCAGAATAATTTCAGGTTTGAATACCCCCATTTGCGACCGTTTAAACTGGGGCGTTTTTCGGCAATTTTAAATGCTGTCCCGCGTCATCTTGGCGGTCAGCTGACGCGCACGTGGGTTGATGTCATTAGGTGTGAGGTAAGCAAAGCTGCACCCGCACCCAAGAAATTATGTTAGGGGATAGGCAGAATCTGCCATCAGGAACTCCCGTCTCCCTAGAAACTCTTCTGTTCATACGTTAGCTATACAAACATCATGTGGCATGGCACTATAGCTCTTAACCTTACTTGTAGATTGGCATATACGGGAAGCCAACATCTCCCATCGTGAACTGAGGCAGGATATACTGATGAAAATATGACTATACGTCCGACATCATCACAGATAATCATAGCCTGTAACCCATAGCATTTCTTTCGATAGTTGAAGAAGTGTACCCCTCTATCATCTGGATAAGGTTTGAACTTAAAGGGGAAGGTTGTTCCATCTAGAAAACCTACACAGTCCTTAAATAGCTCAAATCCTGAGTCTCTTAGCCTCTTCTTCATCTGCTTTCTCTCTTCTGGTGTATGCCACTTTGTGACCTCATTCCAGTATATATTCAGAGCTATCATGACCCTTTTCGTATATAGAACCACAGTACCTTCTGCTATGCTGAAAGCTGTGATACAGACATAACTGCAGTCCCTCCATTGTTCCCTAATCTGCGTAAGGCTATCATCAGCTAGATCATTGGGAATATCTGCGGATAGTTTGACATATTGATAAAGACTTCATGGTTCTCTATTCTAGCTAAAACCCGCATGAAAGAGTCGGGATTCATCTGGAAGAAGTACTGAAATCTATGTATAAGAAGCCTAGCTATGATATCCTTTCAGAAGTTTTGTGACTTAGGTACTCGATGCTCCCTACTTCTGGGATGGAGGTATCTTCTAGCCAAGATCTTCTGAAAAATTCCTAATTTGATCCTCATATTTGCCTCCCAATCTACCCTATTCGACTTAAGATTACTGCTGAAGAGGCTAGAATCTGAACTGGAAGATAAGGATACGCTGAGACTGAGACTGATACTGGAATCCTCTATCTCCCCTGCATCTCCAGACCTCGCTTCCACAACCTCCTGAATCTGTGACCTTACCCTTTCTCGATGCCGTTACAAAAAACTCTGGAAGGACTCTGCCTGTAGGTGGTACTCATCTTTCTCGATACCTTCCAGGAACCACTCTATCAGGAACTTGCGTTGGCTTTTGCGAGGCATGCTTGTTGATGTTGCTTGTTGAGATTTTGTTGTATTAACGACTTAGCTGTAACAACTCTGTCGGAATCACATCATACATGACAACACATGATTGTCACATCACCTAAGCGTCACCCCACCCCCACTTGGCGTCACCCAGGGCAACTTGCGTCATAACGAGCATCGTTTAAAAGCACCCCTAAACGGTCGTTTAAACGCCGTTTATAACGACTTTAACGAGAAATTCTCGTTAACTTTTTAAGGCGCCCAGACCGTTCAAACCGATCTGAACGGGTTTTAAATAAACGACATTCTGACCGATTTCTTTGAATTAAAAAATCAGGTTTGAATACCCCTAGTGTAGAACGCTAGCCAGTAGCCAGCGGAAACCTTCGCCAGTAGGAACGTGAAACTCCCTATATCGCCCAGTCGTATGCCGTAGTACGGAATAGTCTCCTGCCCATGCGGAGCCCGTGTGTAAGGTCGATTGTCTCCGTCATGTAGATGACCAGTGATGATGCCAGCTTCCCGATTCTTCTGTCCTCCTTTGAAAGTCAGCGGATTCCCTGGATTTGCGCTGTCTTGTTGTCCTCTTCGATCCAACGACGCATCAGACCCGGCTTGTATTTTGTTGGAGCCACGTGAAGTACCACGGCTTGTACTCGCATGGATGGTGAATTTTGGTTGGTCCGGGGGGTTGCTCGGGGGTGGTGTCACTTTCGCAGGCGCTTTGCCCTTGTCCTTTGGTGGTTGACGCGGTGATGGTGAGGTGGTGGTGTTGCTTCCTCTGCATACGTTCGACTTGGAGGTGGGTCCGTATTGGTAGAGACGTTGTTGGTGGTCGGCTTCGGTTTTGGGGTCGGAGGTGCTTGTGTGTGTTATGGAGTTAGGGCTAGTGGTCTGGGTGCTTGTGTCTGTGATCGGTGGTGGTGGTGGGACTGGAGTCTGGATGGCTCTGTCCTCTGTTGGCGCGGGGACTGTGTGGACCATATATTTGATGTCGTCCATCCTCTCTTCACACAGCACAAAAACCTTTTCCACATTAAAACCGAGGTCCACGTGATATTTAAAAATTTCCTTGACATGGAACCACCATTCGCTTCACAAAAGCCCTCCTCATTTAATCTCCTGCCCACGGCCATGAGGCCTGCCCAAATTTGGTTGATGTGCTGATTGATACCGACGCTTTCGTATCCGTGATTGTTGTTTGTGTCCATGCTTGCGTCGCTTTCATATCCGTCGAGGGATGGTGGCTTGGGGGATGGTGGCTGCGGATGCCTTGTGACTGGTAGCCGTATGTTGTTTCGCTCCAAAGTGGAATAGAGAGATGTGAGAACAGCTGTTTTGCTGTACTCGGGGCTGGGACCTCGCTATTGGCCCTTGGGAGTGCTGTGTTGTGGCTCTGGATGATCGG
Source organism: Terfezia boudieri ATCC MYA-4762 (assembly GCA_003788615.2). Taxonomy (NCBI): domain Eukaryota; kingdom Fungi; phylum Ascomycota; class Pezizomycetes; order Pezizales; family Pezizaceae; genus Terfezia; species Terfezia boudieri. Next base: position 422,333 of record ML121531.1, on the reverse strand, counting down.
TGACAGGTATCCGTGTTCTAACATCCGTGTCTTAAGTGGTGGATTTACGCGATCCATCTTCCCCGGGTTGTCTTTTCTCTTTCCCTTTCCTGGCATCGTGGTCGTGTATGGGAGTTACAGATTCCCTGATTGGTGATGCCGACTTTGTGTGAGTACTCCTCGCGGAATCGTGGACCAATGCCCGTGAGGGGTGAATTTGGGTGAGAGCGAGGAAGAAGAAGAACGAGAAAGAGGGAAAAGGCTTCAATCGAGGGGGAAAGGGTCGCGATAGTTGTTCCCCCGAGATCTGTGTAGATATTCTTGTTGTGGGCAGCGAGGGCTATCTCGTGGTGCTGTGCGCTTGTTTGTAGGTACTCTGGTTGTTGAGTTCCGACCAAGCGCTCGTCCTGTCAAAGTGGTTGTTGCCGACAGGGCAAGCGAAGGTTATACCTATGTTTGCTGTTGGGTAGATGTTTTGGTGGTAGGACAGGATGATTTTATTCTTGTATAGACAACGCTCCGGACCTGTATTTTTCAGAGAATCAAGCAAGTCTTCAATTCGCATCGTTCTCTATCGCATTATTGCACTCTTAGTTCTATTGTCCACTTCACATATTACCATCCGCTTTAGTAGGCATATTACTACAGATCTGCTGTGCACCCGTGCTCGCTCACCCGCCGCCTCGCTAGTACCACTTCCGCTGCCTAACAAGATATCCACATATCTTTTGTTAGGGGTCCTCCCAGTCTTTGATACTGCCGAAAGGCAGCTCTTTGGTCATTGAAATCTGGACAGTCAAAGGTTATATGTTGACAGTCTTGTGTGTGATGCCCGCACTGGCAGGCGCTTGAATCCAACTTGATGGTTCTGTTTAGCCAATACTTCTGGGGGCCACGGTTGGTTCTCGATGCTTGTCTGATGCCCCCTTCTGTTATTTGGGGTGGGGGGGGGAGTGAGACTTGTCCTAGGGCGGAGGCGAAGGCTGGCTATCATTAACCGGCTAGATGCCAGAAGACCCCAAGAGGCCTGACTGAGGCCAGCGCCTGGCAAAACCCAAACGAAACCAAAATCCAGACAAAATCAAATAACGAACCATACCACCATGCCGGAAGTCGAATCATAGTCTCAAGGGCGGCAGCCCCTCCAGGCCAGCCGTCTATATAGGAAACCGAAGAAAGCCTCTACTGCGTCCCAATCGTCCCCGTCCTCCTTTGGGACGATCGAGGTCCTCCCAATCCTTGATGCTGCCGAGGGCAGCTCTCTGGTCGTTGAAATCTGGACAGTCGGAGGTGAGGTGTCGACCATCCTGTGAATAGTCACTATGGTGTCGCACTGGCAGGCGCTTGAGATGGATTTAGGTTGTGTATAGCGAGCAAGAGGCGAAAGATGTTACTTTCATCTAGCATTCTACCTACCCGCCGAACCTGGCAGGAGAGATGGTCTTTAAGAGGCGTTTTGTCAACCAGACTTATGTAGAGACTGGGACCGAGGCTGCTTAGTTTGCGGGACTAGGCACATCTTGAGTGTGTGAAGAACAAAAACAAAGGATTCTAGCTAACACTGACTTCTAGTATAGTCTGGCTGGCAGCCTCGAGCGGAAGCTACTACGGTAAGCACTGGTTGGTACACATCAGCAACCAATCACCAAGGTCATGTCCTCACCATTGAAGTTCTCTTAGACCCTTCACTAGCTGGAAGTGAAGGGAGCCTGCACACCAACGTCAAGGTGGAACTTCATCGTGCAGGTCCCACCTCGCACGCACCCTCCCCTCAAGCCCGGGCCAACTACGGACCTACAAGGGCTACATCCCTAAGGCGGTGGGCTTGAAAGGAGGTCGGGTCATCAGTGGTAGGACAGGTGAGGCCCCCTGTCCAAAGCAGTGAGGAGAGAAGAGAGGAAGGGGGGAAGAAGGGTTTATATAGGATTTTGGAGCCGGCGCCAAGAATTTCCTAGCATTGGTGAAGAGCGGGCTTGGCCGCTTGGCAGAGAGAGCGGGCTTGGCAGAGAGAGCGGGCTTGGCAGAGAATTGTACAGAGGGTTAGGTATCAGGAGACCTATCTGTTGGGAGCGGGCTTGAGGTTTATCAGGAAGTGCGGGACGACCTATCTGTGGCTGAGGACATAGGAGGCTCCCAACAACAAGCTACTTAGAGACACTAAGTAAATATACGAAAGTCGGCTTCCAGGCAAGTAGGCAAACCACCGAAGCACAACGCCATAAGTAATACTAGTGTTTTTCGACTGTTCATAGTGTTCCACTTGCACGGTAATAAGTTATCGAGGTGTTCTGCTTCTCGGACTGTCAAGGCCATTTAGTTGGAGGAGTGTTGTGCCCATGTGCACTACCTATAATTATACCACAACTGTATACAGAGTATAGCTTATGTTCCCTTCCAGTCAGTTATAAAGTCAACTCGTTTCACTCTATTGTTTTGCAGCATACATAAGTTAAAGCCTAGAGGTACAGAGCCGATCAAGAGTGGTGTGAGAAGGTGTGGGAGGCCCTACAGTTAGAGGATAACGAGAACGTGGTTTTTATGGGGCTTTGGGTTCCACTACAGATGCATACCCTTCTCTGTATGTAACCAGACTACTCTGTATGTAGGTTTTTTTAATTCTGTTTCGAAGTGAGAGGGCAGGGCCCCGGCCCTGGGGCTGGACAATCTTTTTTTTTTTTTAAAAAAAAAATACTCATTACTCCTATTCAATCCCAGTAAGGGGACTATGAGGAGCCCCCCGGAAGCCCGGGAGGATTCAGAAGAAGGCAAGTTAATCTGCCAGCTCCACCGCGCGCGAAAAAATCAGAGTAAAAGAGATGAAAGCGCAGAGCCCCCCTGCTGTCATTGACCGACTAATGTCAGATGACCCCGTAAGGCCTGACTGAGGTCTGCCTCTCAGAATCAACACAGTGTAACGCAAAAGTTCTGAACAAGATGTGTAGCAAGTACTGTAAGAGATCACTGTCAAATAAGAAAATGAAAGGAGGAAATTGAAACCGTCGAATAAAATGTGATAACGGAAACACGTATTCTCATAGCGAAATTCGTAATAAGCAGAGCCCCCATGCTGTCATTAACCGGCTGTGTGCCAGATGACCTCGAAGGGCCTGACTGAGGCCTGCGACTTCCCATTATGTGGTGGATCAAGAAAAGGAAAGACAAAAGAATGAAGCGAGAGGCCTGACTGATGCCCGCAAGAAACCCGCTTCCCAAAAATTATGTGTCGTAGGTGACACTGGACAATCTACCGGGCTCGTCCCAGGGATGCGGTCTCTCGTCATAGGTCACAATAACCTGAATATGAGTAATGAATTACTTAACTACAACATTCCATACGCCTTCCCAACGACCTTCCATTTCTTATCCACAAGGTGATATGCCTCCTTTTTTTTCTTTTTTTTTTTTTTTCTTTTACTCGCATTAAGGGGGCCATGAGGAGCAATATGCCTCTCTTTTGGCCTCCCTGAAACCTTCACTCCACTGACTAGAGCCCCCTTCGCCACGGTAAAAGTCACCTCCCCTCCCCCTCTTAATCTCAACCCCTCCACTTTCACAGGTAACCAACTCTCCGGCACCGCTGCTCCCAGCAAAACCTCCCTTTCACCCTTTCCAGCCTTAAATTTGTCGACAGGTCTTTACTCAACGTCGCCAGAACCGCGCCCATCCATCTACCTAAAGTTTGCATCAATCTGGAATCCCTTGGCGTAAAGTTGGAGAGAAGTAATCCTGGAGCGCATATTTAAGAACCCATTACGACTGCTCGGCCCCGGTCGTATCTGCACCGGGAGTAGCAAATGACTCTATGGCCGTAGTTGGGGGAAGGTGAGCCCAGCAAGCTGACCGCCAGACCTTTGCCTATCTGGCATTTGCATCTTCCCAGTTCCCTGGCCCACGGTGAGTGAGGGTTTTTGCGACGGGTATTTCGCTTGTGGTCTTGTTGGCGCCAGAGATAGCAAAGCCGGGGTACCATCCTTAGAGATGGGATAAACGTCGGTGTCAGTCAGCTGGATTATCCATGACCCTCTTCCATTCTTGAATCTGCCCATGCCGACCAACATGTACGCCCTTATCCATCTTTTTGCCAATGTGGCCTCCATGAGTTTCTTGAACGCAAGGTCCTTATCTCCCCGCCCCCGAATCTGTTGCTGGTTGATAGAGCAGCCGAAGGTAGTAGGGTGCTGCTGAGGTAAATTACAGGCTCATATGAATCTGCTCAATGCTCTAGTAGAGCGAACATTAAGAGCAAATGGAAAGTTGTTCGTTGACTTTGACATAATGCACGCATTGCATATAAAATTGTTGGTGGGTGCCTTCGCCATCGGCATATGCAGTTGGATGTATGTTAGCTGCATGCTCTAATGCAGTATTAGTATCTGAAAGTGCGTTTGACGATTGCGTAGCTGAAGGGCTCATAAGGCCAGTATCAGCTTGAGGGTTGCTCATATGGCTTATATGGGCCAAAGAAGCCGTTGGAGGTGAAGAAGTAGCCGAGTCAACAGTGACAAGAAGAAGAGAACAGTAGCTCTGTACCTATTCAACTGCTGATCTGGATCGATATCCCTATGAAGGAAGAAATACACAAGCTCTATCTATATATACATATATGAACGAACATCTGGAAGCTCACATGCATGCATAGAGGCCACCCCATAACGTAGCCACCATGTACCTAACATGTTTCGTGCCGAGATTCTGGGCACAGATGTAAATAAGCAGCCAGTTGTCCCTCTAGTCTGGTTGCACGACCCTCCTCCTGTTCGCACACGGCTAACCTGAGTGTGCCTTTGGGTTTTGCAATCGCTATGTTGGCTCTCGTGGCGGAAGACTAAATCTAAATCAAAATGAGTGTGAATCTCTCCTCTCTGAAGCAACGCACTCGCACAAGAATTGGATTGCAACTGTGTTGCCCCCTATGGCACAGCTTTCCTGTGCCCTTCTTCTACGTTCGTGAGACTTGGGATGGAGAATATTGGAGAGCGAAATGTATTCTAGATCAACCAGGCTATTCTAGATCAACCAGACTATTCTAGATCCTCATCCAGCAATAATTACTAGTCCGAATGTAGTAGTGCATGTACACCATAACCACATACGAACTATCGCGATTAGTTACCTAGCCCCGCCGTCTTTTGAATGCTGCCAAGAGTGCCGTGACACAATACAATCAAAACACAGAAGCCTAAGGTCCTTCTATCAGTGACAAGTTCGAGTGTTCATGGAATGGAAAACATTATTTTCCCCTTGCCCCGCCGTTGGTAATGTTTGTTGTTCATTTTCGAGTTTGCAAGTTCACCATCCACCATACAGATCGACCGAGACGGAGTCCTTCTGCCGGAGATCCGCAGGTTCCCCGATTCTATCCTGTCACGACTCATCATAGACAGTCCACGATGTACCTTCAGTCACCTATGGCCGAGCAAGTGAGGCGAGCAAGTGCACAGTTACCAGAAAGCTCTCAAGATTCTGCCTCCACGTTGCCTCGAGTCCGAGACAGACCGACTCCTAACATGGATCCTTTCGCCACCCCAGCGAGGGGCCCTTCCCAAGCCATAATTGCAGCACGTAATCTGCCTCCTGTCCAAATTCCCACGCTGGGACAATTCACAGCCATAACGCTGCAGCCAGGACAGCCTATTCCAGGCACGATACCAAGCCCGACAGGTCAGATGCCTCCATTGCGAACGAGGAGGGAGTCTCATCCTTTTTGTCACTCACCAATTTTCCCCAAGAGAGCCTTGAAGGACACTGTCAAGTCTTATAATCAGTTTTGGCCATACCTAGTTTCACCAAGGAGACATACCGTCCATATACCAGAACCTGATGACTGGGATGAGAACTCGTTGTACCGGGCCTATCTCTACCGTAACCGCTATCCCACGTTGCTCACTTTAGCTTTGTTGTTCCTCTCCCTCGTGCCGTTCACAGCACTTCTCATACTACTGCTCAACTGTTACGAGGCGGGCAGACACCTTGGATACAACCCACGGGTAGCAGGCTACTGTAACCTGAGCAACATACTCACGGCAATGTTCCCACTCAGTATCTGCGTTGCGGCGTGTTGGGGAACCATTTGGGCTTTCAGGGAGAGGGTAATTGTCTTTTGGCTTTCAATGTCACAGGGCGATTACAAGTGGGAATACATACCAGCTAGGGAGGGGACAGTGTTGTTGTCTTGGGGTGCCTTCGAAGGGCCTGGGCTTGAGGATCTTCATGCCCAAGGGATCTCTGCTGCACAGGGGAAATGCCCTCAAACCAAAGTCGCCCCAAGTGCCTCAAAGCCTAAACCCGAACCGGGACCCTCAAGTCGCCCCAGTGCCGTTGTCCACTGGTCTGATCTGGACTATACAATTGAGAATGGTACATTGGAAGATATCCTCAGCCCTCCTGAGATCAGAGCTCTGTATAATATAACACTTCCCAAGGCCAAAACAGGACAATATCCTGCACATGCATCGAAGGCCTCTCTGGAATGGATTGAACTCCATCAGCTTGGACCACAGATAGACAAAGATCTCGACCCCGATGCCTCGGGGCTTACACAGGAGGAGAAGGTGCAAAGATGGAAAGAGATGAGGAGGAGAGAACTGTATACTGGCCTGAACTGGGAAGCTAAGGTTGGTGCCAGTGCATCAGGGGAGGATAGAAAGAAGCCGACTGAAACTCTTTTGACAGCTGGGAGGACTGCAGGGGGATGGGGTGGGTGGGTATCGAGCTTGAATAAGCGGACGGGAATGCTGAAAGGGAAAAGAATGGATAAGGGGAAGGGGAGGGCAACAGATATTCCTGTGTCTGAGCGGGAGTTTGATATCTCTGCGCCGATCATTTAAGTTTGTTGTTGCTGCGAGAGGAGTGAGTATTGCGACACTTAGCTTTTACTTTTACCTCTTCGTCGTATACGTCGTATAATCTTTTGAAGTGGGGATTTCTAGAAGGGAAGAAGCGCTTGACACCCACAATCAAAGGATGTTATGCTTACTTCGTTATAGGCGAATTTTGTTAAACACCTGTGCGTCATTTGGGGGAATCCGGGTTCAATAAGTACCAACTACCTACGGCTTGCAGTTGCCTCCTTCCGTTGGCGCATTGCGCTGTGTCACCAGAATAATAAATTAAATTAAATCGCTCGGGGATCCGAAGTAAGGGTGCACCACTCTTGCAAGAGACGATGCATGATGATCAGTCGAACCAGATGGTCAGCCTCGTGCCCACGTATGATATAACCAGAGTACCCCACATGCCAATCACACCAACGATCTTGATCATCGGCACATATCGGAATCCGCTATGTAAACGCATTATTTGCTTCTTTTCTGCCGTGTCACGTGACTGTAATAGGCGGGGATGCCGGCTATTTATAACATTTTGAGATGGCATGACGACAGCCCACCTTGCAAATCCAGGATTATATATCTCGAGATACTCGAAATAACTTTCCATCGGAGCTGGCTCTTGTTGATTTTTTCATACCCCTCGGCATTTCTTGTAACGATTTCTACCACGTACCCTCAATCATGAGCCAGGCTGCAGTTAACGTTTTGCCTCACACTGCCCTCGCTGCAGTAAACACCGGCGCTAGGATTAAAATCTACTTCCAAGGAGAAACTGGGGGTCTATATGAGCTCTCGACGGAGGATGACAGGGTCTATGTTTGCAATGAGGTTGTAATACCGAAGAGGTTGGATGGGGCGAGGGTGCCGAGGATGTTTACTCCGCTGGCGGCGTGTAGTTATGATGAGGGGAACGAAGTGGGTTTTCCTCCGTGAACGGCAAGGATAATTTATGCAGACGTTTGGGGAAGGAGCTGATGAGTGGAAATTGGTGGTAGGTTCGCTTGTATTATCTTGATGAGGATTCGATTATCCGCGAGCTGTGCTGGACGATGGGACATAATGGGGGGATGTGGTATCTCGGGGACTTGCAATTGGGTGCGCAGCGGATAATGGCGGCGCATTATAGTGATTTGGCGGTTGTCTATTTTGGGGGTAAGTTCAGGCTGTATTATCAGGTAAGTGCTCCTTTGCTGTAGGGGGAAAAAAAAAAAAATATAAGATTTTCCGATGGTTTATACACTGACCCTTGATTTAGACTCCAAAAGACAATTCGATTGTCGAAGTCTGCAAGAACAAGAATGACCTCTGGGTCAAAGGGTCGACACTCCATGCCACTGCGACGCCGGGAACTAGGCTTGCGGCAACGGTTTCCGCGGGGAACGAGGAGCTCGTGAATATCTATTATCAGGATAAAACTCTGCATCCTTGTGTAGTGATTATTACGCCTAAGGAGACTACGGTTGACAGTACGTCTATTTTTCATTTTCCTTGCCATCATAACCTACCTCTAAATATAGAACACCTACTGATAACCGCTACCTTCTGCAGCCCGACGCACCTCCGAAATCCACCTCCCCCACCGCGCGCCCCTCGCCACCCTCAACCACCGCATGCATACCCACGACACCCTAACCTCCATCAACGTCTACACCCAACTCCAAGACAACCTCATCGGCAAACTCTCCCGCTCCTCCGAAGACACCGATCTTGAGTTTGACATTCTGGGTGAATGCGGGCCATTAACAAGCCTCGCTGTAGTTTCAGGAGTAACGGTCGATGATGACTGGGTAGATGGGTTGAGAGTCTTCTTTTTATACCAGGACGGGAGGATGGTGAGCAGTGGGAGGGAGAGCGCAGTGGTGGTGGGGAAGAAGGCGTGGAGTGAGGTCGAGGAGTGGATGGTCGAGAAGAGGGTTACCCCCGTGTGGCCGAGGGGGGATTGGGAGGGGAATTTGGAGTGGGATGGAGTCGATTTGGACTTGGGGATGAAGGGGGAGCAGGAGTAAACTGGGATGCTTAGTGTGGGAGAGGAAGGAGGCTATTTTATTGCCCGCTACACACGGGATTTCGTGGCATAGCAAAGAAGTTTTTCTCCCTGGCATGAAGAAAGAAGAGCATGTACAAATTTTGCCACCATTTCCGCAAGTTGAAATGCCCTTAGGATTAGGTGTTCTGAAACAATGTATGTAGTGGCTATTACATACTGCAAAGCATTATATCTCCTAGTACCAGTTGCCGGCGTGTACCATAAAAAACACCCCCTCTTGTAAAAGTTAGAGGCTTAAATATGAGCTGGAAGCACCCTATATGCGCATAATAGCCCATTTGCATCACTTCTCTTCTCTCCCCACAGCTTTGGATTCATATACACATGGGGGGCCTCGACTATCCTATCTACTACCGGCGGTTCCACATTCCCCCCAAAATCCCTGGTTAGAGGGCAGTATTGCTAGTGCAACATCTACCGCTTAGGGCTATTTGGATGGCTCGAGCTGGCTGTTACCCTGAAACATTCACAAATTCGAAGGGATACAGTGGAAGGGAATCTTGCATGAATTCACGATTTCAATTCTTCAATTTTCACCAACGCTAGTGACTATAAACCGTCATACCACACATCCATATTACAGCGAACTTTTTATTTCCAAAACCTCCGTCTGACGAAAAGTTTCCGCTCCAAAGCCAACCCAAGTCTCTAATAGTGACCAAAAAACAGATTGAAGATGAAATAATCATGGTATCTAAACTTCACTCGCCTAATCCATCCATGCCATATGAGGTGCGTTCTGCAATTCCTTATCTCCAACTGGAATACCTGCCCCCAACCACCAGTTATGTCCTAGACATTTTCCTTAATCTCCACTCCCAGTCGCCTGTGTATAAACCTTAATCCGTGCAGCGTTTGCACAAAAATCACCAGGGTAAGTCGTGACCACCATTGCCGTCAACGGCAAGCTGCCACCCAGTACCTTATGCCAACGCTCCAGGTGGAATTAGCTTCCCCATTATTCATGAGCTCTTCAAATTCAACTTTAGGTACTGTCATAATATACAGGTAACGATCCGCAATCCTGTTACTACAGTTGATAACAGCGAGAGAAATTCCGGAGCCAGGCACTGGTGTTGAGTTAACACACATCTGCGAAAAGGTAGCGAGTTGGGATTGTCGAGGCCTCTATATTCAACAAACAGTGTCGCGGGATTGGGAATAAAATAAAGACTGAACAAATAACAGTAGCCCAGTCACCACTATTGGTTGCTTGTTGGTCCCTCCCCTGGTAATAAAGTTTACAAAGTTGTGTGGTGTCTGAATGGCTGCAATGCTAGTTCCTGCCAGAGCCTGAGGAAGGCCTCTTGGGGGCTCCTACCATGATTTTCAATTTGCATGAGTTTGTTATCAAATGCCCGCTGTGTAAATAGCTCTTTCAGCAAGTTTCTTTCAACAGACAAGATGCAAACCCTTCGGATTTACACATACATATGGATGGGATCCCGCCTACACTAGCGGAAAACTACGTACCTAATTGTGCACAGCGACTTTAATTTGGCCCAGGGTACATATGTAGAGGGCGCCTAGCTTGGTATATGAAGCAGGTTCAATCTCCTTGTCTATTAAAGCTCCCAGGGCACCACTTTCCCTGAGTGGAAGACAGTCTTTGAAGGCAGCCTTTCACATCGATGAAGTAAAGGCAGAGCTATTCAGACTTGCAAACTATATCAGTGTTTGAGGCTGGGACATCTAGTAGCTTACATCATTACCACCATTAAATGAAATACCAGCTATAAGGGTAAAGAGCTTTGGTTTCGTGGCCATAGGGATCCTTGGTATGATAAAGGGTTGTAGTAAATTAAACAGAAGGGGAGCCCACACACAAACCAGCTGGACTACGCACAAACGCCAAGGTTGGCACGGCCAACAAGCCTAATCGGGCCGTGACGGCCGTCCCACCTCGCACTCCCATTCAAGCCTAGTCTGGTCACCAATACGGCCACTAAAGCTGTTCCTTCGTAGGAATGCAATGTTCAACCAGAGGCAAGCACCTTCAACCACCGGTTAACGCCCCAAGGCTGAGATCACATCCGCTGCCCCCCCGCCTCCCAGAAACACCTCTCTGTGGCACCCAAGGCCTACACTCCAAGCTACTAGGCAAGACATCCTCCTGCCTCCAAACAGCCCGATAGGAGTCTCAAGAAACCCACAGTCAATGATCGGACGGTTCCAGCTTTGAGACTGACAGACCGAACAAAACTACCATAGCGAAATGGTCAAGCTCCCAAATCATGTCCTGCTCTCTAGAAGAGTTCACTACAGCTGCTGTCATACCCCACCGCATACAGGACCTGTTGGCACCTCTGCTTCCACGGCTTATATACGTCCATCTTGTACACCCCAGATGCAGCCAAATATGGCACCGCAACAAACAGTAGAAGATATTCCACCAGGCCTCCCAGATGAAGATCGAGTTTTTCTACTGAATCATACCGAAGATAGTGTGCAGAGACTCTATCTCGGTAATGTTGAACAGAATTCATACCCAGGTTTTGATCTTGCAGTGACTCATCCCCAGGAGCATAATGCCAGGTGGCTCAGAGAATTTAGATGTCCTTGTGGAGTACCGAGGTGCAAAGGAAAGCATGCGGAGATCTTGGAACCACACCAAATAGCATATAAACACCTATGGGCAAGCTTACCAGAGCATGCGTATGAAGGCATTGTCAAGCATCTAGACCAGAAGGCACTCCTCGCCTTTCGACTGGCGTGTCGAGAATAGTATACTCACACTGTAAGACTACGTCCTCTAAGTTTACCGTCAATATATCGACTCCCTGTAGAGCTTCTACAACTCATTTTCTCCTTTATGGATCCGTTGAGCTTCTCTATTGCCAGAAGGACCTGCAAAGGGTGGTGGGTTTTACTTCTGCTCCGGACCTGGAAAATTCTCAAAGCTGACGTTGATCAGGTATCAGTCATCATTCAATCTAAGGCTCCTCCGGAACCATTTGATTACTCTGGGTTTTTCCGACCCAAGCATCATCACCTCGACATCTGCACCCTACCTTTCTATGAGGCTCTCTCGGGAATGTCTACTCGGAGCTACTCAAGATGGTACATGTGGCTTGATACATACCTCGACGTTTGAGTTCTCAGAGATATCGTCGACTAGCTGTACTCCGGCTGTGCACTTCACCGCCTCGGTCTGTGGTTCCTACGTCTTGTTATCAGAGAGTTGCATCGTCTACATCTACAAGCTTCACGCTTATAGAATGGACTACGTTGCCAGCGTGATATGCCCCTACAGGGTGTTAGCTGTGTCCATGGATACTTCTGGGGGGAGACATGCGGTAGCCATTTTGGTTGATGGTCGAATGGGAATTGTTGCGGATTTTGGTTCCCGGAATCGTGCTGTGGTATCACCAAGGAGAAGAAATACTTACAAGAATATTTGCTCTGATGACGATCCGCCACGCTCGGTTGCTATATCCCCTCAGAGGGCGTGCGTAGCGTTTGGCTGCCAAGGGGGTATAGAGCTACATTGGGTTGACGCACTTACTGGGCAAGACCTGAGTCGATGGTTTCCACTCTCCGCGCCTTCGGACTTCTTATACTTCCTTCCCCCGAGAAGGGGTGTTGATTCGGTGAAGAAATTGAGGCTGATATCCAGTGCGGTGCACCCGGAGGAGGCATCTCCCCTTGGAAGGAGGTTTGGCTTGCAAGCTGGAACATTTGTGTACTGGGGGGCATGGGAACCGGGACTGTTTGGTGCAGCTCAAAGTGACCATTATATGGCTGTTCCAGTGAATGGCGTAAATGTGATATTTACGGACCCCGAGGATGGTTATGTTTATGTTGGGGGGGATGCGCCTGTAAGTCAAGGCAATGCCTCATTTCTTGTTTGTGCTGTTATTTATTGGTGCGATAGGTGGGTGGACCAACAAAATTACTCCGCAGAATAAAGCTTATTCCACCTCGAAATCCTCCAACACCCCCATCGCCCCGAACTGGGGTCGATGTTGCCTTGCCATACGCCAAGCATGTGCGTCTCCCAAGTTTTTCACCAAATTCTCAGGAATCAAGTTGGGTGAGAATTGAAGGAGATTTGCTTGACGAGGCGAGTACAACCATTACAGGCCAAAGTTCGGAATACACAGCTCATATGACATTTCCTCCTCGTCCCAGAGTGTACGCCGCTGGACAAGACCTTCGGTATGGAGTCCGGATTGCTGTGGGCTATCAAGATTGGCTAGTATTCTATACCATACCAACAGAATTATACAATCAGGGCACTAGTGGTGCAAAACTCAAGTACACCGGAAAGTTTCTTAGTCACCTGACACCGGAGAAGCAGATCGAGATTATGGGGTGTCATGTGGCATATGTCCCTGGATTGGTTGATGTGGCAGTGGATTCAGGTCCGAACATGACGGTCTGGGCATTTGACTGCGAGGGGGGAGCCCGAATGTACAGGCTTGATAGCTCCTCCAAGGCGGGCGTGGGTGAAAGAGAGAGAGTGATCATGGAGAGAGGAGTCTTCGTAAGTATCGATGGTGCGCAGGGCGAAACTTATGATGAGGTGCAAGATCAAGTAATTCAGTCGACGCTGTTGATCGGAGATCTCGGGGAATATGATTATAAGGTTGAAACAGAAACAGAAAACCAACCCGGGAATGGGTGGGAGTCTCCGTCTGTCAGCCTTCCTTTATCCGGCGACTCGACTTCTGATAATTACGATGGAGAAGCAGGTTTTGGGTCGGAAATCCTTTCGAAAGACCAAACTGGAGACGAGGAGTGGAATATAGTTACCCCGTTGCCACTAGTTGGTGATCATGGATCACTAGACTGGCCCCCGTCAAATGAAGAAAGTTTGACATTTAGCAGTGATCCGGAGTTGGAGAAGGCGTATGAGGCTTTTATTAATGGCATTGCCAAAACCATTTTTGCTTCGCCAATGGAGAATACAGGGACTAGGTGGAGTTTTCCAGGCTTGAATGAGGGTATTGTCGAATTAATGGATCAGCATGAGGACAGTTCCCCGGCCAGTTCCGGAAGTTCAGGAAGTTCGACAGCTGTTAGTGGCAGTAGGAGGAAAAGGAGGGATAAGGATCGATTTACGTAGGGAGTTGCCGTGCAACCAGACTAGGGAGTTGCTGCGCCTATGAAGGTATAGAAGGCGGGGAGTTATCGATTTTGTGGCTTAGAAAAGATCAGCGCTAGCGAGAATGCTAAGCCTTGAGAGTAGTGTATCACCATGTTTAATAGTCACTTTTGCCGCAGCTGGTGATGGTAGTTTTACCGTTGCGAAAATTATATTAGAAAGAAGCTACTCTAGGTACCGGCGTGAACCCATGGTGTAAAGATAATAACTTTGACAGGCTTGGCAAATTTCTGTACAGTTAATCACTCGTCATATATGATGAGCTTGGCAAATAGTGGAGATATTACTAAAACAGGAAATAGGCTAGTCTATTTTAAGCGTAGTCTGGGTCGCCGACACTGGGTCCTATTGAAAGATATGTCGATCTTCAATGCTTCGTTCTTTGTTATCCTTTGTTCAGCATACCTTACTTTTGTTCTGCACGCTTTCTTTGTACACAGCTATTCTTTGTCTGCCGTCACTTTCGTCTGCGTCACTATTGTCTGCTGTCGCTGCTCTCTCGCTTGTTCCGTGGTTTATTTAAAGCCGCACAAAAAGTACTGTCTATATCGATTAAGATAACTGAGATACAAGCAATCAATCTCTTCCGCTGCATATGAACTCATTCTCCCTCTAGTTTTACAACAGGTCCGAAATGGCCAGCACAGAGAACCGCATCCTCAAGCAACCATAGTCACCGTCCCTATAGGAAACCTTTATAGCTTTCGCCCTGGAGAATAGCAGTCAAAAACAGGGCGAGCAACAAAATAGAACTGAGGTACGTCATATATATTTATACATATATATCGCAGAGAGAGTGGTGGTAATGATAAAGACTCCTTCTTGAATTCTTGGATCTGGATATTGGCTAATAGGGTTACCTTCTTTTAGCTTTATGATTATCATCAGAGTGTTTAAGGCTGCCTATGGTGTTGAGCGAGTAACAACCCCTGTGCCAATGCGCAGAAGAATCTTACGATACTCCGTCAGCGGGTTGGGGTAGCTGATGATGCACGGTGGGGCCAGGGAAGGGAGATTTGAGGATTTCGGGTCTGCAGCTTCGACGTCAATAGGTGGAGGGAAGATACCCTGAAAGGGTCAGCTTCCTGAGCCTCTCTTCGGAATAGCAGCTCTTCTGGATTTTCTTTGGTCTTAGCTGAGGCGTGATTGGGTTATACCATTTTTGGCCGTCGCAGGGAACTGTCGGCGTCAAAAATATACTCTGCAATCAGTGCGTTATTCAGGAAAACTAGCACTCAAGAGTCCTTGTCAAGGGGTGAAAAAAATCCGAACGCAAACTGTTTTCAGGTAGTAAGGCCGCTGTTACAAAGAGCAAGCACCAAATTTTGGACAAGGGCTCTTGCTTGCTAGTTTTCCCGGCTGTAGCTGATGATGCCTAATAGGCGCGGGGAGAGATGAAATGGAGCGTTCAGGTCGACGTCACTGGAGTGAAGTGAGGGGTTGACGATACTGATCGAATCAAATTCTCGCAGTCACCTGCGCAGCAACTGCATTGAGAATACAAAGCGATTTTGAGCGTCTTTGGTTTGCGGGACATGCCTGCTCGGGTGTGGTTGGCCTATTCCCGTTTTCCAGAGTCGTACGATCGATATAAATGATAAAGGGGTGATGAAAAGTGGGGGGTCGCCTGTACGTGGGGGTTGAATATGGAACTACCCCACGAATGAATTATTGAAAGCAACATGACAGATAAGTGCATCAAATGCAGGGTCTCGGAACCCGGCGGGGAACTTGCTCGTTTTGTCATTTCGTCAAAGAAACATTGCGACGGTGGCCAATAGCTCCTGGGTAGGCAGTTTAACGATTTCAGCCCGATAAATGTGTGGTTACGTATGCTGACATCACTTGTGTTACCAAGAGTCTTTGCTGCCTGAACACCAATAGTTTAGACAGACCTCACAGAAAGGAGGATTGAAGGAGCGTCATAGTTGTTCTCCAGAACCCTACCAGACCTAATCAAGCTCTGTATAGTATTCAGAGTGGGACGTACTGAAAGTAGTCGGTAAATGATTATGCCGTCAGGAGGAAATTGTTCAAGGGTTCGTTTCTTCCTACAACTTCGCAGGATTCAATTCCATAAACGCTGATGTCATGCTGCCTAAAAGAGGAAAGTCTGAAATCTGCATATCTGTAGCGCCGGTGCAACTTAGATACCTTCGATAGCTGGGCCGGAAGGTGCGAGTACCTATGCTCATCCAAATGTTTATTTTTCGCTGACAAATTTCCTTCGGTTGCTGTGGAGACGAGCTTATGTGATCCGGACATACTCCGTTCGTACTTGTTTACCATGGTTGCTCCATCGCGTTTGACGAGCTGCCTCGATTCACTGAGGAAGACTTATTACCGCAATTGTGTGACTCGTTCAATTCCAACAATCTCGTCGGAGTGTGATGGGTTGAGTCCCCGGGGTAAAAATCTAAACGTGAGGTGCTGAACTCGATGGGCAATTGGCAATGAAGCAGTACCTACCTAATGGTGAGGGGTACTCCGTTCTAATGAATAAGTCGGATATTCGGAAAAAATATTATTGGGTGGCCGGTAGGCACGTCAGAACGTGAGCTCGCGTGTCATTATTAACCCTATTTACGCATCACTCGATTTATTTACAGTACCAGCCATTGGCTTTGTTTTGGATGGTAAGGGGGGACGTGAATCCCTGCTCTACGCTGTCGCTCACCAACGCGTTGATTACGGGAGGCAAGGATTAATATTCTCCCCACGTCCCGCAAACATCCTGGCCGTGGAGAGATGCAGGACCTATCATTTATTCCGACAAAAGCAAGGCCTGCCAAAGAACACTAGGTCCTATACCTGTCATACATCCCATTCCCCATCTCGGATCTTACGATTCGTGGGCACCTTTCTGACTGGTTAGGTCGACGATGGTATGAGTCGAGCGTTTACGTGCTCCATCCCATTAATTGCCGCCAAGAGTGGTCCCAATTACCTTGTCAAGATATGAGTAACACTATCGGGGTTTACGAACGACTGATTTGATAGGCGCACTTCTCCTGTTGAGACTCATCTCAGGGTTGCAAACAAGCGACAAGAGCGACAAGAATACTCTGTCAGTTTCTGGGCGAGAACTGTCTGGAATTTTTTGGCCGCATTTCGAGGGAGTTTAATGGTATGTATTTACGTTAACCCAGAACTGGAAAGCGGTTTCAGTGTTCTCATCTCATATGGCTCGGCAGGGATCATGACATGCATGCGAAGCCTCAGTTAACAATCACTCACGGCCGCAATATTCGGCGCAGCCGTTGCCTTGAATGGGGAAGTTTAGATCAATTCTGAAACGTCGGGGTTAAGAGCAGCTAGTCCCAAATGTAAATTTCGGAGACTGGAAGACAGACAGTTGCAGCCTGCGCCAACTACTGTGGCTGCCGAACAAAAAGATACAGTTCTTCCTGCTACAATGCATCCCCCTTGTCACCCAGACGTGCCAACCAGAATATTGCTACAGCTGTGGCCACGGGGAAAACGCCCGCAGGGGCTTGGCCGATCTTTAGGGCAGGGCGTTGTGCAAGAGTATGCATGGGGATGTAAGTACCAAACCCCGACCAAGGGCAGCCTATTACTCGGAATCCAACTGTAACGGTTATGGGTGGTGAAGAGTCATAGCCTGGGTTCATTAGCCCTTGGACTTTGCGCGTGCTCCGCCCCTCACGTCCTATAAATCACAGTGTTGGGCGCAAACAATCCGAATCACAGCATCGTTACTATCAGCTTTCTCGGGACCACGATACACCAGAACAGCTAACCCCACCACTGTTTCTCATATCTACTCAATCTGCCAACTGAGAATACAACAAAATTTCTCACTAGCCTACTCGACACATGCAACAAGTCATTCTCGCCCTGTTGATTAGCCCCAACTCGAATAAAATGCCTGCGTCTTCACCTCCATCACCGCCAACACCTCCAAGGCTACCAACTCCTGATCTTCCAGAAGTTCCTGAGGGAATGTGGCCCCTCTATGTACGCAACATTGAACCCAAGTGGCAATAGAAACGAGAGACTGACTAGGGAGTAGAATTACAAGTGATGAACGATAGATAGTGGAGTTGCAAATATTCTCTCTTTCAGCCTGGTCACCGATTTTCCCCACATCGACCGGAAAAGGTATCGATATGGACCTTTCTTCCGCATGATCCCCGAGAATCTCGATTCGTTCCCACTCCACCAGCACAGCACTTTCTTGTGTTATTACGGAATTTCAAACCCTACCCTCGGACGCGCGACGGAGTGCTCCAAGATGGCTCCCATGGTCACCGAAAAGACCTTTGCGTATTGAACGACTTCGGCGATTTCCCCTCATTGCGAATTTTCAACGTTCAACATCACCTGAGTATGGTGACTTGGGTGGTGAGTTACGAAGCAACAGCCTTTGGCATGACCGAGTGTCATCTCAACATCACATGGCAACCGTTACGCACTAATTATCGGTCCGCAACGGTTGCTTTCCGGACTATTTCGATTTCTTTTTCCTCGTTTCGCCCGAAAAAAAAATCAGAAAACCCCAAAAACAAATAACACGGAGGAGGTCTCGCATGCGATGAGGTCGCGACAATTACGCGGCCACTTCCAGTGAAATATCGCTGCTGAGGTTTCTACAGCGGTTTCAGTTGTTCGGAGTCAGACATGCAAGCATGACTGGTCAAGCGTTGGAACAGGGCGCGCTACGGTTTACTGAGCAGACTTGGCCCTGCGTCTTCCTTTTCACCTTTCCGTTTGTTTCTATTTTTCTGCTTTTCATTCTTTCTTCTTTCTTAATGCTGCGATGCAATGCCTCGGGGAAGGGAAATGGTGACTCGAGGCGGTGTATTTGGGAGAGGGAGTCATTATGACTCAAGCCAGGGTATGCGAAAATGGTTCGGACGTTACCTTTATTGCGGGATAGTGGGGGTTGCACTGCTTTACCCCATGTGGGCCCTAAGACATTTGAATTCCACCAATTTTCCCCAGTTTCTATTTTTGAAATTTTCCTGTTTCGTGTTGAGCAACTGATGCGGCGGGTCCGGGAAAGGCTAACCCTATGCTATTTTACTCTATTCTATTTACCGTTTTCTTTTGTCTATTTTTTCGGAGTCTGTAGTGAAAGAAAACATGGGAAAGAAAAACTCGGGACAGCGTTACTTGGGAATTGTCTGAGGGACAGCTCCTGTCATGTTGACGGTTTTCCAAACGTTCTCATATTTTTTTATCATTGGTGGTACGCGCGCCTTTGGGGTGGGCGGACTTTAGGGCTGCATTGCAGGCCCTGCTGCAGATTACGACGCGCTGCGATCTATTCATTTCTATCCCTTGCATGTTGATTTGTTCATGAGATTCCTAGTAAATCATTCACGATTTAAACTGTTGCTTTTTTGGTAGCAAAATTTCCGAATTATTCAGTACCATCATTATCATCGCTATAGCAATGAATTCAATTTAGTTGTTCACTGAGACTCTCCGGACGATGTGTGTGCATCGCACTGTGTCGAAGGCTGTGTGCTGTTGCTATGTTTACTCTTCCCCTCCTGCGTCTGCACCTCTGAGTCGTCACCGTCGGAATTGGCGAACGACTCATGAGTCCCCGGGACCAACCGGGGGAAGAGAGACCACCCCACACCGATTAGTCGAGGGATGGCAGCAGTTGACTGACATTGGACACTGGGCATGAGCGTCCAGTGGCCTGTGTCCAATAGGTAGGTCTATGTATTAGCAAATATCAATAACGTTTCTATATATGTAACTTTTCGAAATTTGTAGTCAATAGAATACTCATACGGAAAGCCTTAGAACAGTATTATCAATGTTCAACCTTGCAGTTCCCACACATGCACACGGACACGCACACGCACACACACGCATACCTACGCACACTTCACCCGCCCCCTCTCCCCCTTCCACACACACACATAATAGGCTTTTTGCATTACTATGTTTGTTTTGTAGGCAGACTTCCACGCCGCGGCCGCAGGCACGTGTACCCACCCACACACCCCACCCAAGGCTTTGTAGCGAGATCGCATGTAAGGCGAGGATATTGCGGATCCGTGGTTGGCCAATGATATTTCTAAGTGTACACTGCCGAACTGTCAAAAAACCGGTTTTGGCAGCTTCTTGCCGCGGGGGGGTTGCTGGATGGGATCTGGAGATAAAGGATTCTGCGGATGGTTGGCTAGTGGGGAAGGTGGTGTTGACCATGATGCGAGTGTTGGGAGCGGTATGTGGTGGTTGTTGTTGGACGCCGACTCAGTGAGTATGGCAGACATAGGGCTATGATCTCCAACAAGCATTAAGCTTAAATAGGGCTGACAGCGAACTAAGAAGGATAAGCCGCACAGGCCACTCGGCTCGGGAAGGAGGAAAAGCGGATCAGGAAAAGCCCGAAAGACCGGCTTTCGGGGTAGCGGGGTAGGAAATCCTTAGCCTGAGTGACTTGAAACGGAGCGATCGACGGGGCAGTGAAACTTGGGATCGGCGGCCTGTTTACTTTACTTTGAGTGCTCGTGATGATGTAATAGCAAAGTCAGAGAAATATTTCTGCCGATCTATTGACAGCGTCATGTCACCGAGAAATGTTTCCTTGCTTTTTATTCTGCAGTCATTGACACTCACTCGGCAAATGACATCTCTACTTCAAGGGCGTGTGCACTTCAATAGTTCGGACTACCGGTACAGTAACCATTTATCAGCATGCATTGCAGTGACAGACCTTCAATTATCAAAAGCATCTCCATACCAATACCAGAGAACCCTCAAATTGGTCTTATAGCAGGATCTACATTTAGTCGACTAGTTAAGAAGAACAAGCAAGTTGAGAAGGTCTTCAGATTCACAATCTACAAACTAAATAAGGCTTTGAAGCAACCGGAGGAGCAGCCCAAGTCAGAAGACGATAGGATTAAGGAACTATTTCCCTCAGAGTATCACCAGTACCTATCATTATTCCGGAAGGCAGTCGCGGAAGTTCTACTACCGCACCGGCCATATGATCACAAGATCCCTCTGAAGGAAGGATTTGTACCCCCCTTTGGGCCTCTTTATTCACTCTCCCAACCAGAACTCGAAGCCTTAAAAGTATGGTTGGAAGAAAATCTATCCAAGGGTTTCATTCGTGCCTCTTCTTCCCCCGCTGGTGCACCGATTTTATTTGTCAAGAAAAAGGATGAGAAGAATGGAAGACGGCCTATGCTCCCGCTAGTTTCCAACATTTTATTAATGATGTTCTCCATCCTTTCCTCGATAATTTCTGTACTGTACTGCTTACCTTGATGACATTGTTATCTATAGTAACACCTTAGAAGAACACCGTTTTCTCAACATCATGGGAAGCGGATCGATCGCAAGTCGCCAGAGAAGTGAAGCCACTCGGTCCGATGTTTAAGCACTGGCATGACGCCACTATGTTTGAGAGAGTACCCCGTTTGAGATGTGCTTGCTAAACGTTGAGGCTCTATCGTTTAAACCTGTGATGTTCGGGTTATATGGGTTCATGGGAATATGAGTGCCAACCAGACTTATGATGGTAAATCTGAGCTAAGCACTCATGGGACGGTTGCATCAGACTCATACATGCCCGATCTGAATAGCTGCTAACACTCTGTATAATACTCCCACAGTATATTCAAGAGAAAACCAAAGAATAATTTATCAAAGAATATATCAATGGAAACGGAAGAACATTATTGATAGAATCGGTTAAGGAATATAGCAATTCTGGTATTATAATATATTTCCACTTATTCTAGACACCCCCCCCTGGACCGGTGGGGGTAATCCATCAATTTTCGCATCTGGTTGTGGGAAATTTGCATCTTGGATTTTGCAAATGTTACAAGAATTCCTCCAACAACATGATGATATTGAACTTAATTCAAATGATATTTGCAACAAGGTTGCAATGCCGTCCATCACTGGTTTGTCGTATTCACGAACCTACTTTGTTAGCATCGATTTGAACTTCACGTTGTGGGGTTTATACTTACACCAATTTCTATTAACGATCGTATCTGGTTATTGACCATTTTTTTGCAAATAACAACTATTTCCTTGGCAGCATGCGGTTGAACATAAATGACTCGCTACTATGACTCGCTACTTCCAATAAAATTCGGATGTAATGGATCTGTGGAACTCGAAGTACCCGAGGATCCACTGTGTTAGTACCGATAATGGAAAAGTCGTAACCCATTCTGGGGTCCAATAAACCAGCTCCGTTGGAAGTATGGCTATGTGAAGAACCGGTAATGGGAACGTAATCCTTTCCATCAACTGGGGGCGGTGTTCTTCGATCTCTTCAATCTCTTCTTCGACGACTTCGTGAACGCCAATCTAGACTTCGTGCCTTTTCTATAAAAAGTTAGATGTGAGGATGTTAAATCCGGATATGACCGTTTTAAACTTTCTATAATTTTTTCTATACAATTCATATAACTCTGAAGAATGAAAAGGTGTCTGGTGTCTTTAGGGACATATGGATAGTAGGGGTTTTATTTATCTTGGAACAACCTCTCCAAGAAATGAGTTCGAATATTTTGTGTCTGTCAATATGTTTCACTT
Organism: Terfezia boudieri ATCC MYA-4762; assembly: GCA_003788615.2. NCBI lineage: Eukaryota > Fungi > Ascomycota > Pezizomycetes > Pezizales > Pezizaceae > Terfezia > Terfezia boudieri. The sequence continues at coordinate 399,823 of ML121531.1, read as the reverse complement.
CCTTTGGGTAGATGTGGCTTGATGATCACGATTCCTATACAAAGGTTCGATTGCCAGCACATTATTCAAAATTAGCGGTTCCTGTGCATGGCCACCACCCCTGCCATAGTTATTGGTCGATTTCCAATATAAAACCTCGATCTTAACGAGCAAACGTAAAGAATAACAAAAGAAATATATCCCTCTTTCATGTATATGCCTATATATATTAATCACGCTGGGGGGATACCATGGAGGCGGAAGACATTGTCGACGAATAACTTGGCGATTTGCTTGGAATTAACATCTGTAGATGTAGGAATATAATGTGCCATTTTTGACAGGCGGTCATAATGCATCATAACCGTAAAGCCCTGTAACAACCAGTGATGATATCACGGACAAGGATAACTGTATATATATGAGGCCATAGTTTGCATTCTTTGTTCTTGCTCTTCACCTTATATGTCCGGCCCTGGTTTCCTTCCATGTTTGGGGCCTTCTTTTTTCGGCCTTTAGACCAGCTTGAGATCCAACTTGTTAGTACATTGAAAAAGCGACCTTGTATTCTTGTGGATCTTGTTAATTCCTAAATGTGGAGCTGCTGCTCGTGCTCTTTATCCCTTTTCACAATATTCAATTCCACCCTATCCGAATATAGGGTGCAAAGCAGCCCCAAATTATATATATGTTCTGGGCCGTTCCGGGATCCAGGCCGTTCCGGTATGGCCTGGATTCTGCAACGGCCCAGGACATTGCGGAATTAAAAAATCTGGTCAAAGGTTTTCAATGCCATAGCAACTGGGTATAATTTTTGCAATACCAACAATGGTTCTACAACACCACAGTGACAATACCACATATTATAGCTAGTTACCTAATAAAATAAACAAAGGACAAGTAACTTAACCACATGAAGGGGATAAGCGCAAGTGATTAAATATCAGATAATATGAGGAGTCCGACATGTGCGTGAGTAGGTTTGTGGAATATGTCGCTGAAGTCAATGCTGGTATCCTCCCTAGGAGCGGTCGGGTTCGAGACTATGCTGGTATGTAGTTTGAATGTGAGTTTGAAAGTTCAATACAAATACAGTGCGTGGGGGAAAGTGTTCACGCACCCCCCCTGCATAATATGATAAGGGGTGAGTGAACACTTTCCCCCACGCACTGTATATTGACTTGCGCTTTATCACCTCCATGATGTTTAATTACTTTTGCTCTATCCCTTGGTACTTGGTTTAATTAAATAGGCTGCTATAAAATAACCCTAATATTTGAATTTGGTATTTACTACATGCAGTATGAAAGTGTCGCCTTCCCTCTTACTCCTACCTCCACTAACAAATGCCTTCATACCTCCCCCTCCACTTCAATGGCCTAGTCCATATTGGTATGGGCCATACCAGTATGGCCTGTGTAATCTTGAAATGGTCTGAGCAATCCCAAAAGAACCCAGTCTATACCAATATAAATCAGAATCTTGAAATGGCTTAGAACATATATATCTTGTAGTGGTTGAGAAGTTGGAGGAGTTGGAGGGATTGTTGGCCGAGGCCGAGAAGGAGAAGGAGAGGTGTAAGGAGGAGGTAGTTAGGTGGAGAATGGAGACGGTTCGCTATCCCTACTTATTCGATTCGAATATTGTTGATCTGACCGTATCTGACAAGTATGTTGTCCGCTTCGAAATCCTTGGCTAAATTCTGGCGGTGTAGAATCTAAGCGTGCCCCTCTGCGGATGACGATATTAAGTTGAGGACCAAAGTTGAGGACCGGTATTAGCTATGTGTAACCTGCTTGACCCGTTTATAACATTAGATAGAGGAAGGAAAGAAAAAAAGTAAGGGAAGTAAAGAGGATGGGAGGGGGAGTTCTGCACCCATTGGGCATACCCCCTCTTCACCCGGAGATCCCTTTAGTTTAGGCTCCATAGACAAATAGACTGCAAAAAAAATCAGCAATTGTATCAATCTCAGCTGAGGATGAAGTTCGATGTGAGAATGTGACCATGCCTTGAACGGGAATGGATCTGCGCTTCCTCCAATAATGGAAATGATTGACTGGAGAAGTGGCTTTTCTCGCAGCGCCAGCCTTCATGGAAGATCGACGGTCTATGGGTACATATTGCACCGACGGCCTTACCGGAGTGAAATGAAAGGGAACTGCAAGGGACTCTGCGATATTGCGTTGAGATGCCGAGGAAAGCGAAAGAATCAACTATGTAGCATTTGTCGTTGTTGGACTGTCCTATGTCGTACAACAACTAGGCTACACCACACACATCAAATGCTGGGAGATCGACAGCTGGGATCCTAACGAGTTCCACTCGGTCGGTGCTGACGTTCCAGCGAATAAAATAAGTCAAATGTGACATTTTTCTGAGGTATCATGCCACGCACTGTAATAGAGTTACTTCACCCATCCGGTTGTGTTTCGTTGTCTAGAATTCTAGGCAACTGTGGAGTGCCTCAGTCAGGAAAGCGGCGCAGATACTGGGGAGGAGCGCCCGGATCGTGGTGTACAGGGATCGTCGGGGAATTTGCCAATATTGTGTGAATAGTTTTCTCACTGGTTCAAAGCCTTCTTGCTAAATCCTCAGTCCAAACAGGATTCCTTGGGATGCTGTACATTCAAAAGAGCTCCCACTGCTTAGGAGTGCTGCGGAGGAAATCGGGTCGTTGCTGCCCGTCCTACCGTATACCCAGTCAGTAAAAGCTGTTTATCCATGAACAAGGATTCCGCACGAAGATTGCATTAATTAACATTTAGCATTCTAATTATACTTTGGTCTTTAAGTAAGGATGTTGCTCAGTATGTGCTAAATGTATCTTACCTGAAGCATGAAGAAGGAGCACGGAGCAGTTGCTTGGATGCTTGATGGTAGTGCGAAGCTACCTGTATCGTATCTGGGTTATGTTCGTCCTCACGATTAAGTATTAGGTAAATGCACCCCCATATCACCATCCACAATCTGTTGTGCCTGCAGAACCCATGATACGCTGTGCCACTCTCAAACTCACAAAACTACTATGAAGCTGCCCGACCTTGTCTTCACAACCGCAATACCCTCTCAGGTTTCCTCCAGAATCTGGAGCCTGCATTGTACTGGGTCAGCCCACATCTCACAGGGATATATTTTAAGACGCACGTTTACAAAGTCAGGGCGCGGCGTTTAGCTCCTTATGCTGAGGGGAAAGGCCAGCCTCAGGGCCATAATTTGCATTCCAAACGCCAATATTCTGCTGACAAAATATTGGTATGTGGGCTTTGTTACTTGAGGGTAAGCTGGCGTGAATGAAAATTAGGGATAGCCCACGGTCTTTGAGAGAACTTCTGGTACATTTGTTCCATAATAAGACAAACTCGAAATCTGGGATATTGCTATGGCTGCTGATTGCATTTACTGCCTAGGTAGTAATGGAGTTCCGGATACCAGCGACAATAACTTTCCATTCACGCACCCCCAAGATTTTGGTCAAGTTTGTGAGAGGTTCCTAGATGAGTCTTTTTGCTTGTGGGATGTAATCCTATTCTTGCTGCCTTACAAACTTGTCCCTAGCTTTGCTTACATCGACTCCGTATCCTCTGGTGATGTTTTTTGATTGCTTGCAAACCCCATTTTTCCATAGCCGCAGTCGACGAAAGCTACCCTGCCTGCGTCATTATAACATGCATTCCCAATATAGGATCACGACCTCTTTGTGTCGGGTAACTTCGAATAAATCAATAATTCCCTGATGTAGTTTGGCCGGCACCAGGCTCCTGCCAGACTAACGAATTGGGTCTGTAATGGTGATTCCAATCTTAATCCATTCGATCCGCCAATAACCGAATTCATTTTATCCAATTGACTGACACTAAATCGTTATCTTTGGAACGTACTCTGGCATTGCAGTGCAGTTGGTGTACAGGGTGCACGTTGTGCATGCTACCAGTTCCTGATCCTGGATCATGCATTACACCGCAGCCTTCTAGAACGCGGCAGGTTGAACGCAGATTGAGATCCCGGTTCGTACTGCGCTGCTTGTGTACTGGCGCCAATGCAAATACTGGAGCAAGAGTCAGTATTAGCTACCTCGCATGTGAAGGGGGGTTGAGTTGAATTCACACACATGGCAGATGACTTTTGCAACAATACTTTATTCATCGGATTGAACCCTCCTGACCGCCCAGGGAAGAGGTAGGTAGGCGTCTGTTCTGCCAGCGCACTCCGCCTCCCCGACTGGTCCGTGGAGTGCCATAATAACGCGACAGAATGAAAGGAAACAATTAAATGTGTTCTTTCGCCATCGACAGAGGTCAGAATGTATAACAATGTCCCAAGGGCGCTTCAGGTGGGGCATTATCCAGGATTCACACATGAACCCTGCACCGGGGCAAGCTTTAGCTAATAACTACCCCTCCACAATGTGCGGTGCAATTGAACTTTCGTATACGTACGGCACCCTATCTGAACCTGGCTCAGGCATTCACTGAAGATATTGAGCCCGTAGGGTTACTGTACTACCTTGCATGAAATGCCGAGCCGCCGCCGTCCAAATATCCTTGTCCAGCAGCCTTCTAGAACGGAACTCTCTTCAGAAGTTGGATCCTGGCACTCGGTTGCAGTTGTTAGTTACAAGCTGATCATAGCTGATTTGGTCACATGTACATGAATAGTGATCAGCGTTGCTTGGTTGGAGATAACAATACTGACCGAAAATGGTAATCCAAGTCGAATCGCTAAATTTAACCAGTCGGCGATGTGTGTTGTTTATTAGCCGGAGGAAGATTCACAGACAATTTTCAGATATCGACTGGGGGGGTGTATTGGTTGCAAGGAGAATACCCTACCAACTATGGCCCACGGGGATCTCATTCAAACAAGGCATCCAATGCATGCAGGTTATCGATAGCTTTATCGATATTATGATAGCTATTCAAACAATACACTTTCAATCGCCTTCAACTCCCTCATTCTGTTTGGACCTTGGTGCAGGTGGCCGGGGAGGAACCGGTGAGATCCACCCTGCAGTCCAGGAATTGTCTTTTAAGGGCCTGAACAATTACAATTTTGAGGGGGGGCTAAGCTGTAGCTGCAGAGCAAAGAGTTTCAGTTCTCCCTCCAATAATTTTTGATTGTAGCCCTCAACAGGTGGTGTGTGGGATGCTCACCACCGAGGCTGGGAATTCATGCCAAACCAGACTACGACAACTCTTGCCCCTGCCTAAAAAGGTTTTTCCGTACATGCATATTCCTTCCGTTTCCATGACAACAAAGGGCTAATATACTCTGGTAGGCGTATTTTTGCACGTACATACGCGTTGAGGGATCACTCTGTGGTCGATTCCTATAGCTAATGTAAATTCTTAATGTAAGCAAAGTATTCTGGGAAATGGAAGTGAACCAGTTCGACTCCACCCTCAAATCTCGTATGTACTGTCCATATCAGCAACATCTTAGTAGTGGATTAGGAGAATAGTTCGATACTGTACTTTTTTTACTGCCGTGATATACGTATGCGTTCTCCAAATCCTACGGCTTTAAACAGATCCTTGGCCTCGTTTGTCCTCTTCTGCAGCTCTGCTTTATGTGTATGCGCTTGGATAATGATGCCAAGCTCCGAAATACCAATGGTTGCAGGTTTTGATTAACTTTAAGATCCCTTGGAGCTCAAGTAAAGGTAAGCAAACAGATATTGGTGAGAATTGGTCATGGCCCGCCGAGGCCCGGCCAGAAATCCCAACCAGACTACCCTTGACGAGTTACCCGATAGTTATTGCTAATGCCATCAAGCCTAAGACAAACGTGATATGTGAAGGGCTTCCAGCGGCGGTTTACACCTCTTTATGTTTGCATTTTTGTGATAGATATCAAATGCCCAACCAGATTACATACAAACGCCGATATAACACTCATAGACATAAATCTGTCTGGGCACGAGAACACCTAGTCTAGACACAACCAAACTAGTCTAGACATCTTAGGTGTAGGCCTGGGCACGAGACGTCTCGTCATTTGCCAGGTTGGTCTCGAGGCTTTTCCATATCGAGCACCCAACACAATCATAATTATATTCGAATACGCTAGCTAGGTGCAGATAATGAGTGGAGAAGGACGAGGAAGAGGAAGAATATCTACCTTTAAGTACCAAATAACACATATTTACACGTGAAGGCTATCATAGTGTTCGTCTCAAGGGTGCTAAAGGGGCGAACCGTGAAGGGGCGTACGGACGGGTTACGAGTTCCTATGGTTCGGGCCTTCAAAAGAAGCAGAGTTCAACGAATATAATAAACAGGACAGTGCTTGGGTTCTCCCTTTCTATCTAGATACAAGAGGCTCCTTATATAGCCAGCTCCGCCAGCTTCATATGCTAACGGCCTTTACCTCACATGCCGAAAGCTAATAACCTTCCACCACATGCGTATTCATATGCTCATACGTCAACCCATCAGAAGCAGTTTATCCATAAATAGATACGACCTAGCCTTCGCTAGCGATACACACACTTCCTTGTTCCGGCCCGTCTCTCTCTCTCTCTCGTGGGTGATCAGTCCATGTGCTTACATATGGGCTTCGGTTCCGCCTCTGCGTAGACCACCCTCACGTGAGAACTCGTAACATTACCCCCCCGTTGGAAAGCAGGTCGTCCCGACTGCTAACTTCCTTCAGGCTCTGGTACATCTCTTTTCTCTATAGGCTTAGCTGTTAACCTGCCAAAATCCGAATTTCATGCCTCTGAAACCATCTTTCTAGGCCATATCATCAACGGTCAAGAGGTCAAAATGGACCCCGCTAAGCTAGATACCATGGCTAACTGGCCAACCCCAACTAAGAAGAAGGAGGTTCAAGCATTTTTGGGCTTTGCTAACTATTACCGTCGTTTTATTGCACAATACAGTGCAAAAGCAAGGCCCCTCACTGAACTAACCAAGGACATACCATTTTCATGGGGGGCTAGACAGCAGCAAGCCTTTGATGAACTGCGAGCAGAATTTATGGCAGCCCCAATCCTTACTCAGTTCGACCGTACGCTTGAAACCATCATGGAAACGGATGCCAGCAATCAGGCCATTGCTGGGGTACTGTCCCAGTATCACATCCACAAGCCAGGCAACAAGCCATATGTTGAATTAACCGTCAAAACCCTACATCCAGTTGATTACCACTCAAAAACGCTGGATTCCGCACAAAGAAACTGGCCAATCCATGATAAAGAGCTCTTTGCCATAGTCGACTGTTTCCGTAAATGGCGAGCTTGGCTAGTTGGTGTACCAGTCAATATCTTTACCGACCACCAAGGCTTGCAGTACTTCAACACCAAGCAAAGGCTCAACTCCAGACAAGCCACCTGGTACCAGAAACTAGCCGAATTCAGGTTCACAATAACATATCGGCCAGGCTCTAAAATGGGCAAACCGGATGCGCTTAGCCGAAGAGCAGGAGAAGAGAAGTCGGGTGCAGAAGAACGCCTGCTAAAAGAGGGGCAGCTGCTATTAGTATCAGAAAGAGAGGAAGACCAAGAAGGCCTTACAGCAGAAGATCCCTCGCTAGAAAACATTGATGTATCGGCATGGCCTAGGCGGAACAACGGCTTGTTGGAGGTACCGCCGGGACACAAATTGGAGGTTTTGAGACAGTGCCACGACAGCAAGGTTGCGGGGCACTGGGGGAAAGCACGCACAGAAGAGCTGGTCAGTCGGAATTTTGTATGGGAAAACTGGCAGGAAGATGTAGCGTCCTATGTCGCAGGGTGATCCATCCTTCCCAACAGAGCAATTAATTCTGTTATCACTTTTGAGGGACTAAGAATTCTCGAAATGGAGTTAACGGGATTTGTTCCTCACTTCGGAACCTTCAATCTCAACCCAAATGCAATGCAGAATATCTACGGATTCTCGAACTGGTTAAACAAATTCAACAATCAAGTTCTCGAAGCCTCTGGCTCATAGGCCGGTGCTGGAAGAAGTAGAGATTGAGGGTATCTGTAGGCTCCAATACTTGCTTTATATTTCATGAGATGGATTGCGTGAAATTCCAAAGCTAACTATTTGGTCCAAAGATGAGAATAGCATAGACTCTGAGAGCATGCTGGTGGACTCCTATGGGGAGAAGCATCTGCCCTCTCATCAGAAAGAACACTGGTAAAGAATCTCTATAGGCAGTAGCGGCATGGAATACTTGCTGATAACCCCAATCAGAAAGATTAATCCTGTTAGCTAAAACTAGCATCAAATAATACTAATAATAAGAAGGGGAAGAGAAAGGAGAAGAAGAAGAATTACGCAAGCCTACTGTATCCTCTAATCTCAGGTACTGACCACGAGGATAGTACTGAGATATTGCAGTCTACACAAATATTTTGATCTCTTTAAACTGGGCATTAATGGTCGGGTAGATATATTTGCTGTTATTGGGTATCTTGTAGCTGTTTATCAATAAAAAGATTGGTATGGATGCACTATCGGCGTCAGTATCCCCAAGTGCATGCTATTTGGGCATCGACTGCATTTTCAGGGATGTAGAGTAATCTTACCAGTGAGCCTTTTGCTGTGGGTGTCAGTGTAAATGAGTACCAATATCTATCATATTCTTAAATATTTTTCTCTGAAATCCCCTATACCTAGCTATCTCTCTCCCCTCCATCCCTTTTTGGGAGACTTAACATTCATCCCCAGCGGTAACAGTGGATATCATATTGATATTCACTTACCTAAAGGTTCCCAACAGTGAACTATCAGCTGCTCAAAGGCCTTGGGTTTATCTACTATGGAGTTTTCCTTGGCCGCCAGGACCTACTTACGACGACAGAAAAAGATTGTAGTCTTTGTTATTGCCCTTTAAGCGAGCCTGCCGGACGACCATTAACCTTTTGCTGCTGTTGCTGTCTCCAAACACGGTCAAATAAAAACCATGTGGGAGAATGCTACAAACGGTATACTTAAGAGCAGAGAGAATTCTATGCTGGTAAAATGAATCTGGGTTCAAGCGTGTATATGTAAGAGGTTAACTCATCATGTTTCCCAAAATTTCCCTCCTCCAATCCATGATTAGACTGATAAAGTCTCTTAGTGTTAAGAGTGCGAACTCTTTAGGTACTTGAAGTCTAGGTTTGCGTTCGACACATGTCCTTAACCGAAGTTCCGGGGAAGAGGTTTTATAACTCCTTCAGTTTTCGCTTGCCTACTGGAATTAGGCACATTTGGTTCCTGAACTCACACAAAATTAATCACCAGCCCATTTACCAAAATGTATATACCCGGAGACTACGTGCTGTCTCTCCTCACCCTCACCCCTATGATACCTCCGACTGTTACGCCTACTACAGGCTCCACCACCCTCAGCCCTTACTCAATCAACTTAGCCATGACGACCTCCGAGCCAAATTCTTCCCCCCTTCCTCCAACTCCGCCGCACCAGCCCGGAATTAACCCATCGTCTTTGAAGGGAATCCACAACCTAAGGGAACGTCTCCTGATTATCCCAACCGATCTACCCAGTATTTGTGGCTGCTGCAGCATTCCCCCACTTCACATGGGCCATGAAGCCTCCTGTTTCGATGTTTACAAAGATATAAAATCCCACATACTCCACGAAGCAGTCCTTGTTGACGCTTACAAGGATATGAATCCTCAAGAGGAAGTTAGAGTCCCCAACGATATAATAACCTACAGTGAATCCGAATCCCTCCAGGAATCCCAAGTGAAACCCGAATCTCCCTCAGACACCGCTCTCACCCTACCCGCACACAATACCCTTCCCCGGTCCATCCCCTCCCTCGAATCCTTCCCCAATCCCCTCCCCGGGAACTTGACATCCTGTCCTCCGGTCGAACTCATCTTTGCTAGAGGGACGGGTGAGCCCTCCGGCCTTGGGCGAATCGGTAGAGCACTCTATATCGAGCTGATGAGGGAATATCCGAATATGACTGCATACGGGGTATTTTACGACGCAAGTGCGTATAAAGGCAAGGTCATTAGTAGTGGAAGATTGGAGGAGGGGGGTAAGGATATTGAGGGGAGAGTTGGGATGTGGGTTGAATTGGAGGGAGAGCAGGGACAGTGTAAAGAAACGAGGATTGTCCTCGGCGGTTTTAGCCTAGGTGAGTTTACACTTGCAAAGTTTTTGGAACTTGAAGAAGTAGAGAGAAGCTGATGGAGTGATAGGTGCGGCAGTATTGCAGAAAACAAAACTGACTCCGGAGGAACAGGAAAGGGTAGATGCAGTTGTTATTTTCGGTGAGTCCTCTTGATGCTCCTCCCTCAGTCCAAAAAAACCGATGTTCCTACCAAATTTGGCTTTTCTTGCTTCTCACACATATCCCTTACTAAACTCAGTTGATCCAAGCTGGTTCTCGTCCCCTCCACAATTTCTTCCCCGAATGTTGGCTAACTGAGATCTTTACCGAAGGATATCCGTGGAACCTCCGTCCCCACAAGCACGCACAGTATCCGCTTGATTCAGAAAAGGTCTGGACAAAGTGTATACCCCAGGACCCTGTATGTAATTTTGAGAGCATTTTTACCGATGGGACGTTTGTTGCGCATAAGGGGTATGTGGATTATGTGGAGGAAGCGGTGGAATTTATTCGGAAGAAGGTGCGGAAGGTAGAGAATCAGGAGGAGAACGGGCACTTCAGCATGCTTATGGGATTTTAACTTGAGTCAGAACTGGCTTCTAGATTTACCTTTGGGGTTTATATCTTGGCTGATGTATCTTTATTGACGTATATGTTAAATTACCTTTTCTTATAGAGTAAAGTTCGAGGACAAAAGGAGACAATAGTTATGCCTTTTAGGGAATTTGTCTTATTTGTAGCCTGGTTGGCAAAGTTTGGATCCTAGTTTATCCATTAGTTGTTACTAAACCTCATAGTAATTAGTTTTAGTACGTGCTCTGACTGATTGTTTTTCTTTCTTGAGCCGGAGTGAAAACTTCAAGGTTATCAGAGTTCCCGAGACTGTTCGCTGCATATGGTCATATATTTGTAGGTATCAACAACCATAATAAGAAGCCGTCTTTCTATTACCAACTGGATTCTTAAGCCGCATTGAAATTAAGCTTTAACAAAGAAGTCTCCGTAGCTCAGTGGTAGTAGCGAGAGATTGCAGTTGTACATGCCAACCATCTCTAGGTCAGGCGTTCGAACCGCCTCGGGGACTATACATTTTTGCATTTTTCTTTTTTACATATGTATAATAGATAAGTCATCGTCCGACCCAATTTTTGAGATATTTCAACAACTAACCAATAACTATATAATAGAGCATGCTCTAGATACATGCTCTAGATACATGCTCTAGACTTGATACAAAGAAATAATTAAGTTACTTAGCCTCAATAACTGATGCCGACTGACTCGGGACAAGTAGAAAGTTTTTAGTCTCATGCCAGAAAGTTTTCCCGGCCTGGGACAGGTATCCAGTGATTAGATAAGTCTCGTAATCGAGACTACAAACGACGGCCAGATGACATCTATATTAACCAACGACATGAATTTCTAGTTCTCTCACTATATTTTCAAGAACAACTGCATCAATCTCTTACTGGCGAACAGGCTGAGTACTTTGCAAGCTTGCAGCAAGCCCATACAACGAAAATGCAGCATATGTTTTGCCCGAAAACTGCAACATCTCTCTAAACAAATTCCGGTATAAAAGGGCCAAGGGAAAAAACCAAGGCACGTGCACCAGAGTTGGCCGAAAGAAATTCACACACCAAAAACCGCTGTAGGGGGGGGTGAGGTCAGCGATAAAGAGACGCAGAAGGCTATTTCTGTAATTCTTTCTACCCCCCAAATATTAAGTATAAAGTAATAGCTAGAGATCATTCGATATCGTTTGCTTTGCCTTGGAAATAAACTCTTCGGCCATATAACTCTCCATGCGCTAGTTGCGAGAAACTACCGGTCTCAGGCCGAGAAACTTCTACCTGTCCTAGATCTAGCCAGATTCTCAAGGATAGCAGGGTCCAACAGCTCCAAGCAATGGTTTATAGCATCAGATAGTTTCGGGTTAATAGTATTCGAGTTACCCGACGTGTTGAATTCCGGGTAGTACTTATGAAGGTTTGCTTTTGAGCAGACGTGCTCAATCGGATTAAGGTCAGAGCAGGGTAGCCATTCCGTGACTTGATAGCCTGTACTAATAAACCATTGCTTCACATGGCCATAGGTATGTATTGGGGCATTGTCTTGCATAAACATCTAGTCATTCTGATGGAGCTCTGGTAAATAAACCTGCCAAACCTTAAGATAGACCTGACCAGTGACCCCCCCCCCCCCCCCCCCGATTCCTCTTTTAGCTTCTGGATCTGAATCATTTTCAACATAGGACCCTTCTCTGACACCAGCAAAGGCAAATCAAGCCCATACCATCTGGATAACTGCTCCAGAGTTTTCTTTGGGAGCGATACAATCCTTCTTCCATTTTTCTCCCGCTGTGCGAAACACCCACATAGGCTTTGCTCCTGAAGGTTTTTCAACGAAACATTCTATGCTGGACCAATATCAATCCCGAGCTTCCTCCAATTGTGTCCCCAATGAGAATTCTTGCAAACATATTTCACCTAGCCATCCAGAACGTCATGATTTTCTTGTTCCGACCCTCTCGTCGATGTCGTTTGCCATCCCTTCTCATCCTGTGAAGTAGTTGTCAAGATCAAAATAAAAGCCAAAGTAATTTGTTTCCACCAGGATAAGCTCTAAATCCCCACACCTCCGTGTGCATAACAATGAATTCTGCAAAAAAAGCAGTCCAACGACTCATCAACCTAGTGGCACGGCGATTGCACACAAATCCACCTTCTATCCCCTCCCATCTTTCTCCCCTGTCTCTTCCTTTCTGCCTTCCTCCCTAGACAAAATTTACCTATGCAAATCCCACGCAAACCACCATACGTCGAAATAGACAAACGGATAGTCAAACGTCAAAAATCGCCATTTCAAACTTCCACACAAGCCTAAGAACAAATTAACTATTGATATCTGATCTCAAAGGTGAGCGAGACCATTCTAAGCTACATCATCTTCTCAAATTTGAGTATCTGAGAGGTGGAGATGGGTTTGACAAGATCAAACCGTCCTGACATAACCACCCCAAACTTCACCCCCCCCTCACATATTTCTCTTATTTTCTTTTGCATCATTGTATTGTCATTAGAAACCTTTTTCCTTCGACCTTCTGGTTATTATTTCTCACCAGTTAAACACTCCTTTTAGCAAAAATGCTTCTCTTGCATTCATTCATAACTAACAAACAACCTCTAGAAATCCAAATTTAAATCAGTTTACACATTGATTCACAGTCGATTTTATATGTCCCGGTTCAAAGGTGGGAGTGAACATACCTTGTATCCTCAAATCTGAGCTGCTAGGGGTGGTGACGGGAAGCTTATCATGACCCAAGCTCAGATACCACGCATCCCCTTACACTTTCCTTCCCGTTTCCCTTTGTCCCACTCGTCTTCTAGTTTTCGCCCTCCCATGATAAAAGAAACCTCTATCGCATTCTCTCATAACTAACCAACTTGGGTCAGACTACAAATGCCAACTATAGCAAAACTATTTTCAACGAAGCAGCACCACTCCGTGCTGAACAAGGAAAAAATTTATATTATAATTATCCTTTTCACTACGAAATGGTTCAAGCTACATGTGGGGTAAGTGATGTGATTCAAGAGGGGAAAGCGAAGGAGCTTGATCCTCTTTTCGGATCCACACTTCACCCCAATCCTGCCTCCACAGCGGCGCAAAGTATGCCTCCTTCATAGAAACATTCCAAGCGTAGTTCATGTTGTAATTGGCTAACATCTCTTTTCAAGTTCAGATACGCATTCGTCCCGGCGGATAAAAGGGGCTAGAAGCAGGACGACTATTCATCGTGTGAACGACTAGGCTCTCCGCAAAGCGTTGCGGGAAGCGCCTTGAATTCGAGCATTAGATTAAGTAAGTCTTCTTCTATTTTGGGAACCATTCTGGCTACTGGTGTAACGTACTTCAGACTGTAATAATAGCTAACCTCTCTGAAGCTCCACCCAAGCGAGCAGACTCGGTTCCCAGAGATTACGCAGCCAAAAGAACCATAAGAAAGGAAAAGTTGCGGTGGTTGCCTCTGGCTAATGAATATGGGTACCTTTGTGGGGTATATAGGTGTAGCGGATCTAGAACTACCCAGCACATAGTTACACAATACAATAAATATAAATATTTTGTTGGCTGTACAGATGACTCTCGTTACAGGTATACCCTCCGGACTGGGGGGTATGCTTGTAACTAATATATGCTTATATCAAGAGAAAATCTGTAACTAGGAATAAAGCTAGCGGGGGTAGGAAAGCCTACGGAATGACACAAGCAATATTAGGCATGTATACAAATAACAAAGAGACATCAGGAAGAGGAAAAGGAGGCTCCAGAAGAACCAAAAAATCAGTAATCCTGTGCTGGATTTGCTGACGCCTGCGTTCAACCTCAAGTATCTCAATCCTTTTTCTCTCACGCTTGAGTACATCTTGTAGCTCAGTGGTATTGTCGGTGGGGAGTCACCTTAAATTAAGAAGAGAAGCAATCCTTCAATGATAAAGCTGCATGAGGTGTAACCAGAAGAGGTGATAGCGGAGCTTGGTCAATCATTGGAGTCTCCTGGAGTTCTTCAACTTGAATGGTGTGGCTTTCAGAAGAAAAATTAGCTTCGCATCAACTTATTTCCTAGTTGGGTAACTGACTTCCAGTCCGTCGCCTGCCTAGTTAGGAAGTACCTACTGAACAACCCCTGGTAGTGGTACTACTTCTTAAGCAGAGAACCTGTTGGTCTATGGACGACTACTCTTTCTCTACCATTGGAAGCATTATCCTAAGTCAGACTATATCTCTCCCATATTTCCAGGCTTACAATTCCCCTTCCTTCTCTTCCGGTATTTATCGAGTTCAACTTAGATGTACGAGATTTCACGAAATATTCAGCTCGAAAGGCAAGCTCTCTAGAAGAGCAATCTATTATTAATACAAAAGATCGTATCCTACTCTTTCCGTTATCTACCAAGGCCGAATCTATACAGGTATGGAGTAACTGCTGCCTTTGAAAGAGCGTCATGGACTGACTAAGAAGCCTTAACAGACACCTATAACCTTACACCCTGAGAGACTCTGAGCTTCGAAGATGTGTTGTTGCAACTGGCTCTGGCTGTGGTGGAGATGCCCAGACTACCTCTACACTTTCTGCTGCATCCATGCCTGTGATCGTTGGAGATCTCGCCAGAAAGCCAAGAAAAAGAGCCAGAGACTGCAACTGGAGACTCTTAAACGCCGTAGAATGGGAACACAAGAGTTGGAGATGAATACGATGCCGACATCTAGGCCAAAAGAAGCAGAAGAAGGGGGAAGGTTTGCAGGATACTGGCGGGTTTCTCCTGGCACAAGGATACCAGATTGCCAATGGATGGACGAGATCATTCAAATGGCGATGAATACCGTACCTGATAACTTCCCCGAGTTTTTGAAAAATGGGGTCTGTGAGCTGCTCATCGATCGAAATGACGGTTCTATTACGAGCATTCCCTGTACAAGAGGGCAACCAGGAGTTCATGTGACGGATAGACCACCCTCACGTCGAAGGTTTAACATCAATACTGGATTACCAATCGATGGCCAAGAGCAAGAGCCCCAACAGCAAAAGCCGGACTGGGTCTTTTCGTGGAAAAATAGCCATCTCATGAATCCAGATGACTACTTTCACTGCCGAGTTTTCTGGTACTACACCGCGAATGGTCATATGCTTGAACGAGGTTATCCTAATGAACTCGATGGGCCACCTCCAAGACGCACTCAAATCCCCTTCATTGCGATTGTTCAAGAGGTGCGTGTTGATGGGTTCGAACCAACTGATAAGCGGTTCCCAAGATTGCGGAGGTTTGATATTACACTGGATTTGAATGCTATAGACCAAGCCAGAATGAGATAGGGTTTCATACAGCCCCCATATCACAGACGAATCCTGAAGCAGATAAGGAAAGACTTGGGTCTCAGCAAGTTTGGATTTGTCTGTAAAACAGATGGAGCAGAAGTTGACGAGTCCGACAATGAACTAGTTAATGAGAGTTCTGATGGAACACGGCGTTTTAGATTGGACCCTCCAAAACGGGACATTGAGCTATATCCAGATTCCTGGTTGCGAGGTGAGGGTATTGACAGGGGCTACATAGTTAATCATTTTCGTGATGAGGCTGACCCCCAGCTGCTGCCATCTGCTCCGAAGCTGGCTGCAGCCTCTGCGGATATAGCTGGAGCCAGTTTCGCCGGGAGACCTATACGTGGGAACCTTCCCCGGGTTGGGCAACTGTCACCGAATTTGCAGAATGATGAAGGTCCGGAAAATGCCCCCGCAAGGCATGGGTCTATCACGCAGCTAGCTGGATCAACGCCTGCAGTAGAGTGGTACAGGAAGAATGTTGAGTGTCACCGGCTCACTGCTTCTGCGACCCCGCAGGGTGCTAGTTTATGCAATCAATCCCGCACGACTGAATTGAAGACTGCCAACGCGAATAACTCGGCCCAGATCCGTCCTCGTCTATGGAATCCGCGAAATCTCATTGCGAACGCCCGTAGTGGCACTCCCTCAACTCCGGCTAGGAATTCCTCCACTATAGTACCCACTGGAGTATCGAATCCAGTACAAGAAACATCCTCAATATCACAGGGTTCATGCGCGTTGATCACTGAGTCTGAAGGTTCAGTGCAAGCACCTCCTCCTACGGCCTCTAGTGTACCAAATGCAAACTCCCCCACAACGCAGGCCTTGAAGGGAATTTTGACCGAGGCGCACGAAAGTGACAGAATGCCTTTCATTGGCAGGGTCGAAGTTCAAGCACATGGAATACCAGAAGGTATTCAGAAGGCTTTAGATTTAGGAAAACACCAGCCAATTAGCTGTAATAAAAGGGGGTTGAAACCGCTTTGGTTGAAGATTATGATGGGAAGTGCTGCAGTCAACGTTAGGGAAGATGTGTTCGCAGAGAGATGGTTAGAAGTAGTCTGGTTGGCACGGTTAGAAAGCGTGGTAATGGGGACAAATGCGGTAACAGGGTCAAATGCGGTAACGGGGTCAAGTGTAGAAAACGCACCTATGGGCTCTGTCCAGATAGATGCGATCTCACCCTGTTATCCCACAACCGATGCAGTCAGCCGACCACTCGCATACATAAAACACTGTCGTGATCGGGTGCAACAAGTAGGAGATGACATAGATACCCCGTTAAAGCAATTTGATGTTGTGGCGGATGAAACAGCGAGCCTGGGTGAGGACAGTGAGGACTTCTGGCTTGAATACATTGATAATAGTACCCCCAAACAACAACAATGTATTCAAAGTCGAAAGATCGAAGATGAAACTGAACTAGCGTCTACGTACATGGAGAATCCTACACCAAGGGATAATAAAGAAGCAAAGGACGAGCGCGTTGACAACAAGGCCTTAGGCAATATTGAGGAAGTTCCCACTGGGAACGAGAACTTGCACTATGGTGTTCAAGGGTTTGAGGGGATGGAGGAAAAGCGTGGCCTCCAAGACGATGAGTTGTATGGGGATGATGGGCAGTATGAAAAGGACACACAAAAGAAAGAGGATGATTCTGCTCGATGGGCCCAAGAAGAGGGAAAGACCTGGCGTTTATGTCTTCGGGGTGGTGCTGGACCTGGTGATGTAGTGTTTGATGAAGATGATAGTGAGCGGGAAACGCTGCGACTACTATGGGTTGAGATGGGGGCTCCATTGGGACAGAGAAGGCTCACACCATTGGCCATTAATGAAACAAGCTGTCTGGAAACAATGCCCCCAATTACAGTGGCAGATGGTTGGGAGCGTTCTCCGGGGAAGTACTACCAGACCCCGCTCACTTCACCTACTAGACCCTCCACGGCCTTAGACCTCTTTGCTGTAGCCTCTGTTCAACTTCCACCTTCAGTCCCGGACTTTGTGAATTCCCCTCGGAGGCCAGTGCGAGACTCATTAAACGTACTAGCACAGCTGTTACAGGGGACTTCCTCACTGGACGTCGAGGAGGGAGAATTCGTTTCTACTGGGTCTTCTTCAGTTGAGGAATCCTCACTTTCCGACGCAGGTGATCAACTTCAAGCACATTTAACGGCAACAGTGGCAGGAGGTGCTGACAGTGGAAGTCTGTCAAGTGCAAGAGGCCCCGATGTCCCTAGTCTGCTAAGAGATATTGTTAATTTACACCACTCTCTGCCTATACTCGGGCAACCACAAATTGCCCTCTTGGATGCAGTTGTCGCGGATGAATCACAAACACTAAGCCGTGGTGACAGCCATGACTGTGACATTTCTTCCGCAAATGGAAGAGTATCTCCGCAAAACTTGAGGTGGCATAGCATTAACATTCCGATTCCTCAAACCCCGCAGGGGCCCATGCCGTCTGAATTCGAAGATGCAGTGGACACAGGTCAGGTGTATGAGGATCCAGAAGAGTTGGCCAGGAGGCAACAAGCTGGGAATAGTGGGGATATACAGTCTATGGACGTGATTTTGCACAATGCTGAAAGGGTGGCCCACGAAGTCACATCCTCATACTATCAGGAGCCTGGTGCGGAGAGGGACTTGAGGGGATGGTTATACCGACGTCAACAGGAACACAGGCGCCGGGTAGAATGGGAAGTGTCGCTCCTTCGTCTAAGACCTAGAGATTTAGCGACAGAAGAATATCAACAAATACTGTGCGATAGAGCTGAACATTGGGGTCGCCTATACCATTTAATAGCCATGGGTCCTCGGCCTCATCCGTCACTGGCACCAATTGCTGAGGATATTGATGAAGAGGAAAGGGGAGTATTGCTGACTGATGTGGAGGCAGCAACGTCACTCACGTTGGTGCCCAATCACCAACAGCATGGACTTCCCCGAAGAAGAATGATCGATAGAGTAATTGAGGGGTTTGACAATGAAATTGGACGTTCTGATGTATCCATGATCAGCCATCGGTAGGTGTTATCCATGTCGACTCTAAATAAACTTATGTCCTAACATGTGTTTCAAGTAACGATTGGGCTACAGTAGGAGAGATAGATGCTGTGGGCAGCCACGGTGACGAGCAAGAATCGAAGAGTGGGGAATCGGAGAATGAGGAATCGAATGATGGGTATGAGGTACTCCCAGATATCGGGGACGAAGGGGAGGATTGGCAAATGGATTGGAGAGCTGTTACGGATCAATCCAATCTAAGGGGCCAGTGGAAGTTTCGATGAGGGTTGATATACGAAAGTATAATTAGCGGAAGTTTTTCAACCGAAGGCTTTGGAAGATTTCTGGGGGGAGGTGGGTTGATCCCTGAGAGGCGTTCAATGAATATTATTCATATTGCTTTTGTATTCCTGTAGGGACATCTAGGTCTTGTTGTTCGCTAGAAAAGAACTTTTCATACATAATGGAATCATGTTGTTTTTGACTAACCGTAGAAGGAAAGCGGGACGACAGGTCTTGCGAACCAGACTAGGTCTTGCGCCAGGGTTGACTTTCTTTTTATAAACTCGTTACTTTATGCATGTGTGTTGCATATCATACTATGAGCTAGCATGGACTCTGCTTCTGAAGGATCCTCACATGCATTCAAATCAACTCAATCTAAACCAACAATCAATTTTTTTTTGAGTTAAAAGATATAGGTATCTGATTGTAGTACACAAGTAATTAGTGCCAACCAGACCTAGGACTCTTGTTATATGCATACCAGTTACAAGCATAAATTGGGTACAAGCATACCTCCACATAGTAAAATAAGCATATTTTGATTAGTCTCATGCTATATTCTGATCACAGGATGTTCTTATATTTTATGGATAGTCACCATACATATGTTTGTAATAAGCAGAGGCGCTAAACCATTAACTAGAGGTTATCGATAAGAGATAACCCCGCATAAACACCATACTTACACTGAATCTTCTCCGCTACCTCCTCCTCTAGTTACCCCATGCAGCTTTATCATATATTATTGAAAGCTTGCTGCTCTTCTCGACCTCTCGGCCAATACCACTGCCTTACAAGATGCACTCAAGCGTAAGAAAAAAAGGAACAAATTCTTGAGATGGAACGCAGGCGTCAGTATGTCCAGCACAGAATAACTTTTTTTTTTTGGTTCTTCCGGAGTATCCCCCTCCTCTTCCTGATATTTCTCTGATATTTGTATGCATGTCTAGTATTCATTGTATCATTCCGCAGGCTTTCCTACCTAATTATAAATTTCTCTAGTTATAAGCGTATATTGGGTATAAGCATACCTTCCCCGGTCCCGAGGATATGCTTGCAAACGAGAGTTCTCCGTAGTAAGTATGGTTTTATACTTAGATTTATTGTTCATAATACTAGTTTGATATAGTAGGTACTATATATTTTAAGATTGAGGCAGAACGAGTTTGATTCAAGCTGGATAGTTTTATCCGAGGCTGGCTGGATGGGTTTGATTATGGCTTGGTTAGTTTTATTGGGACTGGACAGGTTTAATTGAGACCGGGTAGGTTTTATTTAGTTTTGGCGGGTCTGATTTAGGTTTTCATATAAACCTATATGAGCTTGTTCCAAAAGCTCGGATTAGGTGATTCCGAGCAATTCATATAAGCTCATATAAGCTTGTTCCCAATAGTCCGTATGAGATGATTTCAACTTTTCAAGCAACTCATCATCTCAATCTGAGCTTGCTCTAAACTTTCCTCACTGTTGCCACTGATATCTATTTAAACCGCTATTCCTTTCGACCCCATTTCTGCTGTCTCCCATGATTCCATTGCATAATCTTTTCACACTGTCTGGTTGGCACAAGCCCCTCCGTAGGAGGTCCTCTCCTATGTTCAACTTGTTCCGCTGGTGGTTTATTCTCTATTATAGAACAAAAAGAGCTTTTGAATGATTTATTGGCGCTAACATCACGGGTGAACGGATCAAATGGCGCCCCATTGGCCCTGTGAAGGGTAGTGCAACCAGACTACCATTGGCCTAGCAAACCAGACTACCATTGGCCATGGGTCGACCCATTGCCAATTTATGACAATTGGTGATTGGGCTAGAGAAAGACCATGATGAGCCACCCGGAATACCGGGTGGATTCATGCTCCTTGGCTGTTAGGAAATCCTTTTGAGGGGGGCAGGATTCGAACCTCCGAACGCAATTGCATACACCAGGATGGTTCATGCTCCTTGGCTGTTAGGAAGCCAGGTGTGCTCGGTGTAGGTAAGTACTGTGCCAACCAGACTACGAGGTACTGTCTTTTCCAGTACACACGCCTTGCTGGTATGAATACAGAGACTAACCCATTCCGTTCGAGACTTGCCGTCTTACGAGTACTTATGTAGTCTGGTTGCTTACGAGAGGTGGTGCCTTTTCTTAGTCTGGTTGCACTACCCCTCGCAGAGGTATAGCCTGGCTTGACTACATATGTACCTTTTCTGATAGTCTGGTTGTCACCTTTTCTGTAGTCTGGTTGGCACAACGACCTCTGAAAGAGTGAGTATTTAACTAAAAAAATATTAAAAACGAGAGGTGGCGCCTGCCGGACTAACAAGCCGTGGCTGCTTCTACTTGAAATTATTTCATACAGCCCTCTTTTTTGGCCTCTTATATTCCCTTTTGTGATATCTACTCTGTACACAGTCGCCGGGCCGGCAGGTCAACTTGCCTCAGTCCTGAATCCACACCTGTTTCCGGGCGGATCATCATGGCCCGCACATGAGTAATGATAATATATAAAGAAAACAGTCTATTCTAGAATTCTGGTTGGCACCTTTTCCAGTTGCATTGGCTCACCGGCTCTCCCACTTTGGTGCTGTTCTGGGCCACCCGCAGTGCCACCTCGGCGGCCTGGGGGAGAGAGGTTTTCCTTCACTCCTTTACCAATCCTATCAATTGCCATTACTGAAGGTCCTGCTTCCTCAAGATCTTATCGGTTCAGGTGTCTTCGGGCAGCGCTGAGCTCCCCAACCAAGCGGGGTGTTCGCTAGTTAGTTGGCAGGTGTTTGCATGATACGCCAGCCAGGGGGCACTGGACACAAGACCAGTGGGGCCCAGCAGATCGAACGCTATCTTATTTTCATTTCCCTTATCTTTTGGTTTCCGAAAAATGGGGTGTTTGATTGGATGGGGATTGAATGGTGTTTGTCGATACCAAGTAGCCTCGTATCTAATCTGGTTGGCACAAGCCCCTCCACAGCCTCGTATCCTGCTATTGTTCTTCATTGTTGTGTAGCACCAGAGGTGCTTAATCAGTGAAAATGCACGGGGATATGTAGTGAGAGTGGTTGGTCGATAACCCCTTATCAGTTTCTGTTGATAGGCGGCGACAAGAGGGTTGGTACCCTAGTGTGTTGTTGATAGACGGCGACAAGAGGGTTGGTACCCTAGTGTGTGGTGGTGTACCGATAACCTCTTATCAGTTCCTGTTGATAGGCGGCGACAAGAGGGTTCGTACCCTAGTGTGTGGTAGTGTACTATAAATTCCAGGAGTTTCCCTTTCGTTTCTTGTCTTCCTTTCTTCTGACTCCACCTTTCGTTGACATACTGTTCCTTCTGTGTCAACAGATTTTCAATCTCTGCTTTCTCACTCCACTTCTATCTTCTTGATTCAGAGAGAACAACTCAGAAAAGACATCTGCGATTCGCGAGGAACGTAAGCTTCCTCCGGCCTATTTACTGGCCTTCTGTGCCTCTACAGCACTTACATCGACACTTTTCCACTCCACTTCTATCTTCTTGATTCAGAGAGAACAACTCAGAAAAGACATCTGCGATTCGCGAGGAACGTAAGCTTCCTCCGGCCTATTTACTGGCCTTCTGTGCCTCTACAGCACTTACATCGACACTTTTCCACTTCACTTCTATCTTCTTAATTCAGAGAGAACAACTCAGAAAAGACATCTACAAACCGTGATCAATGTAGGCTTCCTTATGCCTATCCACTTAATTTTGTTCATGCATATTGACTGATTATTATAGACCAAGGCCGTAAGGCCCAAGAGGGCCCTTTCAGCACTTTTACATTCATAAATCTCACGGTATGTTTCTCTCATTTTGATGGTAGTGTTGTATCCCTACCACACTGCGTATCCCATTGATTGACTTTCCATCATGGAAGTAAATGCTCTGTTTGAAGCCTCTTGTTTTCGCATTTAGAGATAGTCAAGTGGTCCACTTGAAGTGGGAAGATTTACTAATTCGTGCATCTTAGATGCTTCTGTTCACGCTTCTCCCAGTGGTCGCCACTATTATCGGCGTTTTCTTCTCAGCCTGTAGCCCGCCGCCCGGGCTGAAGTCAGCTCTTTTTCCCGTGCTGTTAATGCTCGCCCCACCGGCAATTATCTATTATAACAGGGACATTATCCTTCAATGGGGGCTGGAAGAGGTTGAGGAGAAACAGTGGACCGGAACACGTGCACTGGGTCGTCCTTCCCTTCGCGAACTTCAAATCTGGGAGCCACCTAAATGCGTGTGCAAATACACCCCAACGGCAGAAATGGCGGAGGTATTGTCCGGAGAATCAGCTATTGAAGACATCCCAACGGCAGAGATGGCGGAGGTCTTATCCAGAAAATCAGCTATCGAAGACATCCCAACGGCAGAGATGGCGGAGGTCTTGTCCAGAGAATCAGCTTTCGAAGACATGGAAGTTAGAGGCACCGCCTATACACTAACTATACCGGTGACAACACCTACCAAAGCCTCTGTCACGCTCACCACCATGCGTACCACCAGGGTCACTGTGAGCATCTCCACCACCACCATCATGACTACCACCGCCGCACCACCGCCCACTTACACTCCAAGGACCATTGTTACACGACCCACCAGATCTCTAATAGACATCATCTGTGAATCTTTGGGGCGCCGGTTTGGAACTACCATTATGAGAATTCCTCTGCTCTGGTGTATCAGAGCGATATTCTGGATGATCCCGTCATTGTTGTTGAACTCGATTGACACTGCTGCCGAATATTTGATGGCCTGGTTGAGGAATCGGCCTCACCATTACTCCCACCGCAGCACGCGCGGCGTGGACCCATTGCTTCCCTTTCAGGCGCTGTACACGTTTGCAACCTTTGTATACTCGTGGAAACTTACTATGGATTTTACACGACGAGGCGGGGATGTCGTGATTTTCGAGGCCCTCATGCCGTATGTGATTGAGCCTGTGAAATGGGTAGTTTGGGCATACAACATGGTGGAGTTGTGTTTCTTTACCCAGGGAATAGCTCTCGCCATGTTATCACATTTCAGCCCCTGGGCCTTACAATACTGTCCTCCAGACTTGACCTTTGGAGCGAAAGCGCACTTCGATATGGATCCGGACCAAACGATTTTCAGCCAGGTCTCGTTTACATATCCACTCGCAGTAGGCTACAGCAGCTACGTAAGTTTCCTCCTGGGTGGACTAGATAAATCACCTTTGTACGGCTGGTCATGGAAATGGCAACCAGGATACAAAGAAGCGTGGGTACTGGGTTTGGTCAAATGTTTGTTTCCCCTAACGGCAGCGTAACAATTACTTTGCGTGGAGTACAATGCTAATTCTGCTATAGTTTTCTCGTTCATGTTTCTGGTAGCTGCAATTTATTCCAGATCGGAAAACCTTGACAGGCGAAGGTTGCGGGTGCGCACTGGGCACGGTGGAGATTTACCAGGCTTGATACCGACGAGGTTGGTTTCCTTTATGGCCTACTGCGCCAAAGTCCTGTTTGCCATGATCGACAGGCATAAGGTGATTAGTAGGGCGTGGGTGTCCCTGAGTGGAACTTTATGTGATTTGTGGGCCACCCGAATAGACGCATACCTCGACTCTAGATACAATGCAAGAAACGCTGCCTTGCAAGCCGTCCAGCAGAATGAAGGGCCTTTACCTAGCTCAGATTCTCATCCAGAAGCCCAGCAAGCCGTCCAGCAGAATGAAGGGCCTTTGCCTAGCTCAGATGCTCATCCAGAAGCCCAGAAGCACCAGGAAGAGGAAAAGGAGGGTGGGAAGGAACACCAGGATAACTCGGGAGAGGGAGAGGACGGGAATCTTTCTGGCGAGGATAGTGAGCAGAGCGAATACGAAGACGAGGAGGAGAACATTTCTGGCGAGCAGGCTGAGGAGGGGTCCGATGGAGATGAAGAAGGGACCGACGAAGATGAGGAGGGGGATTACGAAGATGAGGAGGGGGATTACGAAGATGAGGAGGGGGATTATGAAGATGAGGAGGGGCGTGAAGATGAGGAGGAGGAAGGAAATACTCCTCGTGAGGCTGCTAACTAAGAAGAGAAATAATGGCTGAGCCAATGTTGATGCCCGCACCACTACCAATATCGAGACTACCCACTTTAAGACCACCTTCACCACCTTGGAACTGGTTCTACACCATATCAGCTGCTCCCTGACAGCCAGACAAACACGGAGGGGAATGAGCCCTTGGGTTCTACCACTCTGACCAGTTTGACTGGTGAGACGACACTTTCTATCTCCTGTAGTTTTGGTGACTTCGACCTGGATGTCCGCTGGCCCTGGGGGCTACGATATTTGGGCTTGGTCAGTAAATCCAGGGCTGCGGAATGGAAGCAGGCAACATGATCTGACACAGAGAGAGGTTTGAGACTGATCACCTCAAACTTCCTTTGAGTAATGTCATGGTGTCGGTTTGTGTCGGCTCAGTTGGGGAGAAGATTGGTATGGGAGACGTGCATTAATAGACAGACCGGCATGCAAACGCTGATCTCTCTGCTTTTTGTAGGGGGTTTGGTGTCTATTTGCTGCGGTGTCTTGCAGTGGAGAGCTCTTTGTATGTATACCCGCCTCTGATCTCACTGGGTGGGCGCTGGAGGTTAAGTGTGGCTTCGGCTGCATGGGGCTGCAAGGAGTGGCTCTGCGTGCCGTCTCGGTAAATACTAGTGGCGAGATGAATGATGGTGTGAATGAGTGAGTGGTAGAGGTATTGGGAAATGGTTGTGAGTGTTAACTAGGTGACGCTGCTTTCCATGTAATTGCTGAGTTCCTTGTGTTGCGGATTTGATTTTTGATTTGATTTTACGCGTTTTTTTGTTTTCTCCTACGGGACATTTTTTCCACAGAAAAAAAAGAAAAAAAAAGGAAAAAAAAGAAAACAATCACCAAAAAAACAGAAAACACAAAACAATCACCAAAAAAAACTCTGCTTATTTTTTGTTATTTTCTTTTGTTATCTTTCGCTTTATGCTTTTTTTTTTTTTTTTTTGAGTATTGCTCTTTGCTTTTTTTCTTTCGATTTCTTAGTTAGATTTTTTTAGTTTACAAATGCAGTTTATTCTCTTTGAAAAGTCCCTAAAATCGTGAATCTTGCGTTAGGAAAAAGTAGAATGGGACCTTTTCGCGTGAAAATTGAACACATTATAGAGAGACCAGTAGAAGAACAAGTGTAATGTGGATTAACATAGTTTCTATTTGTAGACGGTTTGCATTTGTCTCTGTATATCTAGCATGTTCGTGCATGTAATCACTTGCCTACTTACATAAGCCTACAGATTTGGTAACTTCAGTTCGAATATTCGGGAACTGTCAATGTCCCTTTTCTGCCAGCCTTTTGCATACTTTTTAGTAGTAGTTACCTTAACTTAAAGAAACACGAAGCATTTTTACCATTTGGATGTATAATCTCAAGATAATGAATCGAGAGTTAGCTATATGATACCTAATACATGATGAAATCAAACAAGTCAAAGAAAATACAAGGAGTTGGCGGGGCAGCTAGCGGAATATGGCTTTCCCCCAGGACACATCACAGGGCTCAGGTGCATACAGTCTATGTAGTTCAGAAAGTGTCCGGGACGCATAAAAGCAGGGTGCGCTGCATGCAGGCTGAGCACGGTAATTCTGCATATGGACGGTGGATCTGGCCAACCAGACAAGGGCTTGGCCTCCGTCCCGTCCTGCCTGCTCAGTGGCCAGCAAAATCGTCTATATGCACAATTGCGGCGCCTGGCATGCATGCAGCCAAGTCTCGTTTTATGCGTCCCGGACACTTTCTGAACTAGACTGTATGTATACTCTAGCCAGAGTCCTAAGAAGGAAGTTCATAAAAGACTGGAGATTGGGTTACCGAAAATCGAAAGATGCGTGTGGAATCCTAGTCTGGTTGTGGAATCCTTAATCTATGCTAACTTATTGTTCCTGTCATATATGCCTGGTTTGTATTCATATACGGATACACGGACATTAATATAGAACTCAAATTCGACTCATCGGGCATGGGCATGCTTGAATAAGTATTAAGCCTGTTTGGGGGTTCTCCCTGAGTAGATAATCTGCCTTCTGTTGGTTGTTGCGCAGGTTCCCTCGTGCAACACAATTTTGATTCGAGGCTATACTCATCATCTTCCTTTGCTGATATTAAGATAAAATCAGATGGACTGGGGCAGGCACTAGATATGATAGATGGGAAGAGATATGGAGGAAAATTTTATTGCATTCATGTGAAACCTTGCCCTGCTACAATCACATATCCTCCAGTACTGCCATCCAAGAAAAAACCAAGACCTTGAAAAATTCCCATTTCCTCCCTCATCCAAGAGACTCTCCACAATACCCTAGTAAAATTTTCGTTAAAAAACTTGAAATCGACCCAATCCCTCCCAACTCCCACTCGGTCGTCAACATCACCTGTCGCTGCAGGACAGGCTTCAGATCCTTCGAGTAGACACGGAGTGCTAAATATATTCCAAAGTCATGATGAATTCCACAACTAGTATATCCTGGAAGGGGTTGGTATTGCTTCACTCACCAAACAACGTGCTTAATAGTAGCAAATCGCCCTAGAAAAGGTATTGCCACAACTGCGGAAACCCGCTTGAGGACAACAAACGGGAGGGGAGATGGACCAGCAGCAATAGGGATACATGGGATCATTGCAATACCACGCTATGCTGCCGGACATACCACAGAATTGCTGCGTGAACACGTCACCGACTGCGGGAGTCACGCCCTCAACGGTGGCTTTGCCGACTTCGCTTTTAGAGTTGGGGGTGGGCGTTGCGGTCGTAAGGGAAAAGGTGGCAGCGAGGAGAGTGAGGGTGAGGAACTTCATTTTGAGGATTGATGGGTTAGGTGGAATTGGGTTACTTGGTATTGAAGAGCAGGAAGTGAGGTGTGAGGGAACGTTGCTGAACTGGTGCGGAGAGAAGAGAGAGATTGAAAGGGCCATGAGGGAGCTTATATATCTATTTTGAGAGAGCTATTTCTCTTATGGGGTACGGCTGTATCTGCCTTGAGCTCCTGTCTTGCAGGATCACGAATGGGCTGGAGTTCAAAACATGACATGGCTGTGCCGGTTGATATCGGTTGTAACCATGAATCTCGCGAGAGAGCTTTGGTGAACTAAGCCTTCGTCGTTCCCTCGTCTAAGAATCCCTAAACTGGAAGCACTATCTTCTTTGAGTTGCCTGTTCAAGATTTCTCCGCGAGCCCACATATTGACATGGGATTATAATTCCCGGTTAGGAGTGGGGCTCCCGCTAACGTTTCCCCCAAGGTATGCGTTTCGACGAAGAGCATGAGTTCTGCTTAAGCTTAGATGGGAGTAACGAGCCAGTTTGTGGAATATAAAATCCGGCGGCCGTATTAATATTGTTGCAGCAACTCTATAAATCTTCAAAGTTAACGTGCAGTCCATACCAAGTCCAGGTGCTACAGAGCTACAAGTAAGTAGTCGTATGTTTACCCCTAGTCTGGCTTGCTTACCCCCTCAGACCATCAATCAAAGGCGGGGTCGATGAACGCTAGCGAGAATAGCACAATTTAGGTAGTGAGCTATGCGTCCTTTTGTTTCTATTGAATGATGACAGCAGTCGATCAGGTCTCAGGAAATGTATGTAGTCTCGGTCGTTACCCTCAGATTGGTGGCTTGGCTGGCTGGGGGCTGAGTAGCATACCCAATGCTCTCGCCCTTAAGTCGAAAAAAAAGGTGACTTTCTTATGCAACGTGCCCAGGTCCTATAAAGTTAGCCGGAGTACGTAGCTGTATCAATCTTTGTCCAAGTACTGTATGTCCCCAGACTATGGGCAAAGGGAGAATTCGCGTGGGCCGGAAGTCAATAAGAGATCTCAATTACGTGTTGTTACCCCACCTTCCACATCAAGCTGTAGTGGAGTTCAACTAGTAGCATGGGCGATATTGAGGGTTCCTAATTATGATAATATTACATCGAAACATACCTCTCTTCCCACGTTATTTTCATACCTGCTGACACCAATTCGACTTAAACTTCTCATGTCCAACAAAATCAAGCAGTGGAACATCCCCTGCGTGTATGCATCAGACGCCAAATTAAACCTCCCTACAATATCACACTGTGAATCCAGATTTGTTACACGAGACACCCGCAAGAATCCGCTGATTATCTGTAACACAAAGCCGAGCCTTTCGATGTCTCAATAGCAGTTGTTCGGTTCAAATAGGCAACTCAAGGGTGGATAAACACCGTTCGTGTCGTGTAACAGCAATACTTGAACAAGGGGTGCAGGCACCACGGGCCACTGCCGCAATAGTTTCTAATAGAGATATCTTGAACACTTGATTTAGAGGGCGTGGGGGGCTGGTGCTTGAACTGTTTCGAGAGCGGGCTACATTGAACTACTCGGAAATAGCTTTTATATTTATTCTCGAGAGCTAAAAACATGAAGGAATCTGGAATAACGCGTTTATGCAGAGGGCGAAGCGTGAAGCTGTTGACCAAGGGACCCGATGTATTATGGTGCAGCCATAGGAGCGCGAGCAATTTGGTCACGGAAATCAGAAAGCTGCCCAGGAAAGCACGGAACCCTAACCTGTTCCCGCGGGGGAATTCCAACCTTGAACCTCGAGTGTCGTGTAATGTGATATGATCCTCCAGCTTTGTGAAATGTGAATTCGGAGATATGTTCCCTATCAATAGAAGATCGGAGACCAGTGGCGTGTTGTCTCCTCAAAATACATAGCTAAACTTAAATTTCTGTGTCTGATATAGATTGATATATATTTTACAAAACCTTGCTCGTTCACACTAATTAATATAAGGTTCTGTTATGATATTCTTGCGTTCATGTGAAAGCTCGCCTGCTACAATCACATATCCTCCAGTACTGTCATCCAAGAAAAACCAGACCTTGAAAAATTCCCATTTCTTCCCTCATCCAAGAGACTTTCCGCAGTTCCCTAGTAAAATTTTCGTTAAAAAACTTGAAATCGACCTAATCCCTCCCAGTTTCCACTTTTCCTCGGTCGTCAACATCACCTGTCGCTGCAGGACAGGCTTCAGATCCTTCGAGTAGGCATGGAGTGCTAAATATATTCCAAAGTCATGATGAATTCCACAACTAGTATATCCTGGGAGGGGTTGGTATTGCTTCACTCACCAAACAACGTGCTTAATAGAAGCAAGTCGGCTCATCAGACACAATGCCACAACTGATGAAACCCGGTCTAGGGCAACAAATGGGAGGGGAGAAGGTCCAGCAGCAGTAGGAGAAATTGGGATGTTCGCAATACCACGCTTTGCCGTGTCTAATACCACAGAATTGGTGCGGAAACACGTCATTGGATGCGGGAGTCACGCCCTCAACGGAGGCTTTGCCGACTTCGCTTTTAGAGTTGGGGGTGGGCGTTGCGGTCGTAAGGGAGAAGGTGGCGGCGAGGAGAGTGAGGGTGAGGAACTTCATTTTGAGAATTGATGGGTTGGGGTAACGTAAGATGTGTGGAATTAGGTTACTTGGTATTGAGGAGCAGGAAGTGAGGTGTGAGGTAACGTTGCTGAACTGGTGCGGAGAGAAGAGAGGGATTGAGAGGGCCATGAGGGAGCTTATATATCCATTTTGAGAAAGCTATTTCTCTTATGGGGTACGGCTGTATCTGCCTTGAGTTCCTGTCCAGGATCACGAATGGGCTGGAGTTCAAAACATGACATGGCTGTCCCGGTTGATATCGGTTGAGACCATGAATCTCGCGAGAGAGCTTTGGTGGTCCTGGCCCCAACGAATAGTGGTGGTCAATTAAAAACCCGGGTGATTGTAACCGCAGTTATGCAACGCCTTTGGCATGACAACACTAGCCCCAATATAGCACAACTGCAAATTTTCAATTGACCCCTCTAAAATGAAGTTGTGGTAGAATTCTCAGTAGCGTATCTTTAGACAGCTCTATATCACAACTACATACCACCATAAGATGCCTCGATCTACTCTACGGAGTGTATTACTAGCCAATCTTGTTAAGATGATGGAACAGCTTATACGATTGATTAAGCATGATAGCGGAAAGGATCTTATTGAGCTACTTGAGGAGCGCTGGGAGGCACATACATCATGGAATTGGTGGAATATCAATTTTGGAAAACTTGGTTAAGAATTATCCAGAGTCAGCATTTTTAAATCTATTTAGAAAACTTCCTTTTGCCTGTTAAGTAGGGGGCATAGCTATTTCGCTGCTCGGTAGGTATTTCGCTGTTCGGCAGGTATTTCGCTGTGCGGTAGGTACAAGTATTTGGCTGGGTGATGACACTGGCCTATGCCATGTTGCATAACTGCGGTTACCATCACCCAGGATTTTAATTGACCACCACCAGTACTTTACTTGCAACACATAATTGCATTAGCTCTCCACTTCGTTAATACATTCCCTGCAATAGAAAAACAACATTCAGAAAGGTACACTCGTAGCAGAATAGCAAGATAATCCCGAGCCATGCGACTGAGGTTAGAAAACCGAGACTCATAATTGCGCCTGGATAGGCCTGGGCACGAGGCAAGACGTCTCGAGACTCTCGGCAAAGTTCGGCAAAAGTCTCGAGAATGTCTCGATTGGGTGCCACATGCAGATATGTGTGAGATTCCCTTCTCCGCTCATTTTATCTGCATCAACCAGCAACCAGCACAATAAGCCAAATTTCCCTGTCGGCTGCTCGCACCGCAGATGAATATATTGCTGCTTTGGCAGGGCGCTATTCCAGCTTACAAGACTCACGCACCGTTAGTGGAACTGCATACTCACGGAAATTCAGCAGTTATGTATATACCCGGAAGTTGTTAATACGGAAGTCATTGGAACATGATGCAAGTAAGCATATTATCTTCTGTATATACTGCACACACTGCATAAAAGGTGAGTGGACTGTAGAGGGCAAATCTACTACTTCTAGTTTACACCTACAACATCTCTGACCGCGACATCCTTTACTTCCGAGTCAAGAAGAAGAAACATAGCGATTGGAACAGCTAGCAAAACCCTCGAGTTCAGCAATAGAACGGACGCCATTTAGTATTATAGCTTAAGGGAAGACAGCAAGTATAAGAAAACAAGCTGACCGATTTGATAATCAGTATCTCGAGAGCATATATCTTCTTTTCTAATTAATACTAACTAATGCTTCTTTATCTGTTGTGGAGAACTCAAGTTTTTCAGCAGTTACTTCAATATTGTAATCCCACTGCTATTATGATATCCAGGTGTACTGTATCTCGTGATATTTTGAGTTTATATTCCAAACTATTACCTCGGGTTCAAAATATGTTGAGGGATTTTACTGTTGAATATGGAGGTCGAATTAGTATTACTTTAGATGCATGGAGTTCATCTACTCAAATACCATCTTTAGGTGTTACTGCACATCTGTCACTTGGAAGTTTCGATTATTATTGTTAGGATTTGAACGTTTGGAGGGAAGTCATTCTGCTTAAGCTTTAAGTCGAGCTTTTATTAAGACTCTACAAAAATTTCAGTTGCAGGTTCTATTCATACTACTTCAGCAGACTCTGCATCAGTTAATACTGCTATGTTTCAAAAGTTAGAAGCAGAAGGTCATTTGTCTAGATTTAAACAAGAGGATGCACATGTCCATTGTATAGGTTATGTTTTCAATTTGGCAGTACAGACACTATTGAAATCTCTCCATACAACACCAATACAACATGAAGCAAATCTAGCTAATGAAGAAGAATCAAGGAACTCAACCAGCTCAAGCATCCTCCTATAAGGCACGCAGAATTATTGTCAAAATCCGTTCATCACATCGTCTATGGGAATCACTACAAGCTCAAGCTCAAGCAGCCCGAATACCATCTAAACGTCCAATCTTAGACATGTCTGTTCGCTGGAACTCGACACATGCTATGCTTGAACGTATATTAGTATTACGTCCTACAATCAATGCTATATGCAAGTATGTTTAATTAATACTTAGATAACTCCTTATTATTGAACAATATATTAGCTATGAATTTTACTATAGGTTAGAAGAGCGCCTACGAAGCTTACAGATTCATGCAGATGAATGGTCACTCCTTCAAAAATTTAGATATCTTAGATATCTTTATTAAAGCTACCGAACATTTGAGTGGAAGTAGCTATCTTACCTTATCTGCACAGCTTCCCTACTTCTCTGTAATAGCTACTCGTTTAGAGACTTTAGTCGATTAAGAGCGCACTCAGGATTCCATTTTCTATGATGCCCTGCACTGCTAGCTGGCAGAAATTCGATGAATATCATAGCAAAACTGGTTCAGCACAAGAAATTGCAACTATATTAGATCCACGATGCAAAATTCAATCATTCCGAAATCTTGGATGGCGAATCGAATGGATTTCAGATTCAGAAGAAGCTATCCAACGAATTTATCGCGACCAGTATGCTCCTTCCACATCCTTACATCCTTCTACTCCACCACCAGTGCAAACCACATATCTTGAGGATGGTTTCATGATGGCGGTATTTGGTTCTTCACAGTGTAGCACAATTCCAGAGATGTCGGAAGTAGATATGTATTTGGATTAGAAGGTTGAACTTCCACAGGTTGATCCAATTAAATGGTGGCGCAATTATGAGTCTCGGTTTCCTAACCTCAGTCGCATGGCTCGGGATTATCTTGCTATTCCTGCTACGAGTGTACCTTCTGAATGTTGTTTTTTTATTGCAGGGAATGTATTAACTAAACGGAAAAGTGCTATGACATAGGGAATGGCTAATGCAATTATGTGTTGCAAGTATTGGTTGGGGTTTGATGAGTTTACACCGCTCGACATGATTTTAGAGCGAGGGTTAGTGGAAGAGGGCATAGAGGATATTGATGTTGAAGCTGAAGCTGAAGATGAATGATGATGACTGTACTAGGTAGCTAGCTAGCGAGTTTGAATATAATTATAATTGTGTTGGATGCTCTATATGCAAAAGTCTCGAGACCAGCCTGGTAATTGACGAGACGTCTCGTGCCCAGGCCTATCAATGGTGGACTAAGCTTTCGTCGTTCCCTCGTCTAAGAATCCCTAAACTGGAAGCACTATTTTCTTTGAGTTTGCCTGTTCAAGATTTCCCCGTGAGCTTACATATTGTCATGGAATTATAATTTCCGATTAGGAGTGGGGCTCCCGCTAACGTTTCTCCTAAGGTATGCGTTTCGAAGAGCATGAGTCCTGCTTAAGCTTAGATGGGAGTAACGAGCTAGTTTGTGAAATATAAATTATTAATATTGTTGCAGCACTCTATAAATCTTCAAAGTTAACGTGCAGTCTATACTAATCCTAGGTGCTACAGAGCTACAAGTAAGTAGTCGTATGCTTACCCCTAGTCTGGCTTGCTTACCCCCGCAGACCATCAATCAAAGGCGGGGTCGATGAACGCTAGCGAGAATAGCACAGTTTAGGTAGTACTTTTGTTTCTATTGAATGATGACAGCAGTCGATCAGGTCTCAGAAAATGTATGTAGTTGGTGGCTTGGCTTGGGGCTAAGCTGTTGTTCAGAGTAGCATACCCAATGCTCTCGCCCTTAAGTAGAAAAAAAGGTGACTTTCTTATGCAACGTGCCTACAACGTTAGCCGGAGTACGTAGCTGTATCAAGTACTGTATGTCCCCGGACTATGGGCAAAGGGAGAATTCGCGTGGGCCGGAAGTCAATAAGAGATCTCAATTACGTATTGTTACCCCACCTTCCACATCAAGCTGTAGTGGAGTTCAACTAGTAGCATGGGCGATATTGAGGGTTCCTAATTATGATAATATTACATCGAAACATACCTCTCTTCCCACGTTATTTTCATACCTGCCGACACCAATTCGACTTAAACTTCTCATGTCCAACAAAATCAAGCAGTGGAACATCCCCCGCGTGTATGCATCAGACGCCAAATTAAACCTCCCTACAATATCACACTGTGAATCCAGATTTGTTACACGAGACACCCGCAAGAATCCGCTGATTATCTGTAACACAAAGCCGAGCCTTTCGATGTCTCAATAGCAGTTGTTCGGTTCAAATAGGCAACTCAAGGGTGGATAAACACCGTTCGTGTCGTGTAACAGCAATACTTGAACAAGGGGTGCAGGCACTGCCGCAATAGTTTCTAATAGAGATATCTTGAACACTTGCTTTAGGAGGAACATCGTGGTCAGTTGTTTATGCAGAGGGCGAAGCGTGAAGCTGTTGAACCAAGGGAACCGATGTATTATGGTGCAGGCATAGGAGCGCGAGCAATCTGGTCACGGAAATCAGAAAGCTGCCCAGGAAAGTATGGAACCCTAACCTGTTCAAGGGGGGGGGGAAGTCCAACCTTGAACCTCGAGTGTCGTGTAATGTGATATGATCCTCCAGCTTTGTGAAATGTGAATTCGGAGATATGATCCCTATTCAATAGAAGATCGGAGAACAGTGGCGTGTTGCCTCTTCAAAAAATACATAGCTAAACTTAAATTTCTCTGTCTGATATAGATTGATATACATTTTACAATACCTTGCTCGTTCACAATTTGGTTCGTCACTTTATATACTTATTAATATAAGGTTCTGTTATGATATCCTTGCGTTCATGTGGGGCCCCGCCTGGTACGACTATAATGTATGGAGCCTGCCCGTGTGATATGAAAATAGTTACTTTGATCATGATGTAACAAGTATTTTAATATCACTATGGCTGGCACGATAGGTATAATTACCCTGAAATTCTGAAGCTTCACTGATAACTTACAGAGGCTAAAATCATAAAACTTACCTCTGATAAACAGCGTTAAACCAGCGTTCCACAATGACCTTTCTAATGTCATGCTTTAATTTTATCATTGCTACCCGGCGAGAGGCTGGCTAGTATTGCAACATGTAACAAGAAAAACGACGCCAAATAATACCTACTCAGGGACTTAGACAAAGGAGCGAATACAGATTGATCAAATATGCTAGGAACATGAGAATGGACCTTGTGCCTCACCTCAATTGAAAATCTATTACTCTGTTCCCAAAGTATAAAACTGCTGTAACAACGTGGTAACCTGAGATCCCGATTCATCTGCAGCTCTCCACAAAGTGGCGGTAGGTAGCCTATCGTCCTAATACGGTAAAAATTAGAGAATAAGACTAGTGGTGGCTTTCCCTCTGTAAATACGTAGCCTAGAAGGCGGAGTAGTTGGACTGGGAATGAGTCCCATACACGCCATCCCCCAAGTTGACATCCGCCCTTTGCTTTAGCAGCAATTTTGCCAACTCGTGATCCATCTGCAATATAGCCTGGCCCAATAGAGCCCAAGAGTCGGCATCCATCTTATTAACATATTTCCCGTTCTGAAAAATCAACGACATCATTTCCGGCCCTCGTTCACGCTTTGCAAGATCTCGAACTGCCGCAGCATTAAGACTAAGTGTGTTGAATTCCGCCCCTCCACGAAGTAACATGAGTGCTAAGTCTTCGGTTCTGCCCCACCGGTGCGCTAGAGTATCACAGACATGTAGTGCAACCCCCAATAAACTCTATCTCAAACACCTGGAGTTATACTTCGTAGCTATAGCATTCATATGATGCTTGCCCCAGTCGACACTGTAGCTGGATATGATCTCCTCGCTATAGCCAGGACGTCAGCAGGGCAATACCTCCTTAAACTTTCAAGCTTCATCCTCCTGATCTGCCTTTCCCCATCCTTGTACTTCTCATCTCTCTCGCTATCACCCCCCCTATCACCCCACCTTTTTTGTATGTGAAACCACGCAGATTACTATATTCCGCATGGTTTATGGCGGCGCCTTGACCCGACATTAATTCCCCACAAATAAGACCCGAGTAACACCCTGTGCCGAGCGGAAGAACTGTGTTTAGGGCTGCGTCCTTGTTCGCGGTTATTTAGCGGTATATGGGAGGCTAACTGATACGAACCAACATGATTCAGTGAGCGGGGGCATCAATCTTGCTCAAGCAAGGCAACCGTGGATCCATAGACCAGACCCAGAGTAGGATCCATTTTTCACCATATTGAAGTGATTCGATGTTATTGTTAATCTACGTATAATAAGCTTTCATAGGAGAATCTGCATCGACAGGAAATTTTGCATTGTGGTGGGTATCGAAAACGCTTTGATGGATTTTTGGTTGAGTGGTGGAGTGATTCTCTGACATTGGGCACATAAGTTCGAATATTGAATAGCCCTATTGAGGACATTGCAATCTGGCCATAGGTGGAAATACTAAATATGCCCCGAGGACCGCTTCAAATATAAATTGAGATAATGCCCGACACTAATATTATGTACCTAGCTCATGCTATGGTAGCGGTTTCCACATGAAGTTGACATAAAGTACGCACATTTGATATTTCCAACGTCTGTTTACCCGAAGGGTCAAAGGTTTCCTGCCTCGTGCGACTTAGATAATTCATAACTGTTGCTCTCTCACCTAATTGGTAATGATCAATGTTGCCGACTAATTATCGAAATATCAGTATATATAAGGTGTTCATACAGGGAAAACAATTGTATCCGCTCGATATTGAGCCCATAGAATACATGTGCAAATAGAGAAAAGATTCTAGAGCTTTGGGATTGTCAACCGGCCTCACTCACTAAATCGAATATGCCTGTGCAACGTGGCGTCTGCATTTGTTCCTAAGGAGATCTGAGCTCGTATAACTAGCAGTTATACCGGAAAGAATGAACTTCAGGACCGTGAAACAATTTCTGTTCGGGGATCTTTTGAGGAGATATCGAACTCACGAGCTGCACCTGGCTTCCCAGGTTTGTGAGTTGAAAATATAGCAGATGATCAAAAAATAAAACAAAGAGGTTAAGTAAACATTTCTCGTATCGAACTTGTGCTAGGAGTGCCCGAAATGACGCCTTGTAGCACAAAAATATCGCAAGCCCAAGTTGCGTAATCCCCATCTTCAAAGACGCCATCAACGACTGAGATTTGCAAACAATTTCCCGAATATTCCTTTTGATGATTTTCCGGTGTGAGATAAGTATTTATATCTTTGGTTTGCCCCAGAGTTATATTGACGAAAACGCAGACGGACAGGGACCCAACCGCAGACAACTTGATTCCTTTCCAGATATTTGCCGAGCATGGAGAGATACACCAAAAATAGTATTGGGTACCTTATGAGAAGGAGATGGGCATGCTACTGGAGTAAGGGACACATTCGATAATTGGAAGATTTGAGCAGGGATACTCCTAAAACCAGTGGTTTGAAGAAGCCGTCGTTCTATTTCAACATCAGCAACACCGATCTTCAGGTGCCCAAGGCGGTGTAATAGTTTTATTATTAAGTCTACTACATTCCGAAGGAGAGGTTCCTGCCATGGACCTGCATTATTCAG
Source organism: Terfezia boudieri ATCC MYA-4762 (assembly GCA_003788615.2). Taxonomy (NCBI): domain Eukaryota; kingdom Fungi; phylum Ascomycota; class Pezizomycetes; order Pezizales; family Pezizaceae; genus Terfezia; species Terfezia boudieri. Next base: position 361,268 of record ML121531.1, on the reverse strand, counting down.
AACTCAATTCAATTGGTTGATGAAAAGTGCTCATTCTTCCGGACGACAGGAGGCCCCCTCCGCTCACAACAGGGATCCATGGAGGTCGAGAAAGGCCGGAGCTATAGCCTCAGTGTAAATTTTGCCTAGGGAGACAAATCCGGAAGTTAGCTAATGGACTAGAAGCGGTCTACTTTCACACAAGCCCTGACGGTATTATTTCCCTTTGCGGAACCCTCACACTATGAAATCACCCCTGGTTCTACTACTGGAGAGCACTTCCGTTGAGTCAGGGATAGCTTTTAGCGGGCAACTGTTGGCTGCAGGCTCAATTAGGAGGTGTGTCCCGGGGGGAAATTAGTAGGGACGCGTGGATATAAAGTAGGCGCGAGGGTGAAGCTATAGCTTGTCATCTAGAACCATCTCGCGCCCGGTGGAGGTAGGGAGAGACAAAAGAAGATCTCGCCTCCGTTGACAGGGGCATTTGAGGCAGGCGGGTGTGTTGACTCGAATCCTGGAACGACAAAAATACTAGGAACCCCAGCATGCAAGCCGCTAAAAGACCAGGGGCAACTGTTCAGATTAGTGGGCCTGCACTGTCCTTATTAGGGTTGTCTCATACAAATTATTTCCAGCTAATTTATAACCTGGCGACGCATGCGCTTAATTGCAGAGGCACCACATGGTGAGGGGGGCATGCTGGTTCTAACTCGCAAGAAGGTAATTGCATTGCATTATTGATTTTTTGTTAAGTTCATTTATTCCCACATGTAGCGTGAGCCGTGGCGGCAAATTGCATTGCCTTAACTAAATCGGGGGTGTGTTAACTTGAGGGTAACTTATATCTGTATATGCACCGTATTTATAAGTTTTTTTCTTTTATTTGATTTTGGTAAACCAGTACTCGTATTCGAACGAAGTAGCTCATGACGAGGCAGCGTATCCTTATAGTCAAGGTATAAACTGCTTGCTAAGTCAGCGTCATAAGGGTATAGTTAGTAATTGAACCTAGGGTTGATCTACCTTAAAACTGTAGTTAATCCCTACTGGTGTAATTTCCACATACCGGTACCATGAGTAGACATCGGTAACCTTTGCAGTCTCACTCTTTTCCGCTGACCAGTTGGTCCCATGGGTGTATCTCCTGTTCTATGTCTCTCATTTTCTGTCGTTGATGGTGTGGAACTAGATTCCCTAGATCATGCTGGTCATGCACAATTGATCGTCTGCAGGCAGTTTGACTTAAAATCATATATATCTTAACTTTGACCGTCACAGACCTATTCTTTTCCGTACCGAAGTATCATCTGGATGTTGTATTTCAGTTAGTAGCCAGTACTTATTCTGGAATTCTGAAATCTTACTTCTGCTATGGAGGTTCCAAAATCCTAGGTTTCATTATAGTCCTTCGACCCAGCTGGGAGCCCTTGTAAAGAAATATGGTTTGTAGTTTGGTTTATATCCCCCCCCCCCGAAGACATGCTTTATCCCGACATCTAGTCTCGGCCTCGTGATGTTTTAGTCGTTTGGTCGACACACATCTCACTGAATCAGCCCCGCACTTACACCCCGCGTACGTGTAAGTCCGTGCCTAATCGTAGAGCTTACGCCAGGGGAAACGGTACTACCTACAGTGTAATGAAAGATTAGAACTACCCTATGCCCGAGCCAAAAAATCTACGAGACCTGACCCAGCGTGAGCACTGGACAAATCACGAGCTATATATATGATCAGATAGTACGTACATGAGATACACAAGACCTAGTCCAATCTACTTTGTGCCGGTCTGCGATCACCTCCCGTACTACCTAGAGCAAACGTCTATATGGAGACTACTGGCCTTGTTTGTGTTAAAATGCAAGTCTAATATACCTAGTTATTGCTGTTGCGCCATCTGGTGTCGTGGTTACCCCTGGACTATCCACCGGCGAAGCCACCAATTATCCACCGGCGAGGCCATCGTCGCCACCACAATATTCAGCTGAATCCGCACACGCAAGCACCTTTCGACTGCACACGCAAGCTTTTTACGTTCGCACGTACGCAAGTATTTTATATATGTCGGGTTGAGTCACTGTGTGGTTGCCACCTGACTGCTATCCGCAATCGATGTATTTCTTGCTTCAATAACACGTTCCTGCGCATTGTCTTACCCTGAATTTCTCATGTACATAGACAACGCTCCGGACCTGTATTTTCTAAGAATCAAGCACCTCTCCCATTCGATTATATGCATTCTGTGGCAGCCTCTTTTACACTGTTGGATTCCTACTAGCTCTATGGGGACTTGCCAATATTCTGAGCTATTGCCTGTGTTTGGAGCGCGGGAATTTGTAGTACACTGCGCCGGCGCCTAGGCGGTTCAAGCATATATGCCGTGGACGGGCAGTGCGGTATTTTCGAATGCATACTACCAGCCTAAGAGCGCAATATTGCCCTGCTGTAACTACCGAGGTTGAGAATCAGGGTGAAGCTTAGTCTGGCGCCAGACCAGTGAAGCTGTGGTATTACAGGAACCTCCACCAATGGAGAGTGATAACGGATACGAAAGTCGAGCCAGCAGCCTAGCTGAAAAGAAGAGTACTCATAGTCAGAATATCGAGCCAGGAAACCATGGAGCTTCACAAGCAACTCCGGAGAGCAATGGCAAACACCTAATCGATACAGGCGCCGTTAAAATCTCGCCGCTAAAAGGCTTGCCAAGTCTACTGTTCAAGACCTGCAGTATATGGTGAACATTGGAAGCCAAGATGTTGGCTATTGAACAGCAGGCGGCGCTCATCAGGGAAATGCTGAGCGTGCGCAAGTCCTCAGGTCTTAAAAAAGGAAAGTCAAAGGATTGTTCCGCAGACCTGCAGAAAGTGGTGCAAAAGCCAAAGATCAGGTTTAAATACAAGTTAGAAGTTTCTACCAACCACAAGGTCAACGATTGAATTTGATCTCAACGCAAACACCATAGGCGAGTCCACCCTGAAGAGAAAAAAAATTGTGGGAGATTGCGAGAATGAGAAGGGCTGGCCCTGTTTGCATGGGAGGAGTTGATGCGATCTTTAATTAGTCGCAGGATGTCTTAATAGTTGTTGCTGCAGTTGTGGTTTATTTTTTTATCGTCTGTGGGTTCTGCCTTTCTCTTTGTCATTTTAGTCCCTCTTATGTATGTACATTTGTTAATGTATGGATTTGTTACTTTCATAACGGTTTCTCTACCCCTACATATGTCATGATACTTTTTCATTCCATCAGGCCTTTACGTAGCTTAATGTTCTAATTTAATATATGCGTTTCATTCACTCCGTAATATACTTTCTCCCGAGATTGGCACATTCATACAACATGTACCGATTCCATCTTCTCCGCAGCCAATATTGTCACTTACGTATCACTTTTTTTTTTTCCCACGGATTGTGTAACAAGCGACTGTGATTCAGGGTAATACCAAAAGGCAGAAGTAGAGGGAAAGCGAAGAAAAAGGATAAGAAATCTGGAACTGTATAATTGAATTTTTTGGGGGGAATAATCACCCAAATTAAATCTTATATGTAATATTTCAAGTATGTAGCTTACATACTTATGTACATGTAGCCAAGCCACGTTCATGAAGCGAATAGTTGCCAGGGATCTTGGCACCCTTCTGTTTCCATAACAATCATTAGCTACAACAATAACGCTTAATGAATACCACCACTTCAGGTTCGATATACAACAATCAAATCAACCAATCAAAACTTCTAGCTATTATGCATCACTGGTCCTCAACTATTCAGCTAGTATACATACTCCATTTTCTTTCAGAGCTTTTCCGCTTGATGCTTAACTTGCCTCTCGTCCATCGAGTGATCTTAACAACAAAACGGGGATTTTCCCGATCTTTTGCAACAAGTCTGAGGTTTTCTACTAGAACTATCAACACAATTCATGTATTTCCCACAAGTCTATGTCTATCTAAAGAAGGATTCAACTAACTCAACGGCTCTGCCACAGCGACTGAATACACCCAAGATGTTTGATGGTAACAGCTCGAACCTCAAGAAGCTCGCTCTCAGGACCTCCATGGCATTGCTACTGCTCTTTATCTTTTCTTGTCTTCTTGTTGTTGCTACTTCGTTATTTAATACCTCTACCCGCGGGGAATTGACATCCCAAGATACCTACGGAGAATTGGTATCCCAAGAGAGAAGCAATACTGTGCAGGATATTTTCCTCATACTCTTCATTCTCACATTGGGCCACTTCATTATCGACTTCATCTCGCCTGATCATGAAGACCGAATCCTTCGCCAAGTGGATAGGATGGGTACCTGGATCATCGGGTTCATTGCCCTCCGCTACAAGGAACTCGACGCCCTCTATTCCCACTTTCGATCAGCGAAGGCCCTCTCAATTTCTGTCATCAACATCTGTAAAAGACTTTGGCACCATACCAAGTGCATAATGAGCTGTCTACACACAATAATTTCATCCATGTTGTCCACTATTTATGGGGGTTGGAGCTTTGGGTTCAAAGTTCTTACCTGCCTCTCACCAAAGGTGGTCTTCTGGGTGATTATGGAGATTGTTCAAGTCATGCTTATATCACTCTACTCAAATCTCCAACTACTATATCAATGCACCATCAAATTAGTGGAGAAACAAGTCCAACTACTCACCAACAATAAGTTACCTCCGATTGCCGCGGGAGGAGCAACAAACAATATTGAATTCAAAAAGCCACCTACCCCAACTGAAACTCATAGTTCCGAAGTCAAGACTATAGCGATCCCCACAAATGCAAAGGTAGCGGTGCCTGGAGGCAAGACACTACTTGGATTAATCAAAGAATCGAGAGCTGTAGATGAATTGGAGTCTAGGGATCAAATAGAGGAAGAAAAATTGGAGGAACTCGAAGCTGCGAAATGGAAGCAATTAGATAAGTTGAATCAGATGGCGGACTTAGCAATGGAGATGGTGTGGCAGAGGAGAGCTGTAGATGAATTGGAGTCTAGGGATCAAATAGAGGAAGAAAAATTGGAGGAACTCGAAGCTGCGAAATGGAAGCAATTAGATAAGTTGAATCAGATGGCGGACTTAGCAATGGAGATGGTGTGGCAGAGTAGAGTTATATCAGTGCCGCTTGGTACTGAGTAGTCAGTTGCTAAGCATCACTTGTGTTTGAGTTTATTGCCTTTGTATTTTAAATTTTTTTTTTGTCAGTGTTCTAAGTAGCTCTGTTCTATCATGTGTATTGTTGTGATATCTTTGTACTGTACCCTGATACCTACCCTTATTAAAATAAAAAGAAAAAAAATTTTAATACCTACTCCTTATCTATATAGCTAGCTCTACTTCCAGCTCATGATAGTTGGTCCATCTCGTCCTTGAAATTTAGGCTATAAGGCATTGGCTGTTGCAATTGGTACTTATCTACATAGTCTTAGAGCCTATGCACATGTGTTCTCGAGAGTTAGTATACTTGCTTTGCAGCAACCCAATTCAGCATACCACCCATCACGGAAGATCTAGATCAAACAGTTACTATAGGGTTTTCGACTGTTTTAATCTCAATATACAGCCCAATAGGTTCAACTTTTAGGATTATGTTGTAGATGTATGGTATCTTTTATGGAATAAAGCACGGAAGGGGCCAAAGGTGCATCACTGCTGAATAAACCAGAGAGAAATGCTGGGATGACGGGATAGGTTGGTTCCATAGGAGATGGGGACTATGAGGGGTTTTTTCCTTTTTTTTTAAAAAAAAAAAATTCATTACCTACTCCTATTCGGTTCCAGTAAGGGGACCATAGGGAGCCACCCGGAAACCCGGGTGGATTCAGGACAAGACAAGTTAATCTGCCAAGTCCGGCGCCTATATACCACAATATAATAGATCTCAAGTACCGAAAGGCATAAACACAAACCGACAGGACAATAAAACCAGAATCCAGACTCAAGAGGCGCGGGGCCCCCATGCATGCAATTACTTACAATATGCGGCCATAGAAGGCAGGTCCGAAAGAGTAGTCTTAGCGGCAAGGTACTCTGTGTACCAAAACCAGGCCCAAACCAAGTACACAGTAGATTTAAAGAATGTACATAGATACGAGAGACAAGAGAGCCATCTTTTCAGTATCTGAACATATCAATTCAGTCTGTCCTGATTGACATATGCAAGCATTTGGCTAATTAGGATCCTAAGGACCTAAATGTAGGGTTCCGTAGATGATATGTAGGGTCGTGACGTCGTGCTTGCGTGCAGTCCAACCGGCATCCGGGGCACCCGCGAGTATGAGAAAAATGAGGTTTACGGTTTCTCGATAATTTCGATGATGCGGCTGCCAGATGAGCTCATTACCCTGAACTAGAAAAATACTCCTTACTCCTATTCGGTCCCAAAGAGGGGACCATGAGGAGCCGCCCAAGCCCGGGTGGATTCAGGTAGAAGGCAAGTTAATCTGCCAGGATACACATAGAACCATCTCGAGAGCCAGAAGGCAAGGCAAGAGCACAATAACAAACAAACATATAACATCTCAAGGGTCAAAAGCCAAATACAAAAGCAGTGTGGAAGGTAGATTGGAAAGGCGAACTGAAAAGGGCACGGAACTCCATGCTGTCATTATCCGGCTAAATGCCAGATGACCCCAAGAGGCCTGACTGAGACTCATGCCCATGAAAAACCGAAAAGACGAACAGACGACAATCAAATTCGGAACCATGCAAAAGTGAAACTAATCTCACAAGGGCCTTCCGACCAACCGTCTGTAGAGGATACCTAAGAAACCTTCCACCGCATCCCAATTATCTCCGTCCTCTGAACTAGACACACGACCCTGTCCACCGGGTGCTCGACTCGTCAATTACATCACTAGAAACCTCACCATGGATGGCATATGTAGGTACTTTGTCAGAAGCAGTGGGATGAATGAAAGCGCGTGATCAGCTTTCTGATGGATTGGGCAACTGGGCCAGAAACTGAGCTACAACTAGACTGGGAAGTGCAGAAGGCCTACAACGATCAGCTTGAAGTACTGCTCAAGGCCCCAATCCATCCAAAAATATATCCAACGGTATTCCCGTCATATTGAACTTACTTCTCCAGAACAATCTCACCTAACTATAGCTGAGGCTCTCAAATTACCTGATGTAACCAAATAAGGTGGTGCTCGCCAACGATGATTGGCTTTAGACAAATATGAGGTGTATGAATTGGTAGATGCTGTTCCCACAGGTGCAAAGGGTCATTGACACCAAGTGGGTGGGTATTAAAACTAAAAGATGAAATACGCACCGGAGGATCCTAAGAGGTTTAAAGCCTGCCTAACAGTATAAGAGAAGTCACATAACGAGCCGGCATCAACTGCGTCGTTACCTATGCTCCCTGTTTGTAGAGAAGAAAGTTGCTGGATTCTGATCTGTCTATTGTTGGCCAAAGGCATGGCACTGAAGCAATTCGATATTGAAGGTGCTCTTCTGAACGGCCCTCTGTAAGAGATATTGTATGTCAGAGACCCATATGCTATTGGCAATTGGATATGGAAGCAGTAACTTATTACCGTGCCAGTGAAACGCTGTACAGTCGAATAACACTAGTATTACGAATAGGAGTAATGAGTACTTAAAAAAAAAAAACACTAGTATTACTTATGGCGTTGTGCTTCGGCGGGTTGCCCACTTGCCCGGAAGTGAATGCCTTACCTTTCGTATATTTACTTGGTGGCTAGCTTGCTGTTGGGAGCCTGCTATGTCCTCAGCCACAGATAGGTCGTCCCGCACTTCCTGATAAACCTCAAGCCCGCTCCCAACAGATAGGTCTCCTGATACCTAACCCTCTGTACAATTCTCTGCCAAGCCCGCTCTCTCTGCCAAGCCCGCTCTCTCTGCCAAGCGGCCAAGCCCGCTCTTCACCAATGCTAGGAAATCCTTGGCGCCGGCTCCAAAATCCTATATAAACCCTTCTTCCCCCCCCTCCTCTCTTCTCTCCTCACTGCTTTGGACAGGGGGCCTCACCTGTCCTACCACTGATGACCCGACCTCCCTTCAAGCCCACCGCCTTAGGGATGTAGCCCTTGTAGGTCCGTAGTTGGCCCGGGCTTGAGGGGAGGGTGCGTGCGAGGTGGGACCTGCACGATGAAGTTCCACCTTGACGTTGGTGTGCAGGCTCCCTTCACTTTTCCTTGCTGGAAGTGAAGGGTCTAAGAGAACTTCAATGGTGAGGACATGACCTTGGTGATTGATCGTTGATGTGTACCAACCAGTGCTTAGTAGTTTCTGCTCGAGGCTGCCATAGAAGTCAGTGTTGGTTAGAATACTTTGTTTTGCTCTTCACACACTCAAGATGTACCTAGTCCCGCAAACTAAGCAGCCTCGACCCCGCCTCTAAATAAGTCTGGCGGCAAGTTCGAGTGCCAAACGGCGAATCCAAAGTAACTCCAGACTCAACGGGGCCTCCGTGCTGCAGTACATAACCGGCTTGGCCGGATGACCCTGAAGGGCCTGACTGATGCCCAACCCAAAGCAGAGCAATAAATACGGAACTCAAATATCAAAGAGGAAGTGAAACGAAACGTCGCGAAAGAACCTGGTGTCCTACCCTCTCTCCCAACAAGATCTGTACAAAAAGGTGAAGAAGGGTTCTACCGTACAGCGTCTTACTCTTCCCCGTCCTCTCCGTCCTCCTCCTGGATCCTTTTTGCTTTTTTTTTTAACTCATTACTCATACCGGTATGTGGTCCCGTTAGAGGACCATGATGAGCTTCCCAGAAACCCGGGTGGATTCAGGGACAAGGCAAGTAAATCCGCCAGGTCCGACGCTAGATACAAATAAGTGATTCGATGTCCCATGCTGTCATTAACAGGCTTGCGCCCGATGACCCAAGGAGACCTGACTGAACCTCGACAAAAAAGAAAAACTAAAAATATCTCGCAGGCGAAACAAACAAAACATGTCGCCCAAACATAGGCCAAATATATATCGCAAGTGGAAATCGGCAGATGGAAAAAAGGCAAGCGCTGATCGGAAATTACAAACCCTCGTCCAAGCACACTCGCCGGTGGAAAACCTCATTCCTCATCTCTTCCAGTCATATGTTGTGGTACGCAAGAGTCTCTTGCCCATGCGGAGCCCTCGCGTGATGTTGGCCCCCTTCGCCATGTAGATGACGAGTGACGTTGCCATTTTTCCGAGCCTTCTGGCTTCCTGCAGCAGCCAGCGAATACCAAGAATACGAACCCCCTTATTGTCTTCCTGGATCTATCAGCGCATTAGTCTGGTTGGCACATCATCCTCGTTGGGACAGCGTGAAAAACCATGGCTCGCGCCCGCGTTGATGGCGGTGGGTTTTGGTCAGTTCGGGAGGCGGGGTTAGTCGGGGGTGATGACGCCTTCGGCCCTTACCCGGACTTGGTCGGACGGGGGGATGATTTGAGGGAGGTATTTGTGCTTCCCCGATTATTGATTTTTTTTTTTTATTTTTTTAAATACTCATTACTCCTATTCAATCCCAGTGAGGGGACTATGAGGAGCCACCCGGAAACCCGGGTGGATTCAGGACCAGGCAAGTTAATCTGCCAGGTCCGCCGCGCGCAGAAAGCAGAAGACTAAATACAAACATTGTGTAGAACAAAATGTGTAAATCAAAAATGTGTTCGATATGAGATAACTGTGTAAAGGAACTCGTTGAACGCAGACCTCCATGCTGTCATTAACCGGCTGCGTGCCAGATGACCTCGGGGGCCTGACTGAGGACTGCGTAAAAGAAAGCAGAAGACCGAATACAAACATGGTGTACGACAGAAATGTGTAAATCACAACCGAAATGAGATGACTGTGTGATGAAATTCGTTAAACGCGGACCTCCCTGCTGTCATTAACCGGCTATCTGCCGGATGACCTCGGTGGGCCTGACTGAGGTCTGCGTAGCCTCCTTCTCCCATCTTAACCTCTTCCGCCGAGCCTTTCTGTGTCCATCAGCCTCCTTAACTACCCCTTCCGTAAAATCTTGTGTATAGGACCCCGAAGAAGGCCTCTACCGCGTCCCACTCGTCCTCCTCTTCCCCTCCAACCCATATGGGACGGTCGATGTCCTCCCAATCCTTTGCCCCCCCTAGGTGTCGCCTGTAGGTGTGGTATAATGGGCATTCGAAGACGATGTGAAACCCGTTTTCCGTGTGATGACCGCACTGACAGAAGCTGCTATCTGCCTTGCCGATTCGGTGAAGCCAATATTTCTGTGGGCCCCTGTCCGTGCGAAACCAGGTGTAGGCCGATAGCGCCTGGCGGTTCCACTCGCACCGTCTTATACCGAATCCCGGAGCTGTTCTAGCTGTGGCACGGAAGGCTTTGGACGCCTGCCTTATTCCTCCTTCCGTTACGGTCGGTTCCTGGACAACGAACTGCCCGCGTGCAGATGCAACAGCGGCCAGCTTGTCCGCCTCCTCGTTCCCTTTGATTCCGAGGTGGGAGCGAACCCAGGATATCGAGGTGTCGTGATGGTTAAAGTGGCGCTCAGCTAACAGGTTCCCTAGCTCAATCTCAATGCCGCTCCTCGGTGGCCTCCCTCGTGAGATTTCCATGGCTGACGAAATGGCTGAGGACGAGTCCGAAAGTATTGCAACCATGGACGAGTTTCTATGTGTCCTTAGGGCCAAGACCATGGCCTCTCTCTCCCCATCGGCAACCGTGGCCTCCGTGCCCAGGTATGACTGAGCGCTTAATGTGGGGTTTCCCCTCCTATCCTCCGATACCATTGCTGACGCGGAATGGCCTTGTCTCCCTGTGCCATCCGTATAGCAAACCCGCCAGCCCTCATCCAGTAAGCCTCCTATTTTGGCTGCCCAACCCCCCATGACGTTTGAGTATGGGTCTGAGGGTTCATACAGGACGGTGAGTGTGAGGCTGCTTCGTTTCCGGACGTCGCAGTCCCCAAAGCTGAGGTTCTGAGGCTCGAAGTCAGTAGCACCCCTGAAGGCCCTTGCGATCGCGTTGTTTCTGAAGGCCATTGCGCTGAGGTTGTTATGGATAGGTGGTCGTGTGATGGCTAGGTCCCTTATGTGTGTGTTGCCAGTGCGTACCGCTGCTCGTGCCACCCAGCAAGCAGAGAGGTCCGAAAGCTTAGTCTCTAGCGGTTCGACATTCGCGATCAGATTGAGCTTGGCTTTAGAACTCCCGTGGTAGCCCCCGCAGATTTTGCGTAGGGCGCGATATTCTATATGTTCCATCTGCGAAAGATAGAACTCTCGTTCCCTGTCGCTTTGTGACCACAGCTCTGCTCCCCATAGAGATATAGGGCGAACGAGGCCCGTATACATTGCTCTGAGTGACCGCGGAGACATGCCTTTGTTGCTGTTACCCAGGCGTAAGAGGACGTTCATTGCCGCCTCGGCTTTCTCCGTTCTGGCCTTTATGTGCTTCTTGAAGTCGAGCTTGCTGTCGACAATAATACCGAGAGTCTTGATCTGTGTGCTGGCTTCCCCGAAGCCCCGATTATTGATGTGATGGAGTGAGGGCCCGGTTTGTGCGTAACCAGGTTTAGGCCAAGAGGGCGTTACGATTCCATTCTGCTCTCCGGACATCGAATTCTGGGGGTGTTTGTGATTCGTTTCTTCGCTGTTTCGAAGACTGCTTGATACCGATATGGGATTGCCCCCACGCGATGGAGGTGTCGTAAATGTTACACCCCAAGTGGAAGTAAATCCAACCAAACTGCCCTCTGTAGCCTGGTCAGTCAATTTGCCATCCGTGTAGGTACAGCAATACAGAAGACCTTGGTTACAAGCATACCCCCTGATACAAAATAAGCAGATTTTCGTTACAGGAATATTCTTATATGGACCAGAGGAAGGCTGGAGGTTACTTACCTAGGGTACTGGTCGAGACAGTCATGCCGCAGCAGCAGTCTTCTCACAAGACTACCTCCTACCTCGGGGACCTAGATACAGTAGGCGACAAGCAATCAGTCTAGGTCTCAGCTCCCACGCCATCCTCTCCGACTCCATGGCCGCCATCCAAACAACCCTCAACATCGCAGCAGGCATGCACCTCGCTCGTCCATGGACGCCCAAATCACCAAGCACCTAAGGGACAGGGAAAGACAGCAACAACGTACAGCAATCTCCTGGGTCAGCTCGCACATAGGAATCAACGGAACGAACAAGCCGACAAGAGCGCATCTTTCGAATCTCTTCAGCGAGCGAACAGGGCATCCGAGCTTTCTCCAAAGGCTTTGGAAGGGGGCTCAAGTACCTAGAACCCGGCTTTGGCATCAACAGAACCGACTGGAAGAGGCAGGCCCGCCCACTCCGCACAAACTGCAGACCCCAAAATCCCTGGCTCCATCACATCAAGATTACAGCCTCACCCGCCTGCCTTCATTTCCACCATCCGCCCGAGGGCGGCACTCACATTACCTTCACATGCCCCGCATACAACGCTCAGAGACCCGCTCAGAACTCACCAAGGGCCTGGGAAGTCCTAGAGCGACCTATCTGGGTCAAAGAGGAGGACGGAGACGACTGGGACGCGGTGGAAGCTCTTTTCTTATCTTTCACACGCCTCGCTGGCAGAAGGGGCGAGGACTAAGCGAGAACAGAACATTTATTTCATTCTATGAGAACAGAACGCAAGTTTTCTTTCATCTGCATTTCACATCTTCTATCCCCTTCCTATTTAACAACCTCTATTCAACGACTTCCTCGTATGGACCAGCGGACTAATTTGCGAAGTCTTGATCCCCCCCGGTGCTCACCATGACCCCTTTACTGGGGTCGCATACACACACATTCACAGGACGAGCGCTTGGTCGGGTCTCAACAACCAGAGCACCTACAGACAAGCGGACAGCACCACGAGATAGCCCTCGCTGCCTACAACAAGAATATCTACACAGATCTCGGGGGAACAACTATCGCGACCCTTTCCTCCTCGATTGAACCCTTTTCCCTCTTTCTCGTTCTTCTTCTTCCTCGCTCTCACCCAAATTCTCCCCTCACGGGGCATTGGTCCACGATTCCGCGAGAGCATCCACACCAAGTCGACACCACCAATCAGGGAATTGTAACTCCCACACACAACTACGACCAATCGACCACTCTACGTGATCGACCACGATGCCAGGAAAGGGAACGTACAAGCCCCTCGCATGCTAAGACGGGGAAATCTCGTCCTATGCAGAGATGGAAAGCGCGAGTGCGGTGTGTGTAATACACGCCGAGTGTGCAGTTGGCCACTGGTGTTCCTGAAAACCAACCGACCGGGTCCCAAGAGGTCCTGCGAAGGGAAAAGGCCACTCAGGGTCCTACTCCACGACCGATAGTCTCAACTGTTACACTCATCCACCCTTCCTTCGAGTCCTGGTGGGGGCCCTAACAGTCGAATGGCTGTAGTTGGTCGAAATGCACCTGGGGAAGGGTAGGTGGGTAAGGGCAGAGAAAGCAACTCGTCGTAGTGAAGTATCCCCAGTCACTTCCCCTAGCAGTTGACTCACCACCTCGCGCGTGCGCCTGGTTAAGTCCGGTTGAATTCCGGTTGGGCTTGGATAGGTCACATCTCGTACAAACAGTCACGGCTGGCACTACCGAAGGGGGGTTTCCTCCAGTACGTGTGATGTATTGGTTAGTCACTGGGGGATCTTTGGTATAGTGTCTTCTGCAAATAGGCAGTAGAATTCACAGCAATGTACCTATAGAGACCAGTGGCGAGACATCGCCGGCGGATGGTGGGAGTTTGTATGTACCACCTTCTGCATCGCGAAGTGCTGAGAAACACAGCATGAGGCGAGGCGTTACGTACGGTTCAGAGCACCATTAGAGTAATGAATTCCATTACGCGTGTTCCCTGACATTGCATACAAGAGCTCCGGGTTCGGGGTTAACTGCAGCGCAATGGTCCGACAGGACGGATGCGGATGTCGGTCTCAATGAACGTAGCAATACGTACGCAGTTCACCTGCGGAGGCTTAAGGAGCAAAGGCAAATACTATAGCGGAGTCATGACCGCATAGTTCTCTACTGTTGGCAACAAGATTGGCAGTAACTGGGTCGGGTCCAGTATAAGTTATGGAAAACGGGTAACGCCGTGAGTATGTCCCATAGCGAAATTGAGAACTGATGAGGGAGGCGATGGTGAAGTTAGGGCGGTATTCCTCCTTCGGCAGCGTAAAACCGTTGCAGGCCCTTACCGCTCTTTTGGGCAGTGAAGCACTTGCTGAGCCCTTGTCATCCGCTGCTAATACCTCCGAGGGGACCGTGAAAATGGTAAAGGCAAATCGTGCCTTAGGCCGCAAATACGATGTTGACCACATGCAGCAATGCAGGCTGGACTTAACACACCAACAGAACATGTACAAGTTGGGGCGCGGTAAAGCTCTTATGACCTAAGGTACCTGGAATAGGCCCTCACCGCACTACTCAACGGACATGTCCTGCTGGAAGACCCCCTCCGTTTGTGAAGAGAAAAGACAACCCGGGGAAGACGGATCGCGTAAATCCACCACTTAAGACACGGATACCGGTCACCGATCATCCAGAGTCACAATACAGTACACCCAATAGCAAGTCTTGGCGGCCACTTTCACCACCGCCTAAGGTAACTCTCAAGGCTTTGCGGCCACCACCACCACCAGCCCAAGATGGGTACGAAAGCGACACAAGCGACACAAGCGACACAAGTATCGTTTATGATGCGGAGGAAACACACATGAAATTCCAGGAAATTTGGAATGGCCTTGCCGAGTTAAGAACCCAAATCTCGACCTCAAGCCGACTCGCCGATGAATGGGATTTCTTGTGCACAACCTTTGGTAACATTTATCAAAGAATGTTCGATGCACCAGCTGTTACCGCCTCTATAAACGAGACTCTCAGCGATGGTACATCGAGGCACATCACAGAGGTCGTAATTCCCGAGTTACTACCGGCTACTTCGACAACGGCGGAGGCAGAGACACAGACACCAGCACCCATGCAAACTCATACAAGCACCCAGACCACACCTCCGACCCCGAAACTGAAGCCGTCCATCAACAGCGTCTCCACCAATACGGACCCGCCTCGAACACGCACGTATGCAGAGGCAGCAACCAACACCACATCACCATCACCGCGTCAACCACGAAAGGAGGACAAGGGCAAAGCACCTGCGAAGGCGACCACCCCCGACCACCCACCCCCCCGAATCAAGCAAAATCCACCATCCATACGAGTACAAGCCGTGGTACTTCATGCGGCTCCAACAAAATACAAGCCAGGTCTGATGCGTCGTTGGATCGAAGAGGACAACAAGACAGCGCAAATCCAGGGTATCCGCTGGCTTTTAAAAGAGGACAGAAGGATAGGGAAGCTGGCATCATCACTGGTCATCTACATGACGGAGACAATCAACCTTACACATGGGCTCCACATGGGCAGGAGACTATTCCGTACTACGCCATACGACTGGGCGAAATAGGAGAGAAATCCCACTTATGACACCTTTCTTTACGACACCTTTTGGCTTACTTCCGGGGGGGGTATGACACTTGTTACTTCAGTTTCTACTGGCGAGGGGCTTGGATATTTCTTTATATATTTATGACACTTTCCTTTGACACTTTCGGGCTTTCTACTGGCGAGGGGTTTAGATATTTGTTTATGACACTGTCGGCTCATTCCCGGGCCTTTTCCACTAGCGAGGGGTTATCTACTGACGAAGGTTTTTCCACTGGCGAGGGTTTTATTTTTGGTTTCTACTGGCGAGTGGTTTTGCAGGCCTCAGTCAGTCCTCTCGGGGTCATCTGGCACCTAGCCGGTTAATGACAGCATGGGGGCTCTGCGCCTTACGAATCTTGTCTCTTATATTGCTTTCTGCGCGCGGCGGGCCTGGCAGATTAACTTGCCTTGTCCTGAATCCACCCGGGTTTCCGGGTGGCTCCTCATAGTCCCCTCATTGGGATTGAACAGGAGTAATGAGTATTTAAAAAAAAAAAAAAAAAAAAAAAATGGGGTCGCATACGAGTGATGAAGTTTTTACAAGAAAAAAGAAAAAAAATCTTATTTTTTTTTTGCTTAGTCACCATACCACATCAATTTTTTTTTTTTTTTTTTAAATACTCATTACTCCTATTCAATCCCAGTGAGGGGACTATGAGGAGCCACCCGGAAACCCGGGTGGATTCAGGACAAGGCAAGTTAATCTGCCAGGTCCGCCGCGTGCAGAAAGCAGAAGACTAAATACAAACATTGTGTGGAACAAAATGTGTAAATCAAAAATGTGTTCGATATGAGATAACTGTGTAAAGAAACTCGTTGAACGCGGACCTCCATGCTGTCATTAACCGGCTGCGTGCCAGATGACCTCGGGGGCCTGACTGAGGACTGCGTAAAAGAAAGCAGACCATACCACATCAAGTAAGTAGGTATGATTGATTTTTTTTTTTTTTTTTAAATACTCGTAGGTATGATTGAATGCGGCAGCAGATAGTCTGGTTTTCTGGCAACCATTTTTTTATATATTTTTGTGCCAACCAGACTAGCCCTGAACAGCACAGCGGAAGTTCAACAGCTTTGGGGACGAAGGCCAGTAAGGGGGCGTGGTGGAGGAGATTAGTCTGGTTGGTACGGTGGAGGTAAGGGTTACCGTATTTCTGTATAGCTTTCTTAGGCTCGGGAGGCAGGACGTTTACGTAGCACGTCGTTCCGTGGGTGTACCGAGTCTTTTAAGATGAGGGAACGGGGCCGTCTAATAGCCTTAGGCACCATAGTCGTATAGACTTCAAAAAAAAAAAAAAAAAAGCTCAACAGCATGGGTAGTGGCAGTCGAACCACTCAATAAACGCCAGAACTCAATACCACATGCTTACGCCCGGTCTAAACCCATGGCTTCCTCAAGAAATTTCTCTGCCACAACGTGTTTACTTCCCACGGCCAACATAACTAAGCTATAGGATCTCTTAAACCATGTGTATATATGTTGCCCGAATGTCCTGAATCTCATTCTCTTGTTTCTTAGGTCCACTGTAGTTACTTAGGTATAGCCACTTCCAAAGATGCTTTCCCATTAAGGGTTTTATATGGAAGCCTATATGCTAATAAAAACGCTACAGTCCATAGCCAGACTCCAAAGTGATCGTGAGAATGTATGTAGATCGGTCCGTACCGTCATCATGATTGTTCGTTCTGTCACTGCATTTGTTTGGCTTTGGTATGGAACAACAACTGGGTTTTACCCTTTGTCGCAAACAATACAGAAATTTCTCTGATTGGAATATATCCTCCCCAATCCGTTTGGAGATTCTCAACTTGACAATGTATTATAGATTCAATTTGCAGGATCATTTCTTTTAGTGATTCAAGAGCATCATTCAACTTGATTGCTCTCGTGAAAGTGAATCTAACCATAATGATCATATTGATATCTTCACAAGGCGAAGAGAGGGCAACAGGCATCGGAATACACTAGCTGGCCCATTCTGGATCGCCGAATGCAATCCACGTATCACAATGCGGAGTACCTATCCCTGGGTGGATTCAGAACAAGGGCAAGTTAATCCGCCAGGTCTGGCGCCTATATTCTGCAATAACAAAAGTTAACAGCCGAAAGGAAATCAAATATACGTCAGAACAATATGAACTCAAGAGCCGAATTGGCAATGATAAGTGTGAGGAAAGAAACTCAAGTGAGGCAGAGCCCCCGTGCTGTCATTAACCGGATTTTGCCGGATGACCTCCTGAGACGCCTGACTGAGGCCCGCCCCACTTGATACAGCACCCTAATACATATTAACATAGGGTCCAGGGAATAAACTGAAGCCCGCTCCGAACCGTATCCTGAAGGGCCTCTTCTCCCAGCAAGCCGTCTGTAGAGAAAACCGAAGAAAGCCTCTACCTGCCTCCCATTCGTTCCCGTCCTCCTCTTGGATCCATATGGGGCGATCGAGGTCCTCCCAGTCTTTGATGATGCCAAGGGCCGTTCTTTTCTCGTTGAACTTTGGACAGTCCAAGGTGATGTGTCGATCGTCTTGTGTGTGCTTGCATGCCGCTGTGTCGGATTTCCCAATTTTGTGAAGCCAATGGTTCTATCGACCTCTGTCAGTTCTTAGCCATGTGTAGGCTGAGAGGGCATCTCGGTTCCATTCTGGTCTCCGGACGCCGAAACCATTGGATGTGTGAGCCTCGCTCTTCTGAGTGCCTTCAGGATCTTGGACTGTTGGACACAATTGCTGTTCCACCTCCTGTTCCCACAGCATCAGATAGTCTTTCTCTCAGTTAGAAAGGCTTCTCAAAACGCCCACAGGAAATGAATTCAGCCAGATGGAACCAAACCGTGGCCAAGCTGGAGACTAGAAGGCATGTTTTTTTAATATTAGATACTTACTCATTACTCATATGCGATTATTGGGGGCATGTTGGGGCATATGGCCGGTGAGGAGGCATAATAATGAGAAGGAAGGGAGGACATGTATATATTCCTCCTGCAAGCCCCCTAGTTAGACTGAAGGAGCTTAGCAGCTTGAGCGTGTGTGGGAAGCCATTGTTTGATTCTATAGAGTGTTAGATCAAGAATGTGTGCAGTCTTTGTGTTGCTTATGTGATGGAGGCGAGACCGGAGGAAATCGCTTATTTATGGCATGAGACTATATTTATGGCCTGGCAACAGCGATACAAAAACATACAGTCTCGCTTCCAGCATCGACAAACAACACAAAGACTCAACACATTCTTGATCTAACACTCTATAGAATCAAACAATGGCTCGGTATCTTCCCCCACACGCTCAAGATGCTAAAGAAACCAACCTCATGGGTACGACCAACTACAACTCTGCAGCTCTAGACAAGCTTCCTCCGGACTCCTCCCATCAGATAGTTGATGCTGATCTGGATGATAATGCGAAGAACGCAGTGCCTGTAGGAACTTCGATCTTCGGACCATTCAATAAACTCACTAGTTCGAATCTGAGAATACTCCATAGGCAGCAAATATCAAAGGGTATTCGCGAAGAATTAGCGAAAGTCCGTGATCTACGTGCGTATCTGGGAAATCTTCAAATCTCGAATCTCGATTTTGCGCCAAGGAGAAAGTACAGTGTAGTCTCAGCAGCATGCGGATTAAATGAAAACGTTTGCGAACAGAGACATCTGATTATGGAGACACCGGCATATAGTGTCGCGACGCAGAATATTACTGCGTCAAGAGTACCAAACGGGGGACTTATAACGCCTCAGTCCCTTGACGACCGGGCCAAGCTGGATCCCTTTGTTTCGATACCAGCCCAGGACGTTATGCGGAAGCCCTCCAAGCCGTCTCCCACCCTAAGTGGGCCAACTGTCATAGACTCAACCACATCGCTAGTTCCAGTAGCTACTAGAAAGGAGGAAAAGAGGGTTCTCTCATGGCCCAGTTCGATCCCAGAGGATAACGTGGTCTCATCGGCAAATACTGTTGGCAGTATCTCCGACCCCCCAGCTCCTAAGTCTACTTGCTCGGAAGTTCACAGTGATGTCCACAGTATAGCCAGCGTTGCATACTATCATTGCAAAAATCGCCTAGAAAATGTGCGGGACTGGATTAAAAAGGGACGTGCTGCGCGTAAGGCAGAGCGAGCAGCACAGAGAGGACAACGATCCTTCAGAGGCTTGAGTCGAATAAACTATCAGGGATTTTTACTTGGGAATTCCGCAGTGAACACCACAGTAAATGAGGATGGGGATGGACGAATCACCAAACTGCTCGCGGATCTGGAAGAAAATTATGTGGCGAGAGTTTCAGCTCTAGAAGCAAAATGTGTGGCGAGAATTTCGGCTGTGGAACAGGCTTGTGAGTTCAGAGTGGGTGAGCTTAATGCAGCCTTTGGGGCACGATTGGCCGATTTGGAGGAAGAGTGGGAGATGGTCGCCAATAAGCTTGCCAATGCCATAAAGAACATCAGTATCTTGGCCAATGAGATTGAGAGCTTCACCGATTACGAGGCTATTCTTGGGGTTAGACAGAATCAACAGCTTAAGCTTGAGTGTAAGGGGAATGCTGCATCGACATACCAAAGGCATGGGATGGACCTAGGACAAGGTGAAGCCTTTCGAATTTGATGTCATCGACAGCCGCTTTTGCACCACAAAACTATCTCAAGCTGATGATGTTGGTTATTTTGATTGATGGTGGGAAGCTCTCCCCTATAAATCTTCAAATCCCTGACTGACTCTAGTCTTCCCGTGCGCAGTTTTGCATTTTTATGCCAATGTTTCTCTGCCGCAAGTTCATTATTACCATGTAAAGTTGAAAGATTAACCTTTCCAATTGTTTGTGGAATTGGAGATGGTGGGGTTCATGCAAAGTAGTAGGACCTTTTTTTTTTTTTCTTTTTTTTTTTTCCTTTTTTTTTTTTCAATCTAATAACCGACAAAAAGCGTAAGGCGGGAGAGTTTAGGAACTAGTGGACTATTTAGCTGTGGTTTTACGTAGCCTCGCGGGTGGTGTATTACTTACATTTGTACCTGGGCTCCAAGTGATATCGCATGAAAATTTTGACAATAATACCTCACGCAAGAAACGGATAGTTAGTGAAAAGCGAAAAAAAAAAAGAGTGGTGAATGGCTGGTATATACAATCCAACCGCTACCGCTCTTACTGTTGGAATATGGGAGGTTATCCCTCCCGGAACACATACAGCCCACCATCTAGGACCCGGAACAAAACCAAAGCGAGTCGGAGTCAATTGAATTAAAATTTGGGAAGACTTTGGGAAAGAGGCAAATATCATCTGGATTATTCTTCACTTATTGTTATATTACATTACAATTCACGACTTTTGTCGCATGTTGCCTGTTTACCCTGAACTCTTATGCGCCAGTTTGTTGTAATTACGCAAGTTGGTTAGTGCCATGTTCCATACTACCTAACCTTGTCTGGTTGGCGCCATCTAACCAACCTTTCAAAACCATCATCTCTGATCCAGGTCATCTAGAAAAAAGTACTCAACTTCCAAAACAAAGACCGTCACAACGAATATAATATAATACAACATCAAGAGATCAGGTCAGGTATCTGCGGACGAGGAAATGTTACTAACAAGCAACGATTTTGCAGCACTCCTACTCCCCAGGCCAATCACAACCAATACTCAATCCAACAACCTTCAATCCAGCACTCACCGACCCATGAACACATACGCAGCCGCCGTACCCTAGGCGCCTATCCTTCCTACCTCTCATACGCCCAGCCTCCTCAACAAACCCCTCCAATGTTACCGATTAGTAACCCTGTGCGTTATCGCACTGGTTACTGGTTTCCTGATTGGGAATGTCAATAAACATGTTCCAATCATTTTTGATCATTGCAAACCCACCTGCATAAAAACAAGATGGACCTTCAAAAGTTGGATTCATTCTGTCGAGAACTGATAGTGTCCTTGTTATTATGGCATGTTCGGTCATTACCATTCAGCTAGTGAGGAGTGGGTTTCAAGCATTTGTCCGCTGGGTTCCAGTAGTAGCAAGGTGCTTGGCTAATTGGATCGCTTAGGTGAAGACCTGGTTAGGGAGTTGCGGGGATGCATAGTTAGGTGGTCTAATCATTAGGCGTTCGTGGGTCATTGTTGCTGTGTCTTTGAATTTGCATAGTCTGGTGACTACCTCTCCCGCTGCTTGTGCTCAAGTAGGACTGAACTCACCTATGAGAATTTGTACATCATTCTAGAATGGAGGAGTCTCGGGGGCGGGGGGCATGTCTTGCAATTCCAGTTATATCTCCAATACCAGCAGGGATCTTGTGAACAAAAACAACAAGTGCTCTAGACTCTTTGTTTAGGCACTTAGCTAACAGATTTAGGTAGTTTAGTCTGGACATATGCTGGGAAGGTTAAACGGAAGAATTAGCACTTTGAGCTGGCGGAGAAATTTATAT
Source organism: Terfezia boudieri ATCC MYA-4762 (assembly GCA_003788615.2). Classification (NCBI taxonomy): domain Eukaryota; kingdom Fungi; phylum Ascomycota; class Pezizomycetes; order Pezizales; family Pezizaceae; genus Terfezia; species Terfezia boudieri. The sequence goes on along the minus strand of ML121531.1, from coordinate 339,442 downwards.
ACGGGGAGGATCAGAAACAATCACACTATTGGGGGGGGTGGAGGGGCGGAATTGGGTTAACACCCTATCCTATGCCAGTGAGTGTGGCAGAGCTTATGGGAGCAAGCAGATGAGAAAGCACGGTGGATGCGAGAAGGGGATAAGGAAGTGACTAGACCTACCTGGTCGAGACGTTCTTCTCAAATCTTAACCTTGTTTAAGTGGTGGCGGAAGTCATGGCTGAATGGCGATTGGATTTTTTGTGGTTTACCGTGTTACTTCTCAGGCTCAATGGGAGGCTGTACCCGCTTCTTGTTCCGAGAAAGCATAGGTTGAACCTTCAAAGGGGGGACCCCGCCATGACCCTAGGCACGGAATATTCAAGTCCGTTCTAACAGTGGAATGAAATCTCTAGTGAGACGCGCAAGTTTTCGAGGTAGACAGAGATACAAATCCAAACAATGTCCCCCTCCAGTCTCAGATGACGGGATATGAGGGTCAAGCATGAAACCCTGCAAACAAAAAGTTCAAGTAACCGTCCTAAGCATGTACTAATGTCAGACTTAAGTAATACTGCCAGCCGCACTGGAAATACAACTGCAAATGTTCTTATTCAGGGTAACCCTGGGCTCGTATGATCATGACTACACCTAGAAGTACATATAATTGAGGGCATAGTTGCATAAATTAATATCTAAATGCCTCAAGCCCCACTGAATTTAGCCACGCTGCTCCATAAAATGCCACCCCCATGCCACCCTTTCCTCTCTAACCCGTCAAACCAACATTTGAAAATTTCAGAAGAAAAGCGATCATGCAATCCAGAACTACAACCATAGTGCCAAATAGGCACAAAAAGCCTCCTTTCGTCACAAATAAATACACAGCCCAAGAAAATAAATCAAGTCACCACATTTGCACAACAAAAGACTCCATCCTGACTACTCACGCCTCGATCATCCTAGAACCTCCTCTCTCCTCCCATCCCCCCATCCCCCTGTCCGGTCACATACATTCCACTCCAACCCGCGCCCTGTTGCTGTTGCTGTTGCTGTTGCTGTTGCTGTTGCTGTTGCTGTTGCTGTTGCTGTTGTTGTTGCTGTTGTTGTTGTTGCTGTTGCTGTTGCTGCCGCTGTGCCTGTCCCTGTTGCTGTGCGTGAGTGTGCTGTTGCACACTTTGTAAAGCGGCCATCTGCAACTGTAATTGAGCAGTTTGTCCCACCGGAGAAAATGCTGCTCCCGGTATTTGCGCCGAATAACCAACTGGGCTCATCAACAGGCCATGGGGCCCCGCTTGTGTAGAGACACCTCTTGCCTATACCGAAACCGCATTCGTCAGAAAATCAGGATCTGAGTCAAAGAGTAGACGCAAACTTACAGTTCTCAAACTACCAATCAACGAAAATCCTGGAGATTGCGCATGTTGCAGATGTTGCATTTGAGGGTGCTGTTGCATTTGTGGCTGGGTCTGATGTGGAGGCGGTACAGGAGGCTGTTGGGTTTGTTGTGATGCTTGTTGCGGCTGTTGATGGTGATAATGTATCGGTGGCATTGGTGGCATTGGTGGCATCTGCACCTGCGCTGGTGCCATAAACGCCCACGCAGTATCCTTCCCAGAGCCAACATTTGCGCTACTTGGTGGCCACAATGGACCCTCAAGAACTTCATTCCACCGAGGCGAGACCTGATTATGGGGGTTATTATGTTGCTGGTGCCTTTCCGTTTTCACACTTCCTCCCGCCTGTGATCCATGCCTTGAATTGCTCCCGGCGACAGAAGATCCGCTACTGCCAGGATCCTTCTTGAGCGCAGCAACAAGAGCCCCAAGCCTTCGCACAACATCCATGCTCTCCTCCAACACATCCGCAACCGTACGCCCCTGTTCCTCACTCAACCTCTTCAGAGCACCAGGTAACACCAGCGCCAACCCCGCGGTGACTGAATTTGAGGTAATTTGTGGTGCCGTAACCCCATTCTTCCGATTATAATCCTGTACCACTTGCAACGAGCATTGGGCTTCACACCTCTTTATCTGCGCTTGTGCCTGGAGATCCAAGCTCACCTTGATTAACCCAACAATATCTGATAGGGTCTGCACCGAGTCACCAATCACCCCAATTATCTCAAGTGGAACTGCCAAGTTCTCTCCATCTGGAAGGTGTACCATAGTGATTTTATTTGAGCCGATGTCATCGAAAAACCTCCTAAAAAGTTGAGTCTGTAGCGTTGAGGGGGGGAGTTTGAAGATAACATCATATGTCTCACGCACGACCTCCTCAAACTTGCATTTAAGTCCCTTGATAAAATCGGATACGATGCGTTCCACTGCTGCGACATGATCACTAGCCCTTTTTACCGAGTCTGCGCGCGCCACCAATCCACGCCCCTGTTCATCCATCCAGAACCTCCTCTCCGCCTCCGCTGCATCTTCGGTATTGCCTTGCATAATGAGTGGGGAGATCGAAACTTGGAGGTAGCGCTGGTTCCTATCCGACACAAGCCCCTGGAGTACGTGTTCATGATCCTCCATCGAGACATGCAATTTGTTCAACAAATCTACCGCCTCAAGCAAGAGATAATAATGCATCGCCGTCCCACTTAGCTGCGGCCTTCCAGCACTCTCTGCAGCACCTGCAGCACCAGCAGCGGTATTTAATAACCATGTCTTAACCTCGTCGTACCACCTCCCACCAAGGAACTCCAACTGCCCCTTAACGTCCTTGTACGCGATCTCGACATAGTCATTCTCAAATATCTGGTAGATCTGGGCTTCGGCCTCAATCTTTCTTTGTGCCTCTTCTTGCTGAAACCTCTTGTCAATGGATTCCACTTCCTCATAAGTCGCGCCCCGGTTATAGTACGAGTCCACTTGCGCCACCTGCTGCTGCTTCCGTGCCACTGCCTCGGTGTTAAACTTCATAGTCATCTGGTTTGTCCTGGTATCCAACCTTCGCCTAGCGTCACTAAGATAGGTATCCAGGCTTGGGGAATGCGTTGCCTTATCTAAAACATCATAAGCCATGTGCAAGAATTGCGGAATATCGGGACCACTATCTGGACTAGAGCCGGATTTCATGAATGCAGCAATAATCGAGGTCAAATTCTTGATATCAATGGGACGGTGGTTCTCCTTTAGTTTCGAGAACTTTGGATAAAATGGTGTGGCACCAGGTTGACCCCTATGCCCTGCATCTGAATCGGGTCTGTGATGGTCTGAATCGGCTATTGTGGAAGTGTCATCATCCTCTACCCGCTTCCTTGCACTGGGGTCGAGCCTGATTGCAGGAATACCAGGAACAGGCCTCGGCATTTGCAATTCCAAATCCACCTTCGGGGCATTTGCGACCTGGACAAACGTCGGAGTGGGGGATGGGGTCTCTGGTGGTGGCTCCGGAGCTTCGGGCGGGGTGCTGTTGTTGCGGCCTCTGCGCCTCGCCGGGTGGTCATATTGATAGTTGACATCAGTGTGTGGAGGATGATGGTGGTGTAAAGTTTGAAGAGGTGGGCTGCTATTGTTCTTCCGATCATTACCTTGATCCTTATTTGTCTTGTTCAAGAATGGTTCCAAGCTAGCCGGTGGAGTGGTTGACCCATCATCAATCCTCACAATCCTAGGTGGGGGGGGTAAAGGCTGCATTCCACTTCCGGGTTGCTCCACGTTATCCATCCTTCTCTTAATATTATGCATATCCCCATCGTCATCTGTAATTTCGTCCTCAGTATCCAGCTCGGCTTCAGTTTCAGTATCGAATGGATTCTTATGCGAAGAACTGTCCATGCAGCCTTTAGATGTCTTAGTCTCTGTTAAGTGGGAAATTGCTGTTGCTTTGCCAGGACCAACGGCACTAGCTGGGGGAGAAATGACCTCTCCTGTTCCACTTTGAAGAGTCCCATCACTCCTCACAAACACTCCAGAAGAGCTTTCCGATCCTCCGCTCAACCTCCCGCTCTCGATATTAGATCCTGTGTGGGTGTTCGAGAAGGTAGCCGCCTTGCCTATATTCTTTCTTGGGTCAAGCGCCATGACATGTCTCCTTCTCTCTGCCTCCTCAACCTCAACCCACTCATTCCACCTCCGCAACCTTTCCTTAGAGAGCACATCTAGTCTAGATTCACGGTCACTAGCATCCCCACCCATTGCACTAGGTCCCCATGAGCCCCTGTTCCCACTTGGTGTAGCCTCTCCATTTAACAGTCTCTGCGCTTTCTCAGCGGCAAGCGCATCTTCAGAGAGGTAAAGAGCGAAATTATGCAGGCTTCGAATATGGCTATCGGGAAGGACCTTATACAGACCCTTCAGGATGGAAACCAACTTCTCCTCATCTGCACTAACAGATCTATTACGATGTGGCTGTCCTTGTGCTGGCTGTTGTGAATTTTGCTGTTGGTGAACGGGACGGTGCTGGAGAGGATGGTGATGCTGGAACAATTCCGGCGACGGCACTGCACTTGGATTAGTAGTTAATTCAAGTTTGTCCGGAGAAAGGCTGTTGGAGAGCATATCTTCCGCCCTGATAAAAGACCCAGTAGTCGTATTTGTCATGCCCGTGCTGCTCTTTGACATTGGTGGGACCTGAGTCTGTGGAGGCTGATAACCCCCATGGTAACCGGAAGAGACTGGGGATACATGGCTCCATTCTTGTGAATTAATCGTATCGGTCGAGAACATTCGCTTTGGCTGCTCACGCATCGGAATAACACTAGATCCGATGCTCCCTGGTTGCTTAGGTCTTTCTTGCATTTGTTGCTGCGCCGTGTTTTCCGAGGATTTTCTTTGATGGCCTCCTGTTGTAGATGAGGCAGCCGAGTGAGTAATCGGAGCTGGTCCTGCAACAGCTGCCGTTCCACCAACCCATTGCCCTCGCATAATACTTTCCCTCGTCGCCGCTTGGGTGGTAGTATTACTTGTAGGCAAAGTTGTGGTAGACGAAGAGGCCGATGATGACTGCATTCCCGTAATCCGTGCTGGCCCCTGCTGACTTCTCGAAGTATATTGAGCATTGCTGTATCCAATGGGCGCATGAACAGATGGGGGTGAATTTGGAGGATTGCCATGATGAAGAGTAACATTTTGGGGAACATATCCTTGTTGATAGTGCGGTCTGGGAGGCGGTCCTTGATTTTGAGAATTGATTCCACTTCCCGAGCCTCTAACTTTCTCCTCCTCACCAACCCTCCTTATCGGTCTGTACTCCGCCGGAATAGGATCTGTATCAAATTCCGGGTCATCACCAACGCTCTGTGGTCTCTCTGGGGACGCTTGAGGACGCTCTCTCCTCAGTTCATCATCCCTGTCTCTATCCCTATTTCTATCCGCATTAGTTGTCCCTGAAAAGCCACCAAGATCCATTCCACCGCTTAGCCCACCGCTCGGTGGCCCATTCTTGGGTATTCTCCGCCCATCATCACCCACTCCTTGCCCCTTCCAAAGTCCAATTAACCCACCCTTCTGAGCCTGTCTTGCCGGGCCAGGTACCCCCCTGAGACTTGTCATTGTGCTAGGCGCTGGTCCAGGGGTCGGAGTCCCATAATCGCCTTCCTCTTCTCGATCCCCCCATCTATTCGATGTCGCACTGCTCGGTCCCCAGTAGTAGTAATCAGTTCCCGGTGTACTAGCCGTCGGGGGCGCACTCGGCGCAGGAGGTGGGGCTGGATGGGTTATAGGTGTGAGGAGAGCCCTGTGCAACGCTGGATTATTCGAAGACAATGTAATTGGATCCCTCGTCCCGCCACTTGCGTTGGGAGAAAAGGTATTTGGCGAGAGTGGACCTCCACTAGTAGGATTCTGAACGATGATTGGAGAAGTGAGATTCTGAATATTAGACGTGTCGATAGCCATGCCTCCAGACCTGCCAAGCCCACTTGGCTGCGCGAACCTTAACTGTTGTGTTTGACGATTAGCTCCTCCAATGGGCGGTTGATGGTGATCATAGTGATGTTCCCGCTCACGTTGCTCCTTCTCGTGGTGTTCTCTGTCTCGCTGTTCTCGCTGTTCTCGCTGTTCTCGCTGTTCTCGCTGTTCTCGCTGTTCTCGCTGTTCTCGCTGTTCTCGCTGTTCTCGCTGTTCTCGCTGTTCTCGCTGTTCTCGCTGTTCTCGCTGCTCCCTTTCCCGGTGCTCCCGCTCTCTATCTCTGGCAGCCGCGCTACTGGCATTACCACGCTCTGATCCTGTTCCAGTGTGGCCAGAAGATCCTACACTTGGGGCAATTTGAGATGGAGCAGGAGGTGGCGAGTACAGGCTCCCCCTCCCGCTTGCCCTGGTTCCCGCGGAACCGGGGTTTACAGTGCCTGTGATACTGCCATGTGGACTACCGATGACTGTATAAGGAGAAGTATGTTGGTTTATACTATGATGCGGGGACCCGTCGTTCTGCCTATGTTGCAGTAGTGGAGAATAATGGGGGGACTGGCTTATACCTGGGTTCGCGGCTTGCACGTGTGGTGGAGAACGTGATGCAATTTGGCCATTCCTCTGTGATACCGATTGTTGCTGTTGTGAATTTTGCGGAAAGTAACTTCCCGATGGTTGCTGGTGCGAGCCCACTAGAGGGAGTGGAAATACAGAGGGAGATGGCTGCCGCTGTTGTGCAGAGTTTGATTGAGGTATACCAATCACGGAAGGAAGACTCGTAGTGGAAGAGTTTAACCCGCTATATAACTCTGAGGGTTGTGATATATTACTCGTAGAAGCTGAATATTGCGGCTGTGACTGGACATAATTCGCAGAGCTCTGATTCTGTGGGGCTTTTGGAGTAGGGAGTAGGCCAGTTGCTGACCCTCCTCCAAAAGATGGACTTCGATCATGCTGCGACTGTTGTTGATGAGGGAGCTGATAGCCTTGACCCGGTGGGGTCGGCCTGGCAATTACCCCGGCAGTCGCTGATTCACTTCCCGGAGGTGCATTAGATGAGCCGGAGGTACGCTGACTCCCTCTCACTCCCGTGCCTCCGATTTCGTTAGAAACATCCCAAAACCCTGGCCCACTGTGGTTCAACTTCGATACGTTACTTCCCGACATTGAATTCGAACCCAGACCCGAGCCAAAGCCTTGCGATTGCCCAAATGTGCCTCGAGCATTATCCACCGAATGGTCGCTCGACGACGATACCTTAGTGTTCCCTGCCGTATGTGAAGTCATTACGAATGCATCAGGAACCTGGTGGGACATTTGGGGCTGAGACAGGAGCTGTTGAGATAGCAACGAAGCATATAAATCGTCAGTTGGTTGTTTTGTTGTTGATTGCTGTAGTTGATTTTGTGACTCTGATGCGGAAGTATGGTTGGACTGTGATTGGGGCTGCTGCTGCTGCGATTGTTGCTGCAAATACTGCTCCATTAGCATTCCCGGCTACTCCAGTATACAAGTTCGTCGGGTTATTTCCAACTTACCCCTTGGTGTGCCTGGTATGAGGAAACGGACGCCGCTCCAGTAGATGAACCAAAGCTGTTTGGATTTTGTAATGATGGGGGATTGTAGCTGTTAGAAGCTCCCATTTCCTGTGCACTTGATGAACTCTGCTGAAAATTCTGTGACGATGATTGCGAAGTGGACCGATAACTCTCCAATCCGACCCCTCCACTAAGGGTAGATCCAGAATTCTGTGATTTGAATCCAACTCCAGGAGGCGAAAAACTTAAAAACGACGACGTTGAGGACTTGTTCGTAGGTATCTGATGTGGGATAGCATTGTGTTGGTTCGGCTGCTGTGCATGCTGCGAGGCTGGCAGAATTGATCCCTGCAGATGATGTTGTGGTTGTGGTTGTGGTTGTGGTTGGTGCTGCTGTTGTTGCTGTTGCTGCTGCTGCTGCTGCGGAAAGGTGTGTGGGTGGTGCATATTGGAGGAGGAGGTTGAGGAGGCCATGGTTTCGTCTGTGCTGGACTTGCTGCAGAGTTCTTCTACGATGCATGATGATTCCTGGAATTAGCCCTGGCCTCAAAAGCATTCATAAACTTGTCCAATGTGTCACTGGAATATCACTAGCAGGCAAATAGTAGCTGCAGAGCTTCATCCCTCGCCAAAGGTGGTAGGTATAAGAGACAACGAACTTGGGTATCGGAGTATAGAATTCAGGGTCACTAAAATAGGTGAACTCACTCAGGCTCCTGGACCCTCTTTTCCGTTGCAATTTTCCCAGCACTTTGCACTCAAGGATCTAGCACGGAAGGAAGGGATATCTAGTCCCGTTCCTAAATAAAAATTGATTCTGTAAACGTTAACGAGACCGTTCCGTTATGTTTTCAACGCACTGTGGGAAGCAGGCACCAAAGGATGATGGGTATGCGGAATTGCTATCTAATGCCGATGACCAGAATGCTGGTTTTGCTATGGTAGTGGAAGGTGACTCTAGGTAGTTTGTCTCGTTGATAGCAGAAGACAGTCTTTCCGGATTTTTCGTCCTCGTAGATCTTCAAGCTGGTGGCTGGAGCAAGCTGTGCAAAGAATAGAAATTAGCTATAGTTACTTCAGATAAAACCTAGGACCCCCCCTCTTCCAGAAGCCCACCTCCCCCTCTCGGCTCCTAGTGCTACCTATCGTCATCACTAACCCCTTCCCCGCCAGTAACTGAGTTGTACAAAGCCCCAAGTAAATAACCAATAGGTGTTCTCCATTCACGATATCCCCCAGCATCTTCATCCCACTCATTCCATCCCTCGCAAGAGTTTCAGGAAGGTGGGGATAGGGAGGGTTGTTCAGGGGCGGGGGAGTTGTATTTCGCGATGTTCTCGCCACATTCTCGCCTACTCACCAAGATTCTTATCTTGCTACCTGAATCCTCCTGTTAATCTCTCGCTTGATCGGTTCCGTGTCGTAAAGTAGCTGTATCCCTTTGCCCAGTCGTGTTCGCGTCGTTGCAACGTTACTGTCAAGACGCATACAAAAAAAATACCGCTCAACTACGGACTCCTACGGACTCCGCACCACAGTTCATAAAAATGGAGATCGCTCGCGCGAAAACCAAAATTCGAAGGCAGGGAAGCAGAGTTAGGGACACTGCACGTGGGAGTCACTGCCCAAAGCAAGTGTTCGTCGCCTCTGGTCCGCTAGGTTGGGATGCCACGATGGATGAACCAGCGCCGGTGCGGGAAGTAACGAGGGGGGGGAACGGATGGGGGGGCAACGGATGGGGGGAGATTGCCAGTTGAGGTACTAGTGGCTGGCCACACTGTCTCGCTCAACCTTCTCCCAACGACGTGGCCCGCTGAGCAACAGAATGAGGGAAAGCCTTGAGAAGGAAGAGGCGGGCGGAGGTTAAGGAAGCGACCCTGATCAGCGATATCACAATTAGTGTGCAATGATCAGCTTCTTGGCCAGAATTGGTGCAGTCGGGGAGTCCTTACAGAAGCTTGCACTGGGGCAGAAGAGGGGCAACCGGACTGGCTGGGCAGCCGACGTCCAATAAACGTGGAGAGTAGAGTTCTAAGGCCGCCCAGCAGGGCTAGTAAGTTGGCTCGGCCTCGGTTCTAGCCAGACAGCACAAGCCAATAAGACGAGTCCACAACAAACAAAAAAAAACCTCACTCAAAATAGCAAACATGCGGGCTGGGGATGATTGGAGGGGGTAAGAGCAGTAGTTACCTATTGTCTTCACACGGGAGGCTTCTGCGAGGTGACGAGCAATCACATGCCACGACCAACTTTTGACTCGGATTTCCATGGCCTGCACAAATGTACCTCATGTATTGTGTTGCGAAATGGGATAAACCTGCTACTTTAGAGCGGAATTGCGGAGCAATCAATCAGGTCTCACGAAGCATGAACAATACCTACATAGAGTGTAGAGCACACTACAGGCTAGGGAAGAAAGCTAAGCAGGAAAAACCTGTCTGTCTCCAGCTCTGGATAAATGATCCATGTGTTGGCGGATGACATGGCCCACGCGCGCCAAGTTACAACTACAGTAGACTAAAGTGCTTACAGTAAGGCTCATGCGTGTAGCTGCATTGAGGGCCCTCTACTCAGCCAGGTGCTTTTTCTATCGAAAACTTTCCAGTGATCAAATTGCCCAGAGCCTTCATATAACAGTATGATAATCAATGTGAATTGAAACAGCAATCCCCACGATGAAAAGAAGAATGTCATGATGGTAATGTGGGATTTGGTACATAGTATGAATTAGTGGGAGCGCTAACCACGTGAGAAAGCCTTCAGTTTGTTCGCAAGTACTGTAGATCTAGAATGGATATCAGAGAAGCATATATTGCATCTGAATTACCTAGGCACAGTAGGGTCAATCAATTCTTCTATAGCAATGGTCTTGAGCTTGCAAGATTCAATGGTGAACATCGAGATAGGTGGATTAATTAGGCTTCTATCCACCCAAATGGAATTTAATTCAGCAGAGGTGTATGAAATTTTTGTTTGAACTACATCTATTATTTATTATTGCCCCCTTTAGATATACTTTCATTGACTTTAACTTGTCGTCTGCCAGGCCTCCAGCCAGGCTGTAGATGCTTACGGAGTGATATACAATTCTAGTATACACGATTCCACCTGCCTATTTGAGAGGTCTGCATATGCGCGCATACCCTTACATATGCACATACATGTATGCAGTAATTCAGGGCATATGCACAAATCATTTCGCCTATCTGTATCTGTACGGAGAGATTAGATCAATCATCGGATAGTTCAGAGCTATTGCAGAATGCAAAAGGTCTTGGGGTAGAGCCCAAAGAACTTCCTCAACTCTGGTATCAGCTTAACAGAGCAATCAATACGCCAGTGCTACACAGAGAATTGAGAATAATATCGTGTCGTGGAATTTGAATGATGCATCGCAAAATAAGCTTACCATAGTTTCGTAAACCATTGCTTCGCTTTAGTGCTTAGACGTAAGGTATATTTCCTAGTCTGGTTAAGCTTTCCTGAATGGTTCGGGCTTCAGGATTTGGTATTGTCAACCGTATCCGTACGCGTCTGCAGTCGCACAACCAAGTAAAGTGAGTCCTGTCTCAAGTTTAAGCAGCGGATCGTTATGGTGTGATAAGGCTAAGTACTGGAATTTCCTTCCCCGAAATTCATTTACGTCAGCGTTATAGGTACAGTAGTTGATTCGGAACACCTAGAAGCTAATTCTATCAATTGCTGCAAACAATGGTGATATTTGTTACATGGGAGGATCCTGACGATCAGGAATCAGCTGCTGCACCAATGCATACTTACATGAAAATGTGCCTAGAGTTGTAGGTTATAAATGTGAGCACGAGGCCGTTTTAACACCAAAACTGCCAGTTTTAAAAAACTCCAAAAATGAGCACTTATCCTATAGATTTATCTTTCATAAATTGGAGAATAACTATTAAAAGCTATCGAGAGAGCATGAAATGTGAAGAAGGGCCACGTACATGGAGTCGAAAATTGGCAGTTTTACACAAAAATCGCCACATGGAAAAATTCATGGAGGATCAAAAGAATCGAGGAGAAAGCTCGATAATTGCTTATTTTAAGAGGCCATGAGTAAGTTAATTCGTCGTGGTGGGTGATTTTATATGATTTTTTAAAATTGTTGACTACCCGCACCACTTTGTTTCTCAAGATTGCATATTCAACCAATCTTCAGCCTCGGTAAAGATGGATCTGAAGGAGAGATCAGAGGCATACTGGCTTGTGAAAACGTAAGTCTACAGGTTGATTGGTCTGGGAACAGGCTACCCGCTAATTATGATAGCCTCAATGGATCCTCCTGAGAGGCTATATTCATGTGTTAGGTATTGATCCTCCGTTCCTCCATGGCTGTTTATTTTGCGGCTATCTTATACTTTGGTTTCTTTCTACACTTTATGTACTCTGTTCTTACCACATCACTTCAGGACATCTGAAGACCTGTTAGACTAGTTGATATACTTAACAGTGCCTCTCTCCCAGCGGGCTGTTGTTCGCTCCTCACAAGAGCTCTGTTAGGGGCGAGCTGGTGATCTAGGGAATGTTGTCGGAATACAGGTATTTGGAGGTCGAGCGAAGATCACATACAGCTAGGTGGCAAAAAAAACTGAACGCTGCATAAAAGGCTTGAGCATGCAGCGCGCTTGATTCAGATTCAATACATCAATTCGCGCGCCTATCATGTTCTAGGTGAATGTCTCACAACATCACGGTAGATATGTTCTATTACTTATGATCTCCTGGCCGTCCCTTACGAATATCTATATCCTCTACCACTTTGGTAATGTTAAGTCACGCTGATATGGCCCAACCTTGTCCCTCAAATTCCCTGGAACCCTCTACGGATGCCTCCTTTACAGATGTTCCCCTAGTTACCTCTCCTCCGCGAGCATGGACGAAATAATGCTATTAAATATATGTTGAGATTTTGACATACGTCCTTTCTTATATCCGCCTAGAGTTGAGCGAAACTCGGGGCATTAACGATCCAATTTTCATACAGGACAACCTCGTCGATTCATACCTCCAACCTTGCACCCCAATGGGTCAAAGGCAATTGACTGGGTATTTGCTGACCACCCTGCCTGCTCTCCTGACCTAAAATCCAATTGAACATATTTGGGCATACTGAAGCCTCAGCTTCATAAAAGATTCCCTGATCTGATGAATATGACTGGGGGCCTGCAGTAGTGAAGGAAGTACTAGTGTGCATTGCAAGAGATTTGGAAGGATATCCAGAGTCGCTATTGCAGAGTCTCTATAGCTCAATGCCTCTCCGTGTAGAGACTTTTATTAAGGCAGAGGGGTTGGTATACAATGTACTAGATATCTTGTTCTATGTATGTATGGCACGCTCGATCTATATAACTCCGTACTAGATACCGTATCTGGGCGCGGCTAAGCCTAAAATATGCGCGCTAAATGTAAGTCATGCACACGGCTTGCATAAGGCCGTTCAGTTTTTTTTGCCACCTAGCTGTAACTCGGGCCTAACTGTTGCACGTACGGGTGCGAGAACATTGCTCGAAGAGCCAGCTGGATACAGATGTGCGTGGAGCAGCCTTCCATCTCACATGCGATTCTCCCATTTCACGTGCGGTTGTGACGTCTTTAGTCAAAACACTAAATCGGTGCCACCAGCCCAGTCCGCGTAAGCTCAGTCGTTGATCATTCGCTACCATTTTGACCATCTTCTTCAGTCTCTTAACTGCCCTGATACTTATGTTTACCATTTATGTCTTTTATGTGATTGTTTTTGCTCGGCCCTTAAAGGCTACGTTCCCCTAAATCTATTCATACATATTCTAGTCCTGAATGAGACCACTGAGTATGGAAATGTACCTGTTTATCTAGGCAAGTACCTCTGGGAGCTCTCTGAAATCAACCACTACTTCCTATCTTAGTAGTCTCGTAAATACGGTACCTAGGTATCCCGAACCCGATTGGGTTGCCCGGAACCGTTATGTAATTTTCTGGTACCACAGTGATTCTAACTATGCTAAGTCGTTCCGAGAGTCTGTATGTGGTACGAGACGATTAGGTACATCCGTCGATAAAAAGAGATAGCCTTCATAGTATTACATCAGCAGATCTTGTAAATTGTAACTAAGTAGCCTGTGGCTTCAAAAACCGTTACATTTTCCAAACAGTGGGTTAAGCGATAGACGGCCAAGCTCCCTACTTGATATGGCTATTAATTAAATTGAGCCCCACTTTACAGAAGTTGAAATTCAGGGTAACTCCGACCTTTGATTTCAATCTATTTGGAATCGTTAAAATGGGGTTGTTTTTAGACTTGCTGAACTTGACTTTGGCAGGCAAATTTAGGTCATTTGCATGATATGTCAAAGATTCTCTTTGCGTAGGTAGATCGTAACATGATCATCCTCCGGTCATGGTCTTAGATTGATTGCCTGTTACTAGGCTCACACAAAAAAAACATGTTCTTCCTCCAACCAACACGGTGCAATCTACTAGGCTAACCCTCTCTGGAAAGATACTTGTTCTTTCCATCGGCATAATTTGTAATAATGGTCCCTATGCTATATATAAATGCATGCATATACAGCGCAGATGTTAGCAGGCGCCGGGCGTTAAGGTCATGCATGACACGATTTGAGTTTGAGTGGGGATCAGGTGGACAAAGGATGTTTAGCCATGCGAGCACTACAGCTGTGATTTATCTCTGTGCCGGATATCTCGGCATCAAACGATTAGGGTCATCAAATTGACCCGAGGGATGGCTGGACGCGGATGATTAGAAGGAGTGGGTCGGAGTCGTATTTCTCATTGTCAATTAGAAACCCGACACGGTCGAAGGACTACTGGTGACGTCTCAATGCTTGCCAAATTCAAAGCAGAATTGTTCCTTCTCTTACACATATGACTGCGTGGCGTTATAGCGCTCGGCTGATACTACTTGATATTATGCAGCGTGGAAAGCCTGCTGATACATACAAGCTCACAACAAGCAAGCACAAGTTCTTGCGCGAAAGGCGAGTTCTGGGCCAGTTAATCATGGTACCGGAATATAAACTAGCGGATTTGGTGCTGATAGATGTGGATGTGCTCTCGCGAAATGCAAGCAGCAAGCGTCCATATCTCAGAGTCTGGATCAGGGCTGTTTCTGCTTGTGGTTTTTTTTTTCAAAAAAAGAATACTCATTACTCCTATGCAGTCCCGTTAGGGAGACAATGAGGAGCCACCCCGAAACCCGGGTGGATTCAGGACAGGGCAAGTTTATCTGCCAGGTCCGCCGCGCGGAAAGCAAAGAATATATGGAACTTAAGAAAGGCGGCAATTTGGAACCTGTGATGTCCCGAACCAACCACCGGATTTCCCGCATAAAGTTTTTGCAAGATGCCGTCGAATCATCCTCGTTGTGCATGCGTTAATAGTCTTGACTATATCGTGGACAGCCCGCATATGAGTCAACCAAGCCCGCATATATAAACACGGACTATTAGATCTGGCACAGGAGTTTTTTTTATATAAAATCTGATGTGTCTGTATCAACAGGATTCTTAAGTGGTAAAACTTCAGGGTTCACCTCTAATTTTGGATTGAGTCTTACCTGGTACAAGATAAACAACGGTTGAATTTGGCAGGTGATCGACGAATATACCTAGACATATAGTATAAGTACCGTTCCCCAAACAAGACTACACAAGCCATGTCCTGAGACTTTCCTACGGTGAATATGCTGTTGTGGTTACTAGGCACCCTGTTTGATAGAGGTAACGACCACGCATCACGTAATGAAGGAATCAAGTTTTTGCGTTCAGCAGACTTGATGCGGTCACATGTGTTATAGGCAGTGAACATATGAAGACTGTGACATGAAATGAATCCCATTCCCACTTCAGATCATCTTCCAGCATGCTTCTTTTTACCACAATCTTAAACCTATCATGAAGTTCTCTTTGAGTCATATTGCTGCACCTTTGGATATTCCAAGTGTTGTCCTTGATTTCTCACAAAAGGTAACCTGTCAGAGTTTTTTGAATTGCTATTGGAGATAGTTCCCAGCAAGTAGCTAGTATCAAGGACTTGGTATCCAAACCGGCCTTGCCCTCTGGGCAAATAAGGTTGTCGAAACACATTTGAGGATTTGGAGGTCTCCAGGGACAAGCTCAGTGGGCAGTGGACGGCCAACTCGTTAACATCTGCAGCAGTTTCCTTCGTCCAAACTACTCACCTCTTCACGGGCCAGGAGGTGAGATGCAAACCACATAAATAGGCACCGGCTGCCGGGCGCATGCAGAGTTTTATGATTTACAAAGGGACATTGGTAGGTAGACAAACATTAGTACCCTCAGCCCTTGGCTCTGGCACTTGACCAGTTGCCCAACGACAACAGTAACATTTATGTAAGATACTACATCAACGTTTCGGACTGACCAGGCCCTGCCTGAGCCACAGCCGGGCAGTTATACATACCATACAATGAACGACCTCAAGCTGTGCCGAGATACTACTAGACTGCTCCCAGAGCATTCCGAGGATGAGTCTTCCGTAGTCTGGTTGGCACAAGAGTCTTCCGGTAGTTTTACCCCTGATAACAGCAGTGAATGGGAGGATGAGGAGCCCGAAGATGAGCCTCGGTTGGGCTACCATTATGTTCCAGGATTGCCACCACCGATGCAGTTGAGTTCTAGGGTCCCGATGGTGAAAGGCAAGGCGAAGAGTATTACGATTGATAGTAGGGAGAAGAAGAAGGCAGATGAAGTTGTGAGCACAGCCACCCTGGGAAACGCTGCATGTTGGCTGATAGTGTTGAAGAGCACTACTTTTGAGATTTATAAGCCACCTCTGGATGCACGACAGCCCTTGCCTGAAACCATTAAACAAATCGGTCTCCAGACAGAGAAAACAGCGTCAACATCGTCCGCGGCAATCCTCCGAGAAGAAGTACAACGTCTAGCTGTGGCAAATCCTTCGATGGTCTCTACGATGCAGTCCAAGGCAACAAAGCAATTGGGGAAACGGAGAATCGAAGGAGGGACGAAACCCCAATCCGTGTTGGCAAACCCAGCACAAGAGAAAGCATCATCAGTGAAAATGGCACAAACAACTGCAACTCAACCGAAGCAGACACAGACTGCAACTCAAACGAAGCAGACACATACTGCAGCTCAGATGAAGCTGACACAGTTTGCCACTCAAACGAAGCAGACACTGACTGCAACTCAGATGAAGCAGCCACAAACTGCCACTCAAATGAAGCAGACACAGCCTGCCACTCAATTGAAGCAGACACAGCCTGCCACTCAATTGAAGCAGACACAGATTGCAACTCAAACGAAGCAGACAGAGCCTGCAACTCAACCGAAGCAGACACAGCCTGCAAGCCGATCTTTGGAACTCCAGTTCAAACCAGGAAGCACAGGCACCTCGACCATATTTGCAGCACCAGCAGCGGCAAATGCGCCATTTGGAAATCAACCCAATCAACAACCAACGCCAGCTCCGCAAGCACAGACCCCAACCCCATCTCCGATGTGGCATTTCACTGGCAGGTCAGGAGGCCCTCCTACTCCTAATCCCCCACCAAAGACCCAACATTCACAACAAGCACCAGCTCCAATCCCCGCCACCTCCAATGGAGGCCAATCGTCTGGGAGCAACTACACCGACGACGAGTTTCTCCATAACTATGCCACCTACCGCTATGCTAATATGCAGGCCATGACCGAATATATTGAGCGGTCTTTGTTGCATTCATGCAACAGGAGGGAATGTTTTCGACCCGGTATTCAGGCGGATGGGACTTTTAAGTTCTACCGGCCCCCACCAACCTTGACTTTCACGAGGCCCTATGGACCCGGGTTGGCAGAGGGGGCGACACCCCGCCGTAGACGCCAGGAGGGAAGAAAAATCAAGGAGTCGTATTATGATTAGGAAATGGCCTGAAAAAGGGGCGGGCAAGGAAGACTATACGTCTTGGAATATGATTGATGCTGAGGGGCATGTTAGTGTCAGCCTAGGTTCAAGTACTCTATGGGGCATGCTAAATTGTCTTGGGGAAAAAAATAAAAGACCTCGCTTAGGTGTGGGGTATTTGATAGTTGTGGTTGATTCGGTTGAATAAGTTATAGTTTTAATTGGAAGGATTTGCAGTAATAGTTGAATTAGGGACCCGCAGCAATATGAAGACCTACAAAACTATATTGTGTAAATGAAAGGAGCTCCCGTATGAGCTGGTGCTAATTTTAGGAGGTTTTTCATGCACGGTCATAGAATGCCAATTAGATTTCCCCTTGCAGTCTCTTCCGATCTTGATGGTCATATATAGAGGTACTATGTTTTGTCTTGACCATGGCCCATCCCCATAGAAAAGCTAATTGATTGGAACTCATTGAGCACCGATAAGCTAGATTATTGTCCAGAATTACATTAACCTCATATATTTACATCCTACAGAATAGAATAATCTGCTCCAGTCTATAACAAAAGTACTCCGGAGATACAGAAAAATGGGGAATTGCTGCCCCACACTCCGCAAGCCCCGCCCCACCAATATCGAACTAACCGTAACCTGTACGGGCATGCACCACAAAGACCGTGAAAACTGCCATACCTGCGCCCGCGCACACTCCCTGAATCTGTGGCTCACGCATAAACTCGGCTTGCAGTTTACTGATGAAGATTCTCTGGCGAGACGGTTGCTGAGGGAGAAAGTGGGCTGCAAGGTTAGGGAGGCAGAGTATTTGGGGGTGAGGCCAGAGGAGTTTAGGGTTAGGATTGCGAAGGGGGAGTTTGCGGAGTGGGCGGAGGTGGTGAGGGAGGAGGTGGGGTTGGTGTGAGGTGAGGTGGGTTTTTGAGTGTGTGGGTTTGGTAATGGGATGTTTAGTTGGGATGGGCTGGTCTATATTTATATGGAGTAGGCTCGGGGGTCTTGAATTGTAAGATAGTGCTCACTGTACTACTGATCTATAGTTAGGTACACATTGATCTCAATATATTGACATCATTCAGAATACCTTTACACTGCGTAGTAGCAAAGAGTTTCTGCAACTGAATTTGTGTCTTCACTCCTGTAACCACTTGTGTATGAAATTCCGTGGTAAGATGATGTCTGACTCAAAAATTACATATATATCTTAACGAAATGCAGAAGTAAATAAATTCAGCAATCCGGAAAATGGATATATCTGGGGGAGAGTAGATGCAGATGGAGATTAAAGTACAAACATACATATTTATTCCCATATCTGCTAGTTTTCGTTTCACGTTTGTTGTAGGAATACATATCTATATGAGTATGTATGTATGTACATAAGTTTAGATGCAGATAGTCAACAAAAGTTACGATAATAACAGTCTACAGTACTACCCTAGCAAAAAAAAGAAGAATATAAATAGCCTTACTGTTATATAGATCTGCTAGCATTAACGTTGTTTATTGCGTATTGCTGTGCAATTGGAAAAGGGAGGTTGTCTGGCTAGACCTGCGTTCTGTGTTTGAGACCGAGGTCTTCACATTACCTTTGAGTTTTTTACAAGGAATTTTCTCCCACATAGTTGAGTTAACTCTGGTTACTTTACTACCTAAAACCATCGACTTTGTTGGATTTTGGTTTTGAATGTAACCTATATCTTTGTCAGCCTCCGCCAATTTTCGAACCCTTACTATCAGAGTTAATGCACACTCTTCCCCTTCCCCGCCTATAGATACATTATCTCGGCGTGTACCGGTATTTGAACTTCTTACAACATGATAATAAACCAAAAATGAATTCCAAAATAACCACCCGTATTCTCTCCATTTCAGCCCCTGCAGCTGCCCGAGGATATTATTAGTATACTCACATTAATCAAGCCTATCTCAGGCATCGTGACCTGTCTGTGCATTTCCATCCAACTCATTTTCGTCCAATACAATTTCTGTGGCGCACTTGCTGTGGGATCTTCCGCAACTTCAGGGTTTATTTTTACACCCGTCAAAGGTGTTGTTCCCTTGCCGCATTGTGCAATGGGGTACATGTATACCTAGAGTTTGTACTGGCCATGATGTCAGGCACCCTTGTGCAGAAGTAGTTTGAATGACTTCTGCATTGCCACTCGCTGCCGCATGGTGTAGTGGTGTCCACCCTGTGTCATCTCTCGGCTCCATTGCCCAGCAACACAAGCATTATCCGTTCATGGCCACATGGTGCAGCAGTACACGGCCTCTCTTATCTTTTATATTGACTTCGACTCTTTTTTCCAACAGCATCTTCACTATCCGTGAGTAAAAAAAAAAAAAATGGGCACTATCCGTCCATGGCCTATGTTTGCTGCTAGGTGTAGTGGTGCCAATTCGTTGTCCTCCTTAGCATTGACTTCGACTCCCTTTTCCAACAACACCTGCACTATCTGCCCATGGTGTTGTGGTGTCCATTCGTCTTCCTTCTTAACCTTGACTTTGGCTCTATTCTGGCAAATTCACCAATCATGTCGATTTGTCAATTGGTCGACCACTGGGCAATGGGGGCGCTATTTGCAGTTCCGTTCACCAATCGTGCCGTTAGCGCCAATAAATAGCAGCAAAATTGTTCAACTGCATAATTTAGCAACTGACGGTATGCATGGCACAGTGGTTAGTTCTTTATTTTACGGTCATGCAGGTTAAAGGGAGTGTAGTGGGCTGGAGAAACTCGTTTTGACATTTTGAAATCGAAGATTCTTCTTATTTTATATAAAAAGTAAAAATTGATAGAGAACAAGGAAACCAGTGGAAAAGCTGAATATAGGAGGGGAGAGTGACAAGCAAACTAGACGCAAATGAAATAATTAAGAGTTACAATCCGTGGGCAAAAGTCTTGGTGAAACACAATTTTGAGCCGCTTGGCAAGCCTTGCCACAATACTCAGCAAGCCTAGCACGTACTGCATCTGACCCTCCAGGGTAGTACTTTTTATGCAGGTTCCTTTTCAGGTGAACCCAAACATGTTCTATAGGGTTGAGGTCTGGACTTTAGGGAGGGTGTTTCTCAACAATAATGCTACGTCGCTTGAGGAAAAGAGTGATAATCTTTGCAGTATGTACTAGAGCATTGTCTTGCTGGAATTTGGCATTGCCAATGGTGCGGTTTATGTGGTCAATGACTGGGAGGAGGAGCATCTTGAGGAGGCGGCGATAGACAAGTGAGTTAACAGAACGAACAACCAGGGGAACAAATGTCCCATGAGTCTCCCCCCAGAAACAGCCCCAGACCATCAGAGATGTTCCTTGTCCTTTC
This sequence comes from Terfezia boudieri ATCC MYA-4762, assembly GCA_003788615.2. Taxonomy (NCBI): domain Eukaryota; kingdom Fungi; phylum Ascomycota; class Pezizomycetes; order Pezizales; family Pezizaceae; genus Terfezia; species Terfezia boudieri. The sequence goes on along the minus strand of ML121531.1, from coordinate 318,852 downwards.
TTAACTGCATGAATACCTTTATCCCACTTTTCTTCTGGTGTTTGTAATACCCAAATTTGCCGTGCTTGAGCCGACTTCTCAACCAAGCATTTATCACTCCAAAACGTACTCTGAAAATCTTCTGCAGTCCAATCCTTTCTCTCTAGTGCCCAGGCAAGCCTTGCCATAACTTAGTCTGGTTGGCACAATACCCTCCACAGCTATAGCTCTTGCCCCTGTTAAAACTTGCATCTATTGAATCAGCAAAGTAAAAGAAATTGTAGTCACGGTGAGACTCGAACTCACAACCTTCACGTTTTTAACATGATGCTCTACCGATTAAGCCACATGACCTTGTACCTGTACGTATAAGTTTTCTTGTTTCTTTTTATCTTTTTTTATATTTATCAAAGGTGGACAAAATCGCACAATACAAGGGAGTTTTTATCCTGGAATGAATAGGAGGAGTGTCGATGTGACAAGGGCTACATTACTAAATGCAGGTAAAACTTGAGTCTTTTTGAATCAGCAAAACAAAAGAAATTGTGGTCATGGTGAGACTCGAACTCACAACCTTCACATTTTTAATATGATGCTCTACCGATTGAGCCACACGACCTCGTACCTATACATATGAGTTTTCTTATTTCTATTTTATCATTTTTATATTTATTACAGGTGGACAAAATCTTATGTAGATTAGATTGATGGACGCACAATACAAGTGAGTTTTCATCATGGAATGAATAAGAGTGTCGTTGTGACAAGGACTATATGCAGGTAAAAACTTGTGTCTCTTTGAATCAGCAAAACAAAAGAAATTGTGGTCATGGTGAGACTCGAACTCACAATCTTCACGTTTTTAGCATGATGCTCTACCGATTGAGCCACACAACCTCGTACCTGTACATATGAGTTTTCTTGTTTCTATTTTATCTTTATTTATATTTATTACAGGTGGACAAAATCTTATGTAGATGAGATTGATGGACGCATAATACAAGTGAGTTTTCATCATGGAATATATAAGAGTGTCATTGTGACAAAGGTAAAAACTTGCATCTCTTGACAGCAAAACAAAAGAAATTGTGGTCATGGTGAGACTCGAACTCACAATCTTCATGTTTTTAACATGATGCTCTACCAATTGAGCCACATGACCTCGTACCTGTACATATGAGTTTTCTTGTTTCTATTTTATCTTTATTTATATTTATTACAGGTGGACAAAATCTTATGTAGATTAGATTGATGAACGCATAATACAAGTGAGTTTTCATCATGGAATGTATAAGAGTGTCGTTGTGACAAAGGTAAAAACTTGCATCTCTTGAATCAGCAAAACAAAAGAAATTGTGGTCATGGTGAGACTCGAACTCACAATCTTCACGTTTTTAGCATGATGCTCTACCGATTGAGCCACGCGACCTCGTACCTGTACTTATGAGTTTTCTTGTTTCTCTCTACCTTTTTATATATTTATCACAGGTGGACAATATCTCATGTAGATTGATGGACGCACAATACAAGGGAGTTTTTTTTCATCATGCAATGAATAGAGTGTTCCTGTGGACCAGACTATCCTGTGGAGGATGTTATGCCAACCAAACTAGACTACATGCAGGTACTTTAGGTCGTTTCTAAGCTAGGCACTTTCGAAGGCCATTCTCTCGGAGGTAACGAACCAGACTAGAGGTTAGTCTGATTCTATATACCCCCGCACAGCTGTCCGATTTAGGAAATTCTTGATGGTTGACCAAGGACGTCTAGAGATCTTCGAAATTGCTGCTATTGTATATTGAAGATGAAAAAGAACGAGGATAATACCTCGTTCTCTCACGTCGCACGGGGGGAGGCATCGTTGTTGCAGTATGCTTGCTTAACCGGGTCCCCAAATTTACATTTTTTCCCCGCGCCAAGTGATGTTTCACCAAGACTTTTGCCCTAGCAGTGGCATGCTCGGAATCGGCGTATAGTTACGAACGAATTGCTTGGATTTAGCTTGGGGCGGGTGTACCATTCAGCAATCATGGCAATTGGTGAATGGGGCACGGTTACGGTACCTAGTCTACTCCTTTGATTCGGCAATCAGTCTAAATGTTAGTCTGGTTGCACTTCTAAATGTAGTTAACATGACGTCTAATAGTGGAAATTACTATAATCGGATACCTCTAAAGTTATATAAGCGGTAGTCTGGTTGGCACTATAAGCGGACTAGTGAAGAATTATATTAATGTCCATTTTGTACCTCGCTATGTTGCACCAGTAGTACTTTTTGTTGGCATTGTTGAATGTTATTGACTCTTAGGCTGTCAGGTTTTGAAAAAGCTGGTTCTTCATCTTTATAGTAGACATCATTGGTGCTGTTGTCATCGTTGTGTTTGAATTTGTTTGATAAGTGAGGTTGGTGGAGATGGTATGTATCAAATATAGACAACTAGGTTTATATACTTGTGTCTTGGCCTATGGCCACCACCTCAAACTTATCCTCTGTTAATACAAATCTGCAATGGGTCGTATAAGCTGATTCAACAGTTGAACAATTTTCGCAGCAATTTATTGGCGCTAACAATGGGGCAAATCGACATGACTGGTGAATGGGCCAGAAACATATTCAAAGACAACAATATACTCTGTACAGAGTACAAACTGAAGATATACCGGTTAGCAAGGAAGCTGAGGAACGTGAGCTAACGATTGCAAGAGGCAGTAAAAGCCTATCGGTCTGGATTTCCAGAATATGTATGTATGTACCCCTCTATTGATGCTCAGAACTAACCAGCGAACTCAAACATGCACCTTGCAATATACTATTTAATGAAATAAATTCCTTTTTTTCTTTCAATCCGATATCTCACATAACTAGATTCGTTAGAACTAGGTAGTCGTGGGTACAACATTCTAAAAGCAAGGCTTATGTACTTAGGTAAGTAGGCACAAGCAAGAACAAGCGCATAACAATCATTTCAAAATTTCCCAATTGGAGCCAACAACATGTATGTATGTAAATTTAAGAAAAATATGTGCTAACATCAATGAATTCCCCAACAGGACTAAAAGGTACCCCACAAGTCATAGAGATGGTCGGTGCTCAAGTTGGCTCGGAAAGAGCCGGTAGTTTTTGGGTACCTGGCTGTCCTAGTACTCGACGGAACCTGTTCGCTGATGCCCTTGATTGCCTCCCGCTGCTGGGTAATCGAATGTTAATGCTCTGAAAGCCCAAATATTCCCCTAGATGTAATGTTATTATGGTATTCCGAAACCCTGAAATACTTGACAGAAAATTGATGATTCTGCACCCGTAGAAATTTTACACACAATGACTTCCAGGCAACTCCCTAGTCAAATAAATCTCCAACGCTCTCACACACACCGCGACCTCTCTCTGCTTGCATAATTAGCAATGATACCGGTAGATACACCCAAGTAAAGCAAGGACGAAAGTTAGAGGAAGATTTCTATTCATGGTGGATGCATATTGGATGGATATGAAAGAGAAAGTGAGTCATTGGTCTGGTTTCTATTTTTTTGTAGTCCGCTAGATTAGGTTTTCTAGGTGGTATTGTCTGTGTGGTTTGGGCGGCTTCTGTTTGGTATTCGGTGACGTGGTGAAGCCATGCGTGATATTCACACTTCTGTTAAGTGATACAATCTTCATAAGCAAGCCTTTTGAGATAGTCGGGGAGGAAGTCATGATAGCTTCACGTTCTTCAATCTCTAGATGCTAATTATATTGCATCCTGACGTTTCTTCTTAGGCTTGCGGTGGAGGGACACATCGTATCCTGAGCAACGTCATCATAGGTCTGAGATTCCGCCGAGAGTCATACCTCTTCAACGTTCGCCTATGGGGCCGACGAGATCCTATCTCTCACCTCATCCCCTCTCTCTCGCATTATTAGCCGCCACACAGCGGGGAAATTGAGCTAGTGATGGTGATGAGCTCGGTTATCTTTATTCACTCTAGTTTGTGAGTAGGGGCATATGCAAAAAGCCAAAATGGACACAAATGCACATATTATGACAAAAACAAACCCAGTACATTGCAATTTGATAGGAGTACATAAGAACCCATAGATACATACATATTCAATTGGCCTCCAAAAACGAACCAATGAGATGAGGGCAACACTAGTTTAACACGAAGCAGGTCAGAGGACCAAAGAAAATGAATGTAAGCAAAAGCGACGGGGAAATAAACTTTGAAAACAATTGGCCTAGGATTAGACCTTTTGGAATGGTGATAGAGCAAGATAGAATGAAAATGTGAGAAAATCAGAAAATGTACAATAGAGTCGAGGCTAGGTGCTTTTCTAGTCCTGACGCTGGGGAATGTGGGCAGGGAATACATCGAGAGGTTATATCTGGAACTGCATCGCTTTCGGAGTGATCGACGACCTGGCGAGATTTCCAAACCGAACCCACATACCGGATCTAGAAAAGTCTTTCGTTGGATTTAGGCGACAGAGCTTCCAAGAGCCCCCGTTCGTTATACCATAGTCTATCAATTCCCACATATGCCTCCGCTGTCATCATTAGACATTATCGGCATGTATCTTCACGTTCAACCGACGTAGAATAGGCCTCCGTGAGAGATCTCTGTGAATAGCTGTCTCCACTCTTGCCACCTTAACACCCCCTCCTACCCGAATTCGCCACTTCCCTTGGTCCTCTCCGAAGGCTCTTATTACGCTGGCAATTCCTACTTCATTTCCCCGTATCCCGCCCATCATTTATTCCACCCGTTATACCACACCGATGAGAGGTTGCCCACGCTCATGTCCCCGCCTCTTCTCTTTTAATAGATGTACCAACCACAGTATTAATAGTAATACTACAAGCACAGCAATCAGTCCAAGAAAAGCATAAACGAGCTGATTGGGGATGTCCATTGCCAGAGAAGTTGAACTGCCGATTTGTTGCTTTTGTTCTGGGTAAGTTGGCACAAAGGGTATGCAAGCGACGAGGGAAGGTGGTGACCTCAGATAGAGTCAGTTCGGCGTGTTTTTGCAGTGAATCAATTTCTCCGGTTTGTTCCCAAGATGTGGAAATGGCAATATCCCAAAATAAGTAAGCGAATCAGTCCAGCCCCAGCAGGACAAACGTATTCCAAGAGTATGTCAACAATTTACAGGAAATCTCTCCGTAAAGGCCTTAGACAATAAGAATGGCAGCGGCACAGAGTGAGACTGCTGCGGGGTTGTGATGTGTATACGGAGGCGCAAAATGGTGGAGTACCGGTATCGCAGATAGAATGAATGGCTTTCGAGCTCGCAGTCGTCCGGTCGGGTGAGATAGCTAGCTATCACGCGAGCAAAGCAGCAGGAGCAGCACAGCTGACGGAAGCGATGATTGTGTTTATCTCTGGCGAGAACAGCCTGGTTTTACACTGCTGAGGCTGACTATAATAATATTCTGACCGAACAGCGTGGACGATAACAGGAGGAAAAGGTGATGGAAGTCGCGACCGAATTGGAAGAAAGGAGAGTGAACCATCCCCCAAAAAGAAACGAGTGAAAATCTCCGCACGGGCAGGACGCACTTCCATCATTCACTCGTGGGGGCTGTGTCTGGTGGTAGGCGTATATCATATACTTACAGTCTGGTTGTATGAGCAGTAGACCATCAGGTAAGCTTTCGGACAAGGATAAGTTTCGTTTCAGGATGATCAGGGGTTTGATTATACGATACGTATGTACATATGACGAACTCTGCAATATGTTTGCATGAGGGGGATATACACTCAATAATCATTCTGTAAAACCACGGTATCTAGGTAACTCTAGGTATTTACCTAGATATTTATGCAAGAGTTATACCGTAACTCCAGAACTGCCGCCTATGTACTGTAGGTACAGGCCATATAGGTACGAGCCATATCCAACTCTAACTGGCCCCTGATCACCAGCCCCCACATCCCCGCTGCCCCGGGAAATTAAGCTGCTTGATGCTGATGCTTCTGGGTTATATCATAACGGTATGAGAGAGGCTGTGCAGAGAAAAGACTAGAATGATAAGCGAAAAGCAAAACATGCATGCCACCATCCATACCTAACTACAAGAATATCAAATATTAATATCATGAAATATATGTAGACTACCCCCTGGCAATTGTACAGTACCTAAGTACCCAAGTTCCATTTATGATCATGCCAGTCTCGGCAACGGATATAACGGTGGTCGTCTGAACCAGACTAGGTCGTCTGAAGCGATGAGTGGACCGCATGAGTAAAGACGTATGGTAAGTGCCATCGAATGTCTCAACTTCACAAACTTATAAACAATAAAATAAAGCTATCAAATCGCGATGGTGCGCAACGTATTCTTCGGATTACCTCCTCAAAATACCTAGGTACATAACCTTACGTTTGCAAGACATCTCCTAGACTTCACGATGAAGTTCTCAGCACGTGCGGCACTGTATGTACGTCCTCCCGAGAATTTTAAATACTTCATAACCTGCTTTCCATATCTGCTTCAGTCCTCTTCCGTGACCTCTGCCTTCTGCCATTTGCTCTCTCATTGCCATTACGGGCTTTAACCCAGGAGATTTGCCAGCATCGAGTCCTACCTACCCTCCTTTGTCTGCAGGAAAATATCCCTCATGGTATACATGAGGTTTGCAATGGCTGCTTAGGAATTTGAGAGTAGAAGAAGTAGTAAGTAAAGTAACAAGCAATCGCCGATCTCGCGATTCCCCTCAACAATCAACAAAGAACACATTACCGTACAAAACACAAAGAAAGAAAAAGAAAAAAAAAGTGAGCGACAGGAGGGAACTGGTGCCAGAAATGGAGTTTATTGGTAGGTAGCCTTGTATAAAACCAAGCCGAGATTGGTGAGAAGAGAGGAAAAAGAAAAGGGGATTCTAAGTAGACAAGAATCTTAATCCTGGAAATAGCAAGAGCCAATGAAATACAACTGAAATAGGGTTAGGTGTATAATGGAGTGGGGTATATATGAAGCGACATCTGCTCACGTATTTTGGTGCTTCGTGCTTCGCTTCGTGCTTCGCTTCATTCGAATCAGGATTGTGTTTGTCATTTAAAGCTACACATCAGTATGCAATCTCCCAGCGTCTACTAGCTTTGGCCACACAGTATTAGACTAACACTTTGCCTGCCGATTTAATCAGGCTATGCATTGCACCTATTGCAGTTGTTGGTTACTTAGGTGCGTTTTGATTCTAATGGTCGTTATCTATAAGGACAAGGTTACGATGTCGACTGGACAAGGTAAGTTGTTAAAGGTTGCATAGTTAAGAAGGCTACCTGCTAAGGGTTCCATAGAGCTTTCTCTGTCTTTGAAGATCGATAGTGGATCTTGGAATACGGCGGAAGTTCGAGACTATCGCGACCCTGTGGTGCATACTGAAGGTCGTGTCAAATTCTCCAACAAATTTACATCGCTTCCGACGGTGATAGTGAGTTTGTTATCAGCGGATGTTTCAAACGAGTACAATTTTAGAGTGAATGTTTATGCAACCGATGTTAATTTGGAGGGATTTACTGTGCATGTGAATAGTTGGGCTGATACAAAGATTTACTCATGTGGAGTATCATGGTTGGCAATTGGGCATTAATTACTGGGAACGGGCAGTGGTTCTTGTGGTATATGTCAAATTTATGGATGCATGGAAAGACGGTCAACTGTTTTTTTCTTGGGTTTGACCAGGGCATGAGTTTATAAAATTTCGATATTTCTTCCACTGACTTCAGTAAGTCGACATTGTTGCCATCCGTATTTGATATTTTCTGCCTCCCTGGCTAGATTACTCTTATGGTTGTAGTTAACTTCCTACTTAGAATTTTCTAACATTATGTTTGTTTCCGAGTCCATTAAATGGACGACCGAGTTGTTGTTCTGTTTTGCATTAATCCGATGGTGTCGGACCTCTAGCTATTCGTTTCTCTACTATATATAAGGCTTCTAATTTTTTTTTTTTTTTTTTAAAGTCTAAACCCGCAATGGAATAACTAAGTACTTCGAGGGTATATAGAGCAATTTAAGTAGTTTACCCAACAGTTGCAGGGTCGCAAAAAATTCGTATGTAGCCTCCAGCGGGAGATTTTATGCTTCTCATGAATTGATGCTCGGAATGCACTGCATAAGCCTCCCCTAGGAATGGGCTACCTAATATTGAGATGACAAGGGTGAACTACTGAGAATCCATATAATTAATGATTGGCGGGATTGGCATAGAAACTCTCGATACGATCGCCAGTCAGGGGCAATCCACAAAGAACTGTACTGTTTGCTCCAGCAAAAGCAGTCAAGTAAGTGTGGATATACTATTGTACCGAGTCTGGATAGGTACTGTGAGCAAGAGAGTGCAGGTATCTATTTCTCTGACCATGAGATGAAGGTTCTGTGTTCGACGTAAGGTCGAGCAAATCATCGCTATATACTTGTGGCTCTAGTTCGCATGACTTTATCGGGCAATCTTGGCTATTCCAGATTCCCGCTCCACAGTACATGTACATAAGTAGGTATATTTAAATCGGACCGAACAACAGACTACGTCAGAGTTGAACGGCTTAAGCTGCGGGAGGATCTGTATACCAGGCTTATCTCGATGCCAGTCCTTCTTTACAAACAGCTAGCGATGCGAAATGCCCCGCCTGGTTAATGGGGGGCGTAACTGTAGTAAGGATATTCTGGTTCACTCAGTCTCATTTATACCGCTTATTTGATTATCCCCTAGTAATAGTAACCGACCGTTCAAGATCTATCCGGAGAAAGTTCTTAGGCTTTTTATATGTACAGTTCCGTACGATTAGCATCTGGCTGTCGTCAGTTTTCATTGGAATACTCGTTAAATCTCGCCCAGCCCTCGATTGTTTAATGCTTCTATCTAGAACCCGGGTTGGTATTTTCCAATACTTACCTATGTACCTAATATTTCCCGTTCCTTCTCCACTCAATGAATGTCTCACAGCTGCTGCAAGTTGGGGGAGAGAATAGGTACATATATATTTCTAGGTCTTGATGTCCACTCCTCGAATCTACACCCAGACTACTACCTCGAATCAAGGAGCCGCATTAGGCATTTGCTTGCACTACGGGGGGTGAGGCGCGAGACTAAAGGGGGATTGTACTGCAAGCAAGTTTGCCAGTGGTTATCAATTCTATTACAAATGACAAAGTACGAAGTGTCCGCATCAACTACAAGCCAACCATAGTTCTCGAACTTCACCCCACTCTCGTATGAGCTCGCAAGTGCTAATATGGCAAAAACCTTCTAATGCTGTTTTACCTTCCCTAAGGAAACAAGCGGATTAGCTAATATCTCTACACAACCCAGACCAATCTCTCTATATATCTTACAGAACCATCAGAACATAACCCTCCACCAGTGCCCTGGGGGCCTTTCTTTGAATATATTCATGGGTAATGAAACACCCCCCCCCCCCTCCTCTGGATTCCAGAAAACAAGAACAAAAAAACACAAACGCCATACAGAATGCAAGGCTACATACAAAGTGGGGCTAGAGCCTGATCCCCATCTGCTTCACAATATGGACTGAAGAAAAAAGCTTAGTAATACGTAAAATCTGATAACTCCCCCGGTCCATCTAACCTAAACCCCATCGTAACCTGCAACGGCGACTCAGGCACCGGCATTCTCATCTCTGGCTGCTCTTTATTCGCCAGTTCGGAGTTCCCCCCTTCTCCCCCCTCCCCCTTCCCCCTCTCCCCCGCTCCCATACCCATTTCAGCAGCTCCCTTTATCAAACTCCTAGTCTCATTCTCAATATGCATTTCTTCATCTATATCCATCCTAGACACTACCCCTTCCCTGCTCCCACCCATGCCTTCCCCTGCACCTTTGGGTACCAGCATAAGCATCGCATTGTCGCTATCATCTCTTCTTGACATGGTATACTGCGGGCCAGAAGGGGGAGGAAGGTACTCGTAACTCATTTCGCCACGAAGTTGTTGAAATTTGGATTTACCCCATGTACCGAGTCGTTGGAGGGGAGATATCGGAGACGGGTCGAAGGCGAAGGATTGGTGAGCTTGAAAATACTCGGAGTCTGAATCGGGAAGAGACTGGTATTGAGTGAGGCTTGTGGAGAGTTTGTAGGGGAGGGACTTGTATTTTCGGCTGGTTGGGGGAGGGGCCGTAATGTATAGGGTGTTATTTGATAGGGAATGTGGAGTGTTTGTGGTAACCGTAGCTGAATCGGTAGTGTTGTTCTCCATAGCTGTTGGAAGTGGTGGGAGTGAGGGAAGAGGAGGGACTGTGTGGTTTGAGGTGATGGTAGCCAGACCTAGGGCACCATGATCCACTGCTGGATCGTACTGCTTCTCCGGCCTCGAATTCGTGGCCACACTTCCCCTCTCCTTCTTCCGAGTAGCGGACCTAGAAAGATGAGTTGCAGACCGGGAAATACTAGAAGTAAGGCTTTTCCACGTTGATATTCTTTTAGGAGCCACTTCCTCCGACTTTTTCAGCTTTTTCCTGACTGCCTCTTCTGCGTCTTGCATAGCTTGGTACCTTCTCGCTTCCTCCTCAGCCTTCAAGACCTGTTCCGAGTACCAACTAAGCCTTCCCGTTCCTAGTCGTCCTCCCCTCCCTGGACCGCCGATGGCAGACTCATCCACATTGCCAAGTGCACTATTTCCATTATTGGCTCCTCTCTGCACTACACTACTGCCAAAAGACCATGCGTCTGACCCGCGGACATGGTTCCAGTGGGGTTCGGTGCCGAGGAGGGATGGGAGGTACTTTACAAGAAAGGGTTTCAATGATGGCATGGAAGCACAGATGATTCCGAGAGATATTTCCAGGCAAGATGTAATGCTATATTTGTAAATAACCCCTGTTTGGGTGCAGTTAGCGGAAGAAGCCAGACTGTTAAAAGAGCGGTGGGGGGCGAACACGTCAGGTCAGGGGAATAAAGAAGCTCATGAAGGACCCCTAGGCGCGCGAAACTCGCAATACATGCAATCCCACCCAAACTAAATACGCCTACCAAAGCTACCTTCTGCCTCCAGGGCCAACCAAGACCGAGTAGCATCGGCATGGGAATCGCTAAAATCACCAGATCACTCAAGACATTCAAACCACCACTGACATAAAACAGGACGGGACGATTGATGCAGGTGCCTTCGTGGCTGTCGCCCCACTCCACCCATGCGCGTCCGGGTACAGGTGTGTAAATTTTGGAAGATGGATTGCATTGGAAGGTGTTTGCAAATGTAACACTGATTGTCAGAAGGATGATGAACGCCATTGTGTAGTATATCATATGTCGCCCAAAGGCACTGGGGGTAATGCGCCGCAAAGAAAAGAGGATGGAGAGTTTGATGAAGCCGAGGATGGGGAAATATAACGATGTTGTCCCCCATATAATCTTTAAAAATTTATTCATTTTAGTGAACCCCCTCCATTGATACCGTACCTTTCACCAGTGAAGGAGACGCACCTTCGCCACCCCCACCCAATTCTCTTCCGGAACATCCCAGACATGTCTTCCAAGTCCCCATGCAGTGCCTACACTATTCCATAATGCAAGTACCCAAGCGGACCCAAGCCCCACTAGAATAAGCCAGTCATCGATGCCGACAGAGTGGAGGAGCTTGCTGCGTGTGAACAGACGGATGAATACTACGGTGGTCGCAAGGATGCTGGACAGGACGTTGATTGCGATTATAGCGTGGGAGCGAGGAGAGGGAGTCTGTGTTCATTGGATCAATAACTGAAGGCTTGATTAATGCATATATATATATATGAATAGGAGCTCGATTCGCAAGTGGGTAACCGGAAAACGTGCAATTGCAACCTGGATAAATATGTACGTACCATATGGCCATGAAATGTATTGTGCGAATCTTAGGTGACTTCCAATTGTAACAAGCCCAGCGCCGCAGTGAATTGTGTCTCTGCTCTAGCAAAATATACTGTGGAAAGCTCACAGAGTGAGACAAAACAAACAATGTTTCTAACCCGTACCCGCGCAAAATCCGGAGGAAGCAAGAGGAAATGAATGGATGATTGTCGGTCAGTGTGGGACGCGTATGATTTGTATATCTTGACCATGGATCCATGTTGAGAACGTAAGCAGCATGCCAGCATGAGCATTGCTGGCCCACAACTCCTACTCCTTCCTTACGGGGTCGATTATCCAATACATATGTAACTGTATATAAAAGAGTTCTCAAGTGAAGCAAAGCTACCTAGCGAAAACAACAATCTGTCAACTGAAACCCCGTTGGTGACATGACGTCCTCCGCCGACTCCGCCTCCTTCGCTTCCTTCCCCACCTCCGCCTCCATCATCTCCCGAACCTCCATTGACCACTCCATCCCAGACCAACTCCCCACCGTGGTCCAGCCCCTCTCCCCAGCTTCTGCCCTCCTACACCCGCACTCCCACCGTAACCTCTCCCTTACCCAGAGTGCCTTCGTATATTCTGCTTGGACTCCCCGGTGCCCTCACATCGTCCTCCTCGCGTTGCCTTTAGCCTTTGCCTCACCGAGGGCTTTTCCCAATAGAGCTTTATCCTCCTTCAACTGATAAATCTCTTTTCCATTGTCCTCCAAGATCCTCCGATGCCACTCAATATGAGTCCGAGCCACCGCCAGCTCCTGATCTACTTCCACTACTTCTTTTTGCAATCTTGAAAGCTCCACTTGCTGCGCTTTTACTTGCTTTCTAAGCCGATTAAGTTCCTACACTTTCCCTCCCCCGATTCTTCTCATCCATACCAAATCCTAACCAGACTAACCAAATCCGGGCTCATAACCTGTTGGAGAGTGTAACCGCTAGGACAAAAGGTGATCACTGGGTGCCAGGTTTGCCTTAACCAGACTAGGTTTGCCTAGACACCGATAGTATACATATTGTACGCTCACACTTCCCCCCAAACCGCACACAGGGATCAAATCAACAATTACTGCTCCTGGTAAACTCCTCAGGGCTAATAAACTTTCACAACAAACTGCAGCTGGGGTTCATATTACTGTAATATCCATAACACCCTTCATTTTGTCCCAGCGCTCTCTCAGGGAATCGAACTTGTGCTCCATGCAATCTTGAGAGCTCCTTGAAATTGGGCGATGTGGTTATAAATACTTTCCATAGCAATAAATGTGGCGACGCGATGCCTGCATAGACTCCCGATTAATAAATAGCCTACGACTTTAGAGATAGTTGTTAAGAGGACAAGATACAGGGCCAGATACATATAACTGTAATTCTTACGGGAGGAAATGAACTCCGGCGGAGGTGTCATTGAGGGTAAAAAAAAAAAGAGTAAGGGTACTGACGTGGGAAAAAGAAGGGACATATGAATTATCCTGAAAAGGGAAGGTAGAACAGCTTGGCAGCCGAGGGTTGAAGTTCGGAGGGACCTCCTGTCTCTCTTCATATCATCATCAACGAAATCATATAGCTTTTCACATCGTACAGAGGGTGAGTTGAGCTTCATTCTGTGTGTGATCCTTTTCATAGTGTATCAGTACCTTCGGTATTTCGCTCCGGGCTCGAGCCGGCTCGAGCCGGCTCGGCTCGTGCCCATGCTTAGGTACATGGCAATTGGCCAGGGATAGAGAACCGAAATGGTGGTGGACCTTTGGGCATTTATTTCGAGTTTATTCTTATGCTGTGATATTTTTGCACTCTCATACATGTACCGAGATATCTATATTGTGGATGTACTCGGTAGACGAGGGAGAGTCGAAAGTAATGATTCTTAAAAAATTGGCAGAGACAAATAGGGAAACCATTCCTTATTTTCTTTAAATGTCCAATTACCACCAAGACTACTTGTACCTAGTCTCCTATGATGATTAGCAGTCATCTGTGAATGAACCAGAGCTACAAAACCCTGGTGAAAGTATTTGCGATTCACTGGGGCTGTATGTATTTAGGCACCAGAAAAACCACCAGTATTAGTGGATATAAAAATTTTAATTTTAATTTTTTTTGGAATAGTGAAGTACATAACTAATGGGAGTTTGCTTACCCAGCTGCCTGGGGGGAAGGAAAGAGAAGCGACAAATAGTTATCCCTCGAGTGCAAGTGGGACTCATTAAATTACTGAAAGCCTGAATATGTCACACTGCACACGTAACTTCCAGTCCTTGCGTACCGTACCGTTGGAGGGGTACTGACAATATATAGAAATAAAAACCACTTACACACACTCCATTACAAGTACTGAACGTTGCTCAGCATAAGCCTAAATCCAATTGGGTTCTGATGCCTCACGCCAGAGCTTACGCTGCATGGCGCAGGTGGCTCAGTTTGGGTTCCATGTCTGAGTTTTGTTCAGTAAGGGTACTCAATAATAAATTTAGGCATTTGCGTGATGTCTAGTGCGGACGCCACAATATGCAAGTCTACCTAGCTGTTTCCGGCCAAAACGCAAATTTATTAACTGAGTCTGGTTCAAGCAAGAGCTGTCACGCACACATACGCACACATACACATACATACGCACCAACCATACCTCGAGTCGGATACAAGTCCCAGGTGCTGGAAGAGGTCTGGAGAGTCATAAAGGATTTTGAAATCATATTTTAAATTGATCTGTATGATGATTGGGTATGGGATTGGATCATTGAGTTTTGTGACATCTATACGCTGGTGGCTATCCCTCGGTATCTAGCCCCGTGGGCATGCTGGACGTCATGATGCTCCAGTTTTGGAGTCTTTGATTCATGACTATCCAGAAAGATCGTTTTTAGGTCTTTTCCTCCGATTTTGGATTGCTCATTGTTGGTTGGAATTGCGACAATTCTACGTTGAAGGTGGGTTGCGGGTATTGTCGTGGATTTAATGGCTTTGTCAGCGAAAACGTAAGAAGTTGGCCATGGATTTCGGTGCGTGATTGAATCTGTTGAAAAGTACGTGAGCTAATACAGCATATGACGTTGTGGCGATATGCCACTCACGCATATGATGCTTGTGGCGATATGCCACTCACGCATATGATGCTTGTGGCGATATGCCACTCACGCAACCTCACGTAACTCCAGCACATACTTGCTTCCTCGCAATACTTACCTGTATCAGCAATGCTATTCGCATTGTCCCTTCATGTATATAGAGCTTTTCTATTGCTTCTCGAGAGATGTTGAGAAGGAACAAGCACTTACACACATATACGCACTCACATACTCATACGTTCACATACGCTCTCATATATACTCATATACTCATACACTCGTATATTCATATATTCGTCCTGTCTTACCAGACACACGCATATCAGGTGAAGTGTTCCTTTATTGGCTCTTGTCTCAATTCTACCTATTGTAACACTCTCAACAACCCCTCCTGTGTTAGATTATTCTGACTCGGACTAGGAAGTTGATCTTCTCGTAATAGGGGAGGATGTGAGTGTCAAGGCACTGAGACAAGTTTGGCAAGTTTTCAGGGATATAGTCTGCAGTACACTCCTCTACGCGTACACAGTTCAAAGGTCCATATCTACTATGATTGTAGTCTAACTAGATATAGGTAAACTGACCTATCTAGTCAAGGTGATCGTTGTTCACGTACGACACGAACAACTAACCTCCTCAAAACGACCATGCCTCCTCCTCTTCGAATTAATCTGCGAAAGAGGAAAAAGGTAACGACAAGCGCGAAATTAAAGGACGTTAGAACGGTTTGTACTGGNTGTCTTAATGGTGGTACGAAAACCGTCATTCTCGTGTAAAATCATCTCAGTCTCCAAAATTCGAGACAACAAGATGATCTGAACACGAACAATATCAATAAAAATGCCGCTAACAACGAACAATAATCTCATCATAAGAGCGGAAGACCAACAAGGTTGACTAACAACCTCCGGTCCGGGTTATAGGCCATTGCATGAAGACGTATCCAGTCCAGTCTAAACCATCTCTCTAATAGTTATCCTAATCCTATTTGTACTGAGTTCCGCCGATTTTCCTTTAGAGCGAAACGTTTTAGGACAAGCTCTTTGAAGGATTTATAGGCAGATATAAGTAGGCAGGGCCTTCTATCGAGATTATGGGACTGGGTGACCAGTAGTTTAAATAGGTATTTAAGACAGTCACTGCACGGAAAAAGGTTGAGTAATTTCTCCCTTGTATTCCGCGGATAAACTACCTATTTACTCTTTCGGCATAGGGATATCTTACAGAGAAAGTTTATGAAGGTTTATCGTACCCCTCTACACATAAATCTCTGAAAGAACTCCTAACCGAACGACTACTGGACTTAATCTTATTCTTCTCGTACTAAACTATTGCAAACTATAGGACAGTCGAGAAGTTGTCTTCGTAACCTACCCCCTTGATGTGGGAGTTGTTGTTATAGTATTTGTAAGTAACGGAACTTTTGATACTAGTGAACTCTTCGGGTCAGAAACATTAATACAACAGGAAGGTCCACAAGTTATAACGACTCAAAATGGAGTCGTTCAGCTTTCAGGAACCCGTTGCGTTTACTAACACAATTAACTCTACGTAACCAGCATCTAGATCGTCCTTGTCGACAACGCCCACAACGTCGACAACGCCCACAGCGTTCATGTCGGTATAATGGCCGACACGACATATGAAGCGGAACATGCAAGCTGTAACATAACTAACTCCATTTATAGACAAGTCATACGGACACGACCCGAGTATTGGAGAACCTTACACTCCAGTACGTCAAGAGCGTATATTTTTGCACTGTCGCCTACTTGTCTACTTAC
>ML121531.1:221151-259079 GCA_003788615.2 Terfezia boudieri ATCC MYA-4762 | reverse complement strand
GTCGAGAGGGCGCCATGCCTCCGCCGTCGAGAGAGTGCCATGCCTCCGCCGTCGAGACAGTGCCATGCCTCCGCTGTCTAGGCTGGCTTGCCTCCAGCATCCAGCCTGCCATACCTCCGCTGTCCAGCCTGCCATACCTCCGCTGCCCAGCCTCCCATGCCTTGCCTCCGCCGTCGACAGTGCCTTGCCTCCGCCGTCTAGCCTACCTGCCTTCGCCGTCCACCCTGCCATGAATCCGTCGTCGACATTGCCATGTCTGCGCGCCAAGCTAGTCTAAGCTGTAGTATTATCTTACTACTGTCGTTCACAGACCTACGTGGGGGCCAGGCACTATGGCCAGGAGTTCGCTAGGGACATGGGGAGGTGGGGACCGGTCCAGTTTATGATATTACTGTCTCCAATTGCATTTGCTTTCCTGTACATAAACATTTAGAAATACTATACTACTATAGACATTTATTATACATATTTGCGCATGCGTCCTGAATTATTGGTTCACTACATTCAACGTAGCGTGCTTCAGTTGTAGGAAGGCAAAGACGCATCTCTTCAGGACTGAATAACAAAGACGGGTTAGAGCTCCCAGGTCCCCACCCCATACATACCCTTATTGACGGCTTGCAGCTAATTCGTTAAGACGGTCGATAATATCTTGCCTCCGTCGTCCAGCTTACCATGCCTCCACTGTCTAGGCTGGCATGCCTCCGCCGTGAAGCATGCCATGCCTCCGCCGTGAAGCATGCCATGCCTCCGCCGTGAAGCATGCCATGCCTGCGCCGTGTAGCATGCCATGCCTCTGCCGTCCAGCCTGCCATTCCTCCGCCGTCCTGCCCTTCCTCCGCTGTCCAGCCTACCCTACTTCCGCTGTCTAAAGAAGCCAGCCTGGTCTATTAGGTAGTTCTCGCAGGTCTACTTTGGGGTAGGCAAATCATGTTTTGGTCAAGGAATTCTTCTCACATAGGCTCGGGTTGGGCAGCGACATGGGGAGGCATAGGTTCGGTTCAGGATAATAGTGTGGTTTTTGTGTCCTATATGATAAGCTTTTATGTACATAAGCACTTGGAAATATAATAGACATTTACCATGCTCCACAATTAGTACTATAGTGAGCCTGTGATCGGACGTAGGTGTTGGTGGTATAGAAGCTAAGGACGGGACGATGCTGTGGTAGAAACGAACCAGGCCAATGAGTGCCAAGAAATCGGATAATTGGTTTTATTCGGATGCTTGGCAATTATTCGGATGCTTGGCGGTTATCCGAAAATAAACGGTTCGGAGCGGATCGGTTAACTAGAGAAATAAACCGAGTCGGTTCGGAGTAGAGGAGCGAAAAACCGAATTTCAGATCGGTTTTTCTCGGATCGGATCGGAGTAAATAGGTCCGATGGAGCACACTACGCTTCAATACCTTGCTCGCTAGATAGGATATGACTAGCTTACTTGGAAACCTGCTGACCTGTTTTTAAATGCACCTAGCACTGTGAAAAAATTCCATGCTTCGTACCCATCTAAACCTCGACCCCGCACTCTACCAAAATGAGTGGACTCGGTACTCGTCACAATCCTTTTATCATCCCAGATGATGAAGAACTCGACCATGACTCGTAGGAGCTCGTCCTCAGAGGAGGGCCTACTGTTATGAACCAACTCTTGCCCATATCCCAAGAACCTCCAGCCCCTGTTTTGTATTGGCAACTCACGCACTTGCCGACTCATATATACTTGCGGCTCAACATGATCCTGACTCAGTACGAATTTACCGTGCTATTGCTGGCCCTTTGGTTGCTATTCCAATTCCAGTAACTCGAACCTCGATTCCAGCCCTGACCTGCATGACAACCGACCGCATCCCAGAAGTCTGGATTAGGTACTCGCTTATTCAGGAATCTACTAGAACCATCTAGTAGATTCATATCCTAAGGAATAGAATATTTTGTCGGAACTCTATGGTTTTCTAGTTCATGCACGAATCTTCTAGTTCATTCTTTATGCTTTGTAATCCTGGATTTCTAATGAGAATTATGAGTCTTGAATGATACTGGATTCCTATAAAAGGAACCAGTTTCTCCTGTCTATTTCCTTTCTCTCTTCTTCTTCACGCAACAACTTGTTTACTCCCCTGTACCTAGTTGTTCACAATATATCGATCTTCTATCTCTCGAGCGTAGCTCAGACTTTCACGTCCCTAATCTTGACCTCGTTTATGCCTACTCGTTTGACCTTGGTCTCATCCAAGTCACCTCCGACCTCCGAACCCGTACACTTGCTCGATCTTGTCAATCCCGCTCTTCTCCAGTACTTGAACCTTTACTATCTCCCGCTTAATCCTAGGATCCCTAACTACTCGCAACGTACCTCACACCCTCACAAGTCCCGCCCGTCGTACTATTGGTAGTTCGGATTAGGGTTCATTACAGCAAGTGGCAGCACGAACTAGCGGGAAAGCGAAGGGCCTCCCAACTGGATATTCAGCCTGCGACATATCTAATATTTGCACCTTCTCCAGCTTGATATATGGCCTGTGATATATGCAATATTTGCCCCTTCCCTAGCTGGATGTTCAACCCCCCTATATACTCAATATCACCGCTTGCTCAGCTAGAAGTTAAACATGCAATATATGTAATATTAGCTCTATTCCCTAGCTTGACGTGCAACCCCCTAGCCATGTGGCCGCTTACCATACTCACACCCATATTTACCCTGAACTGGCCAATCAGCCACTTTTACCCTGAACTGGCCAATCAGCTGCGTTTACCCTGAACTAGCCAATACGGATTAGTATAATGCGATTCCTTCTATCATTGTACTTAT
The DNA here is from genome assembly GCA_003788615.2 of Terfezia boudieri ATCC MYA-4762. Lineage (NCBI taxonomy): Eukaryota > Fungi > Ascomycota > Pezizomycetes > Pezizales > Pezizaceae > Terfezia > Terfezia boudieri. Next base: position 256,265 of record ML121531.1, on the reverse strand, counting down.
ATTCTGCAGTCGCCATATATTGCAGCTATTATACCAGCTTACACCAATTTCTTTTTGCATGTCTGCTTCTACTTAGGGGGAGGGAAGGGGCAGCACTAGCCAGCGGAGGAGTAAAGGTGCAGCACTAATTAGCTGCGGAGGGAAGGGGCAGCACTAGCTAGCGGAGGAGCGAAGGTGCAGTACTAATTAGCTGCGGAGGAAAGAGGCAGCACTAGCCAGTAGAGGAGCGAAAGTGCAGCACTAATTAGCTACGGAGGGAAGGGGCTATACCAACAAGCTGGGGATGAATCAGTAAGGGAGGAAAGTCACACCATAAACTAGCCGCACCTCCGTGATATATATATACCCTCTAGTTTTGCTACCTTCTGCTAATAAAGCAAGCCCTCATAATAAGCTTTATCTTGAGCCTACTTACATCTATACCCACTGCTATCTCTATCTCTATACCCACTGCTATGTCTATGCCTACTGCTATTCCCAATGAAATCCAGACTGTATTCCTTACATGGGCGCAGTCTAACCAGAATCGCACCCGGTTTGCAATTGAGCATTATGGCGAGTACCTTGCTTTCTTATCCTTCCCGGATAAAAAGTTTTGTTCAACCCAGGATAAGGAGGCAAAGCAACAGTGGTCAAATTGGAAGTATGATGCCCTTGCCCACTTTGAGCTTATAAATGGGATGCTTTTTTGGAAGGCAGAAGCAACCTATTAATTGCAGTAAATTCTTTCCATGATATACGATAATATTAGTACTAATTGATTGCCAGGCAAGTGATTATGTTAGATCAGGTATACGACACAGTGTTAGAGTGCTATCAATATTGCCAGCATGTAGGTCACAAAAAAATGTTTGACCTAGTCAAGGAACGCTACTATGGTATATCACGGTAAGAGGTTATTTGGTTATTATAGTATTATAGCACATGTATTCGAACTCGGCCATCTAATACACAAGCTCTGCTGGAACCAATTCAATCTAACTATACTCTAGAGCAGGTTCAAATTGACTTAGTGGATATGTGAGCTTCACCAGATAATAGAAACCATTGGATCTTACATATTAAGAATCACTTTAGCAAGTATTCCTGGATCTACCCTCTACCCAATAAAACATCAGCGAGTGTTGCTATGTATATTGCCAGATGGCTAGGGGATTTTGGGATTCCTAGAATTCTTCAATATAATAATGGCATAGAGTTTAAAGGCATTCTTCTCATACTATTGGAGCAATATGGTGTTAAAATCATTAATGGTAGGCCAAGGCACCTGCAGACTCAGGGCCTAGTGGAGCAAGCAAATGGAGTAATGAAGACAAAGATACGTTGTTGGCTAGAGGACCATATTGAGCAGGGCTGGAGTAACGTACTGCCAGATATTGCTCTAGGTATGAATAAACAATCTCACACATCTTTAGGGGCTAAGATACCATATGAGATCTTCTTTGGTCGGAAGCCCCAATGGGAAGAGCAGGTCGTGGTGCATACCAATTTAGGGATTGATGATATTGAAGATGAGATTGAGGTTGAGGATGTAATTGAGGTTGAGGTTGAGGCTGGGGCTCAGGCTGCTGATCTAGCAAGTGGCAGAGAGTGTATTCTGGTAAGCTCGAATCCAATATACCGCATATTAATAATAATTTTACTGACATTCATAGCATTCACTTCCGGCTATTGTGCCCCCAGCTATATTACCCCAGCCTATCCCACCTCTGCCAACATCACCTCCGCCAATCTTGCCTCTGCTAACATTGCCTCCACCAACCTTACCTCCACCAACCTTGCCTCCGCCAACCTTGCCTCCACTGACTTTGCCTCTACCGACCTTGCCTCTACCGACCTTGCCTCCACCGACCTTACCTCCGCCAACCTTGCCTCCGCCGACCTTGTCTCTACCGACCTTGCCTCCGCCAACCTTGTCTCCACTGACCTTGCCTCCACCGACCTTGCCACTGCCAACCTTGCCCCTGCCAACATCACCTCTGTCAATGTCAATTGAATTAACAGAAGCAGAGGAATCCATACTCTCAGTTGCACAAAAAACTCGAGATAAAATGGCAAGTCAATATAGTAAGCGATTTGTTATTAAAAACTTTGCTCCAGATACAGTTGTATCACTAAGAATTCCTAAGGAGGACCGAGGCACCTTAGATTATCCTTGTCTATATGCTCGTGTTCTTGCTCAACCACATCGTGGACACTATCAGTTACAAACACAACATAGTGTCTTGGATCGGTTGTTTCCAACATGTGATCTCAATGAAGTTCCTTCTCTTTTTAATAAGTTCTGAATAATCTCAGTATGTTAATTCTTTTACTTATACCCCTCTAGCTTCAACTCTAGATCTCGGAAATAACTTATCAGTTATTACTCTCTACCGAGCAGCTATTTTAGATTCTTAAACAATAGAAGTTCTTCTGTCTTGTGCTTGCCTGTATATATCAACTTGCCAGACTAGACACTGCAAATGCTTCAAGTCTGGCGTTAAGTGTACTAATTATTACCATAAGTACAAGGGCAATGATCAGGCTGAAGCATGTCTTAATCTAGCTACTTTGGAGGCACGCAATGTCCAGCGATTAATACCACATGCTTCGAGTTCTCTTTTATCAGCTATGTCTTCACCAAGTTCATCTCGTAGATTTCGTTCTTCACATTTGGATACCTTGGAGGACTCTAGTATGGATAATATATTGTCGGATACTATTGTCCTGCGGAGGCCTACCTAATTTCTTTAATTTTTTTCTCGTCGCATAATATTTTAGGTTTTAATTTTATTATTTTAATTTTTGCTTATCACATTCTTCTTTTTTATTGGATTTCTTTTTATTTTTGGGGTTAATATTTTGGTTTGTTTGCTGGGTGTGGTGATAATTTCAACTGTGTTTTGTTTTGGGTTTGTTTATTTGTAGGCGTGGTTATTTTTTTTGTATGCAATATGGTTGTTTTGAATGCAACGTACATTGAACTTGTTAGCGTGATTGGTGAATGGAGTGCGGTTTAGTGCGCTTGGTGTATGGGATGATCCAACTGCCAATGCGCCAGATTGGCCAATGGATCGATATATTGGCCAATCTGCATCTTGGCGTATAGGTCAGAACAAACGGCCTGAACGGCCTGAATAGCCTGGACCTCCTGGACCTGTATGAAGTCTTGGAGTACTGATGGCCCTGGTGGATTGGTTTCTTTAAAGGATGTTGATCAGGTACGGGAGATGTTGTAAGAGCTTGAAAGTAATGAGGCTTAGTCTGACCGTTGGTTTTTTGTGTATGCGACCTTTGTTTTTCTTTTCTTTGAAGTCTTTATGTACATCTATGAAGCCTAACGCTTAGACTCGATCTCGCTATTGTTATATCTATCAATATGTCAGGTTTTCCCACATGTGAGCATCTTCTGCGCTCATGAACATAATCAGGCCGTTCAGGCTATTCAGGCTATTCAGGCTATTCAGGCCATTCAGGCCGTTCAGGCGGTCCAGGCTGGTCCAGGCCGAAGTCACCTCGGCCGTGGCCGCCCCAGGCGGTTTCAGGCCGTGCACGGTTCTCGGCCCTGCGGGCCGCCTGAACATTGGCCGGCCGGTTGCGAGCACTGTTAATCCTACCCCCATGGGAGCCGCTAGGTTACAGGAGAAGATCCATAGAAATCAAGACAAGCAGAAGGGTTTAGAGCAAATAAGCCTCACAAATTCTTACCCTTAACTTCTTCCCCGACCAAACAATAGCTTATACGTAGCTTTCCTAGACTTACTATCAACTTTTTAACACTAGAATTCTACCCAACCCCCTGTCTTTTCTTCGTTTTCTTCAAATTACTGAATAATCTAGACAGACATTGCGATTACTATTAATCTAAATACAGTTCTTTTGTCTTTTTTTTCAAGTCTACGTCTGTGGGGCCTAAGGAGTTTGGAGTTATTGCTGAATCGTGCAGGTGCCCAAATCACCAATTGCGAGGATTGCTGAATGGTGCAGGTGCCCGCTATAGAAATAGGCGAGCGGAGAGATCCAAGTGTCCAATGAAGGAATATACGAATAGAGCGAGTTGGTCACAGCAGAGAGAAGAAGAAGACGTTCGAATAAGCAGTGAGTGCAGTGAATGCATGTATTGTATGGTATCGTTCACAAGACGGACACCAGCTCCTGCCAATGCGGACATGACACAGAAAACGGGCACCACATCACGTTCGAATGCCCGCTCTACGATACACAACGACGCCATATGGGCAATGTGAAGGAGTGGGAGGATATTGATCGGCCCATATGGATAAAGGAAGAAGAGGAGGAGGATGAGTGGGATGCGGTAGAGGCCTTTTTTAGTTTCTTGTACCAAAGGCTGTGCGGAAGAGGTTAATCAAGAGAGGGCATAGGCATGTACGCAGATCTCAGTCAGACCCTTCGAGGTCATCTGGCACATAGCCGGTTAGTGACAGCATGGAGGTCTGCGCGTAACGAATTTCATTACACATTTATCTCCTGTCGGCTCGCGTTCTTATCTCTACCTGTTACACATCTCTTTCCACCGCTGATTTACACAGTTTTGATTTACACAATGCCTGTATTTAGTCTTCTGCTTTCTGCGCGCGGCGGACCTGGCAGATTAACTTGCCTTGTCCTGAATCCACCCGGGTTTCCGGGTGGCTCCTCATAGTCCCCTCAATGGGATTGAATAGGAGTAATGAGTATTTAAAAAAAAAAGAAAAAATATGGTATCGTTCAAGCAGGCAATGAACGAGATATATAACAGGAGTACTGAGTATTTAAAAAAAAAAAAAAAAAAGAACGAGATATATATGTTCTGGGCCTCCCGCGGGCAATTAATTTAATTACTGAATTCGGTAAATAAATCTGATGTGAGAATCTTATGTGAGATGCCCATAGTGCTTATGTGAGATTCCCGATAGCGCTTATGTTTGTGAAACTCGCAATAGACCTTATGTGAGATAATTATGTGAGATAATAGGTCCGACATAAGATATTAATGCAGTTTGGCGATGTGTAGGACCGTATTCACAGTTTAAAAGCGGAGCTGAGATCCAGTATTGTGAGATTATTCATTCCGCAATATCAATACATCGCAATATCAATACCTCACAATACCTGCCGTTGGTTTTCTACTAGTTTATCTACTCTGCCATTTATTTTCAATATGTCCACAAGTCAATCTTCAGGCTCTCGAGTGCCAGCTGTACCCACTAGAGTTCCAGACCTCCAACCCATGGAACCTTTTACCAATGGAACACAAGAAGCATTTCATCAGTACCTCCATGATACTCCACATCGCTTACAATTTAATGATATTTGCTATGATCAATATAAGCAATAGCTTTTACAAGCCCAAGATTCAGACTATGACAATAGTCCAAAACTAAGCAGAAATGAACAGAAAGCTCACTCTCAAGTCCTACAAAAGTTTTACTTGGATGCAGATGAAAAACTTTGTTATAGAAGTGATGGAAGAGGGCTTCGAGTTCTTTATGACTGGCAACTGTTTGGAGTAATTTCTAATATGCATTCTGCAATTCCACATGGAGGTTAAGAAAAGACATTTAATATTATTATGGAACAATATTATGGAATAATTCGCCCAGAAGTACATTAGCTACTAAAGTACTGTAAGGTATAAAAAGACCAAGACTCTTCTCTTATAGATAATAAACTTGAAAAATACTAAAAATTATAGGTATGTGGGCTCAATTGTCCAAATTGAACAAGACTACCACTTCAGCTAATTATCATTAATAGATTGTTTAAATGAGTTCAAGTTGATCTAATTGATATGTGACATGAGCCAGATAGGCAATATAAATAGATCTGCTATATGAAAGATCACTATAGTAAGTGGTGTTATCTTGTACTTTTAGAAGATAAAACAGTAAGTTTAAAATCAATTAATATAAGTAGTATAATACTAATATATTTAGGCTGAATCTATTGCATCTGCTATAATAGTATGGGTCCAGCTCTATGGTCTACTAGAAATCCTATAGTCAGATAATGGTGGGGAATTTAAGGGTGCAGTTGAGTGCTTATTATGAGCTTAGGGTATTAAAATTAAACATGAAAAGCCTGGTACACCTCAAGTTCAAGGACTTGTTGAGCAAGCAAATGGAGTTGTACAATCTTGACTAGTAAAATAGAAGACTGAGTAGGCCAACACAGCATAAGATACAGCACTTCCATATATTGCATTGAGTATTAATCAAACAAAACATTCTGTAATACTCAAGACACCTTATGAGATTGTCTTTGGCCAACTCTATCTACATCAAGCTTATCTTCCATTAGATGTATAGGATACTACAGAACTAGAGCAAGAGAAGGATTCAGAGGAAGAAGATCTAGATGATGGCTGGAATAAGGAAGAGGATGCTGAGTTTATTACTACTTTTAATCCTATAGTTATAGATCAAATTGCAGCTAGTTCTATACTCGAGAACAGGTAAATACTGCTCTATAGCAGTGTGATCAAGTGGTTCGAAATCAAATGGTAGAACATTATAATAAACGCCATGCAGTTCATATTTTTACTACAGGTGATATGGTCAGTATAGGAATTCCAAGAGAAGACCAGGCTAAAACCAATAATAAAAGGTAATATGCAAAAGTCATTGCAAAACCACAGCCTGAACGCTCCCAATTGTTAACTAAGTATGACATACTTGTTAATCTTTATCCAACTAAGGACCTCCAGCCAGCAACAGATCTCATGGGCTTGGAAGATGAAATTATTGATACTTCAGCTACTCGAGAGATTATAATTACCTTAGCCAATGCTGCTCAGAAGGCATCTACTACAACTCGAGTTTCAGTCTCTTGTACTTGCAAAAAGTCCTGTGCCAACTGCCGCTGCTGATGCTACAAAAATGGCCTGAAATGTTCCATCTATTGCCATACCAAAGCAGGAGCGGATCATGACTGTGGTAATCTTTCAGCTATAGCTGAGCGAACTCAAATTGGGCTATTGGATAATAACCCAATTTACCTAGAGAATGACCCAGCGGAGGACCTGGAGGATGACCCAGTGGAGGACCCAGCGGAGAACCCTGAGGAGGACCCGGAGGAGGACCCGGAGGAGGACCCGGAGGAAATCCCAATTGACCCAGAGCTAGATGCAGCTGTTACACCTTCCACTGCTTTTTCTGGCCGATACCGCCTACACCGGGGTCAGTGATACTTTTTTTATTATATTAATACTTATTACTTGTATGTGTATGTGTGTGTGTGAGGGGTCGATGATAGTCTAGTTTGTATATATTTTTGATATAGTTCTAGTTAGGTATGTTGTTGATAAATTCAAGTGCGAGTTATGTACCAAATCCAGTTATTAATATATTGCCCGCGGGAGGCATAGTGGGTATGCCGCCCGCGAGCGGCCCAGAACATATATACATGTATGAACGCACATCTAAAAGAGAAGAAGAAGAACGAATGTGCGAAGAATGTCGTGAAGCACGCCATACGCCATATGACGTGCAAGCCGCTGCGAGCCGTATGGCTAAGCAGGAAGCGTATAGCAAGGCATGGGGGGAATGAACGGAATGTACTGCATTCATTTTAACACCCGAATCACCAATCGCGAGGATTTACTAGAGGGTATGCACATAATTTATTCGCAAAGATCATATTGGCTTATTCGCGGCATGTTCATATTGTCTTGTTCGAGGAATGTTCATATTGACTCGTATTAGGATTTTCTATGGCAATCTAGCTGGATCCAGATGCGCGAGAATTGCAAAAAAAATAAAGAGAAAAGTAAGCATCGGGATTGGAACATAATTCACTTTATTGTATAATCACCATTCAAATGACCACTAAGCCATAAAACATATATTTGACAGGATTGAACTTAATTTAGCCTTATATACCTATTCAGTGGTAAAAATATTCATCTGGGTTCAAAGTAGACAATAATATAAACATGTCGCGAATAAGCCAATATGTTTGTTAGAATGCCGTTCATTCCGTCGTTCATTCCGCCCATAACTTGCTATATCACATGCAACTGCTCGCACTCATATTGCATGCTTCACTCTCTCCTTCAGATGTACGTTCATTGTTCTGGGCCGCACGCGGGCAGCATACTCACTATGCCTCCCGCGGGCAATTTATTTAATTATTGCATTTGGTACATAACGCACTTGAATATATAAATATATAGACTCACCGAATGGGTTCAAGTTGATCTAATTGATATGCTTCATGAGCATAATGGGAAATATAAATAGATCAGTTACATAAAAGACCATATGGTTCCATTAGAAGATAAAATGGTAAGTTAAACTAATTAGTACAAGTAATATGATACTAATATTACACATCTGCAATGACATTATAGATTCAGCTTTATAGCTCATCTAATATTTTACGATCTGATAATGATAGAGAATTTACGGAAGAAGTTGAGCTTTTATTATGATCTTAGAGTATTAAAATAAAACATGGAGAACCTCGCACACCTCAAGACCAAAGTCTTGATAGAGTTGAACAATCTCGTCTCACTAAATGGAAAGTCTAGTGAGTCGGATATAGCATTTTCACGTGTTATATTAGGTATTAATCAAACAAAATACTTTTCAACACTCAAAAACCCCTCTGAGATTGTCTTTGGTTGACCCTATCCACACCATGTACACCTTCTATTTAAGGGCGGAAAACTACAGAACTTTAACAAGAGGGGGATTCCCCCAAAAAATACCTCTAGTGAACAAGATATAAATAATCACTAGAATGAAGAGAAGGATGCTGAGTATATTGCTACTTTTAATCCCTCGGTTTTAAACCAAAACTAAGCCAAAACTGACAATCACTGGTTATATACAAAAGTTATTGCAAAACCATAGCCTGAATGCCACCTTATTCCAACTAAAGATTTCGAGCTAGCAACTAATCTTATTTTATTTTATTTTTTAAAAAAAATAATACCTCCTATTCAGTCCCAATAGGGGGTCTATGAGGAGCTACCCGGAGTGGAAGGCAGTGGAGAAAGTTAATGAGCCAGAAGCCTCAAGAGACTTCAGCCATAGGAGGGGGATAGTGTCATAGCTCACCGATTATCGGCTCAATACAGAGATCTCTCGTTACAAGCATACGCTCTGGACCAGATGAAGTATGCTTGTAACTAATATATTCTTATATCTAGAGAAACGGAAATAAAGGCCGACGAGCAGGGAAAGGTTACAAAATAGGATAATAAATACCAGATTTGTAAATAACTAGTACGGAGTATGAATATTGATAATATTAAGTAGGCATTTGAGCTTGTTGGGTAAATAGTATCAAGGCTTGTTCTTAGTATGTTAGATTCAACTCTTTCGTTTCATGAGATCGGGGGGGTTATATCTTATCGATAAACGTACCCAATATGGCAAGGCGCTTCTCTTGTTACAAGCATATGTATGGTGACTAAGAAAAAAAAATAAGAATATTCTAGTAACAAAAATATGCTTATTTACTATGTGGGATTACCGAAGGCATGCTTGTAACCAATATATGCTTATATCTGATGTGCTTGTAACGAGAGATCTCTGTAGTAAGCCAGGAAAGCATGAGCGATTAGGGATGCGGGGATTCCTTTAAAGGAATCCCCAATGCTACCCTCTTGTACTCCCTCCTCACGCAACTCCTGTATCTACTCTGCGTACATACGTTCCTCCTTGTCATAGTCCTTGTCATAGTCCACGGCGCTCCCTGGACCCATACCCATAGTCCGCGTTATACCCTCGCTGTTACATTGACCTGTAGCAATATTTAGGCTCGTTTGGAGGGCACACCCAGGGAGTTAGAAACCATAGTGATCATTCCTGATTGATGTACGCTTGGAGCGGAGGGGAGCGAACAGGACGCCAGGGAAAGGCGACAGCGGCATTAACGAAACGTGGGGGGGCCTAGTCATTAAATATCTTTCACTGATGAAACCTATGGCATTCGTGAGGTCGGAGGCGAGTCTGTAATTTATATAGAGGTATATTCATGAACGCTATATAAAGAATAACCCGGGTAAGACGTTACTCATTCCCTGTTATTGTCCTTCCTCGCTGCCCCTAGCAATTCCCCGCCTCCAGAAAAACCTGTAGTCGTGCCTCCTCAGTAGCAGACCTGGCCGGAAACAATATCGCCCCATCATCCTCCCCCAAGAAGCCTTCCCCTCCCTTAGTTGACTTTTCTGGTGATGGATGTGGCGTTAGACACTCCTGCCCTCTTACCAAAATGAAAAGTATGTGAGCTAGGACCATTCGGAGATTACCTCCACGCCGGATATGATACACTGCAGTCTCTGAAACCTGCCCCGAGAGCGACCCACCTGCCGGAAACAGGCGCAGGAATTGCCACTGGTACCCGTCAGTGGCAATACCGTAGGTAGAGATATCAAGTCTGGCGCCAACAGATTCTCGTTGGCGGTATATACAACCCATGTATGCTAGGGCTTGGATGTATGCTCGGTTGACAGACATGGGGGATTTGGCTTCGATTATGGTGAGAAGGGAGCGGAATGAGTTGGAGATGGTAGTCGAATTTTGAGAGCCGCTGGTTTTAAGTCCAATTCCCCAGTCGACACGACCAGTGTAAGGGGTCCCGGAAGTGACTCCAGAAGAACGGAGATCAACTTCGAAAAACAGTTTCAACCGGCGAAAGGTGTTAGGAGTCTTTTTTCGTTGATGCTTGGGTGAGGGAGAGTTGGTATTCTGTTTGGAAGTGGCAATGGCCTCGTCTGAATGAGATAAAGACGCAAGATAACTTTGATAGGTTTCCCCAGCTCCAGAGAGGATAGAGAGCGCAGTGAGCAGAATGATATCGACAAGGGGTCTGCAAGCGGCTTCTTTTGTACGCTCAACACCTGCACGGTACAGATAAATAAAGCTCTGTAACACACTATTTGGTTCCACTACCGAGTCAAGTAGTGACTTTATATCCACCCCTGTTTCTGCCAACTGCTTCTCCAGCCAATCCTCAATACCAGCATCAGTGATTTCCCAACAAGAGGTCGACATTGCTGGAGAAGGTAGTAGAAAGTCGCCATCTTCAATCTCAGCAGTAAGTTCAGGATGACGTAGTCGGAATGCAGTGCACACAGACTCAAGAGTGGTAAGGTTTGATATTGCAATTGGAGGGGGTCGCCCTGTGGTGAGTGTCTCTTGGACTTGGAGGTATAGCCCAGGATCAAGCATAAGTTGAAGATGCTTGAGAATAGCTGGAGGGACACGAGGTATGCGTGCAGGAGGTGAGGATGCCGGGCGCTTACGTTTTGTCCTCGCATTGTGGGGCTCAGGAGCCCTAACAGGCAGTTCTGCAGACGAGAGCGAGACTTCGCTAGATGATAATTGTGGAGAGACTTCTGGAGTCTTTGGAAGCGATGCTAACTGCGAGGGCGGAGTGGTAGATAGTACTGTTAACTCTTCCAGAGGCCATGTAACCAGACTACCCTGAGACATGCTGATTGTGGTTGTTGCCCCACGAGTTGTTTCCGTAGACCGTTCCCTAATTAGCGGTAGAATTAGTAGATAAGAAGGCGCGCGCCCATGCATACCAGTGGATATGTGCCTGATACGAAGGAATGCACGTACAGAAAATTATCTTGAGGAATGGAGGACAGTTGTGCGAGCAAGGCCAGCAACAAACATGACCGTGATTGTAACAAGAATAGAAAAGAAACGCGTAGCAACCTATCGCATCAGGCTAGCGTGTCTATTTCTTGGCAGAATCTATGTATGTATGTTACATTTTTTGTCTGGTGCGGACTGAATTCTGCAATGAACCAGACATGATGGGTACATCGTACCTAGTCTGGTTGCACGACCTACATAATCAATTCTGGCAATTCCAAATGACAAGCCGCTTCCATGCATCAAGAAATTCATAACGGCACATATCTACAGGTTTGTCCTAAGGAGGTTTCCTCGTGCTTAGTCAGTGAAGTTCATACTGAGACTAGTTTCAGCACTAATTCACTGCCCATCCGAAGTCACGTTGTCAGACTTGGCAAGTCAAGCCTTCGGATATCTGCATCGTGCTTGTACGAAACTTAGACTAGGTATTCAACTATAAACGCAGATATCTGCTTTCACCAAGTACGATAGGGGGTCACATATACAACCTAACTTTGAATACCCCTATTATATTAGCGGTAGTCAAAAACTTTCCTGTATCATGTACGGGTTTTTAAGCGCAAGCCACATACTTACTAGCCAAAAGTAGTGAAACATATTGACTGATACAAATGAATTTCCTGTAAGCCGCACATCACATCATCTCTGCAAGATATTGAGGACTTGCTTGCTATGCAAGAGGTTATTATTTCCGACTGATATCTACTTTCTCACGACAGTGCAGGATGACATAATGTTAATATTCTTGAGACTATATTCAAGACTACCCTGATTCTGCATTTCTTATCTGCATGCATCGAGCATCATTCTGGCAAGTTGTTAAGATATTGGCTGAGGGCTTCAGAGCTGAAAGAGCTAGAGGAAGGTATTTCGGATGGTATTTGGGCAAGAGGATATTTGGGAAGGTATCTCGGAAGGTATTTTAGTGGAAGGTATTTCGGAACTTATTCAGGATGACATTCGAGATCTCGAAGCAATTTTCACTGCCTCCAATAAGCTCCACATTGGGACATGAACCCCATATTTCATCCAGACGCCCAAAAAAAAGCGCATTTCTGCTCTAGAGTCTCAATAATAAAAGCCTCACTCTTTTCAGCTTTAACTCCCCATCCTGAGCGCTGTTGCATTGCTCGTGCTTCCTTCCATGAGCGCTTCATATTTGTGCTTTATCTGTGATTCTTTTGACTGTGATATGCTCATCATTTGAGAATACCTGTTCTTTAACAAGCTTATGCCATGTTATTTGCTTCCCTCGTAGCTCTTCCTGATACTCTCGGACTCAGATTTCGACCATGAGCCGCTGTATTGAGAAGGCATTGTGGTATGCGGATATTGCGCGGTGGATATGGAATGCTGTAGGCATCATAGATTATTTCCTGTAGCCGTGACAGCAGGTTTTTCTCTACGGAGGAGTCATGCAGACTAATTTTTCTCCTGTCACTGTGGCTCTTACTCTGAAACCTTGTGACGCCACTAGGCGGTCGGCCAATGAGTGCTCCTGCCAAGGTGGCATAGTGTGACACAGAAAATCCCCGTAGGTACATGATACAGAGCGTTTTTAACCACCGCTTTTATAAAGTCTTGTTATCCATTTTCTTGTCTTCTTTGTACTTTTTATCATGTATGTAATTTTTCTTCCAATATAAGAATAAGCATATCTTCCTCGGTCACTTATAATGGCTGGGGTCTAAAGCCCATTCTGAGAGCTTGCTCAAGCTTCAATTTTTATAATTTACAAAAACCAACCTTACAACCTTCAAGTAAAAACGGAAGGGTATCCAACAGAACAACAAGGGGGGGTATCACCTTACCTATAAAGGAAAGGCAACAGCAGGGGTTTGGCTTGGACGACTTGCTGCTTATGGAGGCAGAAAGGGGGCCTCATGACGAGTAATATTATTTGAATGCAAACACATCGATTGCAATACCATATCTCTGCGAATACTATACTACCGATATCACAATTCTGAAGCCATGATAGCAAGGTTATGAAACGACGGCATACCAGCATACGAGATAAGCATTTTTGTCATTCCCGAATTAAGGTCTCACGCCCAGTGGATGATACAGCAGTCATAATTGAGCGACTTGATGAGCATACTCACACCCACGATATTAAAGAGAGTTTTCGAATTTAAAAACCAAGCATACTTGTCAATTCTATTGAAGTCGAAGCAGTAAAAGATTATTCCGCTTCTCAAACATACCATGGGCTCACAGGCAATACTTACTTCCATGCCGACACATCTTTCATCTTGATACCAACTTACCAAGGTTAAAGTGCTAACTACAGTTCAGTGGGAGACGTACCTGATGATGTTTGCAGAGTGTAGCATGGAGGTGTATGAGGCTATGGGTAACGTTTGGGTTGAAGAGGAAGGCAGTCAGAGGAATGTGCCGCCGCGTACGCCTGGGCACGAGCCGGCTCGAGCTCAAAGGAAGGCAGCCTCGAGCTTTTTCATAAGCGAGGTAACAAAATAAATATACATGAATTAAATACAAAGGCCAATTCCTAATCATCCTCATCCAAACTTTCCGCAGGAAACCCCGAAATATCACCATCTACACTAAGCTCTTGAAGCCGGTCCAGCAGCTCCCGCTCCGCAGTCAACTCCTCTGCCGTAACCTCCGGAAAACCCTAAAATCTTGCACCGCTGGAGTGGAGCGTGATATTGCTGACATTGCGGAAGTTGCGTGTAGTAGGTAGGTTGCAGAAGTTGCGTGTGGTAGGTAGATTGTAGAAGTAAAGAAAAAATATTGAATTGGATGGGGGGAAGCCGCTATATTCAGTGATATTACCCTTGCTCCCACACCTGGATATCCGCGGGTTCTGGCGGCCCGAAGATACATCGGGCTCGAGCCGGCTCGGCTCGTGCCCAGGCGTAAATGTGCGTATGACCGATAGTGTCATTCAGGTGCGAGCAGATTGTGAGCAGGTGCAGCAGCAGCTTTATGCAATACAAGAGTCGATGGACCAGCTTCACCTGGAGGACACAGTACAAAGTCAGCGAATGCAGGAATGGGTTAATCATTCACGGGCCACATTAGGTAGTTTGACGAGTTTGCGCGCTGAGGATATTGCTACAAGGAATCGACCATGGGAGTTGTAGACAGGAATCTAATAATAATACTCGTCATGACGCCCCCTTTCTGCCTCCATAAGCAGCAAGTCGTCCAAGCCAAACTCCTGCTGTTGCCTTTCCTTTATAGCAAGCCAGACTGGATACCCTTCCGTATCTACAGTAGAGAAGCACTGAACCACGAATAGGCGGTTATCGATAAGAAATTACCCCGCAGCATCACATCTCCGGCACAGACAGATATTACATACAACACCAAAGACCAGCGTAATAATGGCATCATCATCTACTCCTGCTGTGCACCAGCATCAGGCTTGGTCAGAGGTTGAACGTCAAGCAATCAAGACATATGCGGATACCAACCCTAGGGCAATCTGGCGACAGTTCAAATGTTGGTTTGAATCCGATCATTCTAATAAAACCCTTACTCAGTCACAAATCAGCAAAATCCTGAATCCAAAGAGACTTCGTGGACCTTCCGATGTAGATCCGGTACAGGTGCAAAGTTACAACCTGAGTCCAAACGGATTAAGTCTGGCAAGCATAGCAAATTGGACTCCGCATTATTCCAGTGGCAACAATTGATACAACAGCGTGGGATTACTGACTTTCCGGGGCCTCCTGGAGCTACCTCATCCTCCTCCACTCCTTGAGACGCCAGGTTTTGACTACAACATGGCCGCCTTTATTATTACTCGAAGTGAATACCATCGATTCCTCCATGATAATGCTCCTCTTGTTGCTCGCACCCTTCACCTACAGCGGTGTCGCGTTATAAAGAAACCTCGTTATAAGAAACTGAGCCCCGGTCCCATCAAATTTTGTATGAGAAATAAGAAACTCTCGTTATAGGCAAGTTTCTTAAGTCTTTGCTTAGTAACACATAGAGTTTCTTATAACGAAGTTGCTGTTGTTCTTCATGCAGTTGTTCCACGATTACCCCGCATTGTGCAAATTGTTTCTCCACCGAAGTTGCCTCTACTCGGATAAATTGTGTCTCAATTCGATTGTTTTACTAGGTCATACTAGCTATGACATCCAAGCCAGTTCAAACTCGCCAGGCATGGACTGAAAGATATTCGCTCCCACCATATGCTATACCCTGACCATGACTATCAAGCTATCAAAAGATGTTTTGATGAGAAATATACTCAGAAAACGATCAGCATATCACAAATTAGCAAAATCCTCAAGCCTAAGAGGCCACGAGCGACATCGATCATATCCACACAAAGGAGCCGCGCATTTTAGATACCTATGAGCCTGCTCCTATTTATGAGTCTGATTCTGATGCGGAAAATATTCCAGATGTCCCTGTTATTTCCTGTGAAGCTGCACTAGAAGCCCTTGAACTTCTTCGTCTCTTTCGCCTTCAAAATCCTCATGTCAATTTCCAGAAAGGCGAGCAGCTGGAGGGTCTGTTATATCGAGAAAAGCGGGATATTGAGAGTCTAGAAGGCATGGCTCGCCGGGCGCAGCATCAGACAGCCATTACCGGGTATTTACCCCCTCCTCGGAGATTTCCTAATTTTTGTGTATATATCTCGTTATAAGAAACCTCGTGCTATAGAAACTCTGCGGTGGTCCTGAGCAGTTTCTTATAAAGCGACACCACTGTAGAGAGAATCTCCGACTCTCGTTCTCTCCTAAGGCTGTTCAACTTTGTAGACGAGTCTTCCGCACCACGGAATACGAGTGGAACAGATGATATGAAAGGTCCCTCTCTTTCGAGTACTTCACGACACGCAATTTTCTTGAGGGGATTTTCGAGGCTCACTTCCGGGTCTTTTCTACTGGCGAGGTGTTTCATCATGGGATATGTATTTCCTACGCGAGAGCGGTATTTCTGTTTTTCCACTTGAGCGGCTTTTCTTAATTTTTCCACCTGCGAGACGTTATTACTTTCCACCTGCAAGTCGTTATAAGCATTTTAGGGTTTTTGTTTTCTTGTTCTGGCGCGGGGTCATCTCGGTTAATGACAGCAGGGGGGCTCCGCTTTGGTCTTTCCACTCGACAGGATTTTCGTTTTCTACCTGTGAGTTTCGAGTTGGGATGAGGCGGACTTTTTGCAGGCTTCAGTCAGGCCTCTCGGGGTCATCTGGCATCTAGCCGTTTAATGACAGTATGGGGGCTCTGCGCCTTACGAATTTTGTTTTTGTTTTGCTGTCCGAGCGCGTGGACCTAATCCACCCGGGCTTCCGGGTGGTTCCTCATGTAGTCTGGTTGGCACTTCCTCATGGTCCCCTTACTGGGATAATGGGGGTTTTTTTAAAAAAAATTAAAATAAAAATAAAAGGGCTACAACAACACATGTAACCCGTCCGATTCCCATCACCAACATCAACCCCTGGATAAATACTTCACAAACCTGCTATACCTTTTAGACCTAACGGACCCTGCAGGTCAATCACAATGGCAATTCTTCTGCCGTTTATGCGAAGGAATAGCTCCTACGGACACCTATGATCACGTTGGAAGCATTGTATACCAGCTACGCAAGATTTCTATCAACAGTATCAACTGTGACCTTTTTATAGATCTGAAGTGGGCTACGGAGGTGCTAGATAGGTTTGGGAGTGATATGGTACCCCCATGAACAACTATACAACGGCGGCCACCAAAGTTCCCATATCCAACACCGGGGGCCGCTGGGGAGCTTCTTCTACGATTTTTTCTTTTTGCGACAGACACCGAGTAGCAAACTTGAATCGATACCAGGGGAGGCTGCAAGGTATCTACTGCACAAAGCGTACCAGACATGCAATAAAGACTGGGAGAGGAAGAAACGTGTTGTTACGGAGGGAAGGAAAATGCCGGTGGAGGCATTCTCGGAGCTAGAGTGGAGGGGGTGAATGGTAGCAGTGTTCAACAGCAGCAGCAGAAATCCAACTATTCCTTAATATCGTCCGAAGCAAAGCCCATCGGTTTACAGAAACAATCACAGCAGGCCAATCAATTATCGGCAGCACCGAAGGCAACGACCATCAGTGTACAACAGAAACTGGAGCGGCAGCAGGTCACAATTCTCGTGTATAAGTTTCAGAATACTGGCGGGATATACCAGACGAGGATTGAGGGCTAGCTCACCCTATAACCTATTCAGAGATGCAAGCAAAGCTGAGGGTGAACCCGGGTACGCCACTTAAAATGGGGATACTAGGGAAACCGAATGGATATAGTAGAAAGGGGTTTTGGGAATTTCTAAGACCGGGGTTTGTGGCAACATGTCGCTTTGCGGTTCAGGATGAATTTGGATGGGAGGCTCTTGTAGGCAGTTGGATCGAGATGCAGGAGATATCCGGAATAGGAGGGGAGCTAGCAATGTACTTGGGATGTACAACAATTCCGCCGGAGGAACTGGAATTTTAGCATTTGACTTCGCTTTCGCCCATCAATGTTATGGTTCTCATTTTTACAGCAGTTGATTTGTTTTCGTTCATCCCTCGCAACACAACTAAGTCTTTTTATATTTTGATATTTCCAAGAATATTGTTGGCCTCTATCGGAATACCTTACTGCGCTCCGCATCTCTGCTAATTCCAACAAAAGGGGGGTGCGGGCAGTAGTGATGCATTTGGAGGGCAATTGCTCACCTAAACGATTCTGACTGAGAAGATTGGATGGTTTACCAGGTATGGCTTTACGGAGATGTGCTCTGTAACCCATTATTTACTCTTTGCTTGCCTTCTAACTTTCTGATCTCGTCTCATTCGTGCAAATACAGATATTACAAACTTCGCCGGCCATCATAGCGCCAAGCGCGTTGCAGACCTCTCAATCCGGGTCCACCTGCACCCTCCCTCACCAATCGTCTCCGCCGTGGTATTATCGTTGAAGTCGGATTCGCTCAACCCCTACCTTCTTTAATGGAACGAGCAGAGACGAGACCGGACCCTGGTCTCGAGACGTCTCGTCATTTACAAGGTTGGTCTCGAGACTTTTCCATATCGAGCACCCAACACAATCATAATTATATTCGAACACGCTAGGTAGCTAGGTGCAGATAATGAGTGGAGAAGGACGAGGAAGAGGAAGAATATCTACCTTTAAGTACCGAATAACACATATTTACACGTGAAGGCTATCATAGTGTTCGTCTCAAGGGCTGCTAAACTGTATGTCGCAACCAATGAAAAGTTTTCGCAGCCACCGAAAAATCTTCACAGAAAGTCTCGAGACATCTCGTCTCGTGCCCAGGCCTATGTGGCTGCTGGACAACCCGGAGGAAGTACATATGGTTATATTGCTCCATATTCCGGAGCGGATTCCCAAGCACTATGGAAATCTCTCGAGAGATAAAGAGAAGAAGAAGTTGACGGAGTGGCAACGGTCGTGGTTTGAGGGAAGGTATTTTGAAGAAGAATTCCTCTGGCGAAAAGGTAATTCGGCCTATAGTGGTGGCTCAGAAATTGCTGGAACAAGATTCGATGGGGGCATTGATTCCGCCATTATTTCATCCATTAGATGGGATGATGTACATGTATGAAACAAAGTCCGATGAGAACAAATCCAGCAATACTCTCCCGGCAGTGACTATGAATCAACCAAAGCGCAAGCGGTCAGATACTCCTGACGATCAGGGCATCTGGGAATTCCCCGTCTCAAGTCCTTCTGGGGAAGACTTCAGTAGCTCTTGCGATCACGGAGACCCCCGATCTGACTCCACTCCCGCCCGGCGACATCTCCTTACATGCACCTGGCAGACCACATTTCTCCAAAACGGAGTCTATACTCCACTATCTTCTTCATCAACCCATGAACTCCCCCTCCCAATTGCATCTCTATATGGGGTCCTCCCTACTTCCACTGCCACCAACACTGAGGCAGCAATCCCCCAGGAAATACTGGCCCTTATTCCTGCTGCTCTCCGATTTCATGCACACAGCGAGATTATCTTTGCCATGGAGGATACAGCAGGGTTATTTACTGCTGAGGGGACATTACTTGAGATGAGAGAGCAGAGGGTGGTGAACCGTGCAGGAGGCGTGATTGAGAGGGCGTTTCAGGCATGGAGAGGAGGAATCAGAAGCGGGGAGATGCAGAAGAAGATGGAGGGAGAAAGGGTTAAGAGGACGAAGAGAGCTGAGAGGAGAGGGCCTTTGAGAAGTTCGGTGCTAAGTGAAACGGAGCATGGTTCAGTACAGGATGAGGAGGAGTTGGCAGGGGATCGTGAAATCGAAGACCAGGTAGGCCATGAGCATACGGCAGAGGTGGATGATGATAGCTTGGATAGCTTGGAGATAAGGAATTAGTAGCCGGTCTAATGTATATCATTGGTGGATGATTCAGGATTTCCCTGCTTCATAGCTTCAATTTTCTGGATTATCTTGAACTTCTTATTTAGCTTTGCTTATTCCCCCCTCATACTAGAGCTGGTGCACGGAAATGGGCATGGTTGTCTGCCTTTATTACCCGCCTGTCACTAAGGTGGCACTGGCATATTACCTCTCTTGCTGAACTGTTGCTGGAAATCTTGTAGCAACAACTTACATGTTACTGTCTGGGGTTTTTTTGACGGGAATCTCGAAGTCGTGGAAATAATGGCACTACTACTTGATTGATAGAAGACCCTCACCACCTCATAGGGAAGATCCATTACCGTATTAATTCGCAAGTAAGAACGCTGTCTTATTTACAAACGGGCGGTCTGAGGAACCTTGAATTTACTGTTTTAGATATGATACAACGTCAATTTTTTATTTTTTTTTAATATACTCATTACTCATATGTGGTCCCAACATGGGACCATGATGGAGTCAACGTCAAGATTACCACACTGATGTCCTATATGAAGTCTAATTCACGATTCGGATTTCTCGGCTTGTGACGGTGTGGGGTGTTGTGACGGTCAGGGGTGTTGTGACCGTGGGGCTATGTGGGGATGTGGCGCCGATGTTCGTAACTCGCCAAGAGATCAAGAGAACAAAGGTCGAAAACCTTCACCCTGGGGGGAATTTGTAGTTCCGTTCGAAAGACCGTAAAAACTGGACGAGCGTGCTTGTGAGAGCGCGCTGAATCAGATTTAGTAAAAACCGGCTTTCCTGGTCGTTGAGTTCAGGTTTTTTGTATTTTTTTGGAGACTTGAGTATGTCTAGCATGAAGTAATGATAACTGCGTATTGACAATAATATCATATGCATCTTGTGCGAAAACCACCTAGCGATTTCCCAGACCGAAGAGGTTAATACAAGTGGTAAGATACAAGTATTCATTAAAAGCATTGCGAGCAGTTTGAGAAAATGGAGCAATTGGGTAGTTGGTAGATGTAGGGGTAGCTAGTGGACTATATGTATAGATTGAGTATGTGATAAATATATAACTACGGAATAACCCATAAATTACGTACATTATAAATACCGGCTGACATATATTCAGCAGAGCGGGTGCCATGGCAAGCCTACCTTAACTGGCCAGAGTCCGCAACCTTAACTGGGTTGTATACGCCTATCCACCGGTGAGTCTACCTTAACTGACCACCATACTTGTATTGGGACATTTCCTGGAGAGGCCAGAAATACCGATTCCTGGGCAGGATGTCCGACCCAGGAACTATACCATTCGGCGAATCTGCCGATTCCCGGGCAGGACAGAACAGGCAACCGGGCCCCGTCACGGCACCATAAGTCTGCACCTACTATATGGCCCACCTGCGAGAACTCAATATTCGCGAGAGGCACGGGCCACTCGGGAGAACACCGGAGCACATAATTACCCAAGTAAATAATATTGATATATACTAGATACAACGTGGAATAAAGCACACAATGCAATACAAAGTTGGAGTAAAGTATGAAATGAGGTTGGACATTAAGGAGAAAGTCCAGCAACATCATACATGTATTGTGTATTGAAGGGTTATGAGCAACGTAGTAAGGCAACGTGAATCAAGTACAGTACTACGTTGCTTATAACCCTTCAATACACAATACATGTTGCTGGGCTTTCTGCTTAATTTCCAATCTCATTTCGTACTTTACTCCCACTTTGTATTCCCTGGCGTGCTTTATTCCACCTTGTATCTACTATATATCAAATTTTACTTACTTGGGTAATTATGTGCGACCACAAAGATGTGGTCCAATTTGCTTATGAAGTTTAGAGACTCCACATTTGACTCGATACGACACTATGACGGACAGTCAAGATACCCCTCGCGGCTGGACGGAATATTTTTATTTCACTATGATAGACATCTTGTCTTGAAATGAGAGGTCATGCAGTTCTTGCATATAACAGCGTGACAGCGGATGAACAGATGAATGGCCAATAAAGGAACACTTCACCTGATATGCGTGTGTCTGGTAAGACTGGACGAATATATGAATGTACGAGTATATGAGTATATGTGACGCGTATGTGTGTGAGTGCTTGTTCATTCTACCTCCTCCTCTCTCGAGAAGCAATAGAAGAGCTCTATATACATGAAGGGACGATGCGAATAGCATTGCTGTTACAGGTAAGTATTGCGAGAAAGCAGGTATGTGCTTGAGGTTGCGTGAGTGGCATATCGCCACAATGTCATATAGCTCACGTACTTTTCATTGCACGCTAACGCAATCTTGGCAAAACTTGGCAAAACTTGGCATAATCAGGCACGTGATTCAAAGGCAGTCATGTGATTAGCACTAACTCCTTTCCTGCTTGCTCTCTTAGTGTGCGCTACAGGGCGAGTTGTACTCTATAATATACAGAAGCTACTGAGACAAATCGTTCAGGTCATGCACCCCGTGTGTAACTAGAGCAACCGGGAAAATTTTTTGTATTTACATAGATCAAGCATATAACGTGCGCTTAGGCCAATGCTAATCTGATTTAGCTATAGCATATTGTAGTAACGTGAATTTGTAGAGTAGCTTCAAGTGTTTGAATGAGGTTTAACATGCGGTTGGGACTATGCTGATCTGATTGAACTATCGTACTGTAGCAAAATAGTTGTAACGTGTGCTTGAGGCCATAACTAATTCAGCACGATGAGACATAGCAAATTCCCAGTGACCTTCCCACTTCTATTCATTCCAGCCGTGATTCTGACAGTAAATTCCACCATTCCCACCTGTTAGAACGCACATCCAATACACCCGGAGATTGCCAACCGCTCCGCTGTCCGGCAGAGCCGTTATTGCCACAACGACAGTATTCAGCTGAACTTGCACATACGCAAGCACCTTACGTCCGCGCATACACAAGCATCTTACGTTCGCACGTACGTAAGTATTTTCCATATGTTGGGATTGAGTCACTGTGGTTGCCACCGACCGCTATCCGCAATCCTTGCATTCTCTTGCTTCCGATTGGTTGAATAACACATCCCTGTACTTTGTCTTACCCTGAATTTCTCATGTATATAGACAATGCTCCGGGCCTGTATTTTCTAGATGATTAAGCAGGTCTTCAATTCGCATCGTTCTCTATCGTATTATCGCACTCTTAGTTCTATTGTCCACTTCGCGCCTTACTATCCGCTCTGGTGCTCGCGCCCCGCCGCTCCGCTAGAATCACTTCCGCTGCCTAACAAGATATTCCAACATATCTTTTGTTACCGCCTCATTTCATTCTAGCGATAATTCTGATGGTGAGTCCCCTACATTCACACTGATTTCCCGGGCAATTTGGACGGCTCATAGGGATGCGAATATCCAGGCTGTTTTGAATAGGGATGCTGGGCTCATTTGGACAGTGAATTTGAGGCTCATATGGAATAAAAGCGAATATCCAGGCTGTTTTGCTCGCAGATACTAGGAGGCTAATATGGATGCAATTATCCAGACAGTGAATTCGAGGCTCATATTACCAATTGATAATGTTTGAAATCAATAAACATCTCATTTCCAGGTACGCCTGGGCACGAGCCGAGCCGGCTCGAGCCCGGAGGTCGTTGCAACCGCGAAATACCGACGGTACCAGGAGAGTGGAAATCTTCAAAATACGTTGCAGTCCCACCCTTACCTCTATTTTTTTTCTACCTCCATGAGACAATCTCCACGGTCCAGGACCCTTAACTCCCCTTAACAAGATGGCCACATTTATTGCGATGGAAAGTAGCCGCAAAATTTACAACTGCAATCGCTCCATTTCGGACATAACCAACCACGCCTACCAACACAAGAGGAGGAAACTGCACAAATCAATGAAATCACCGCGGTATCTCGCTATGGTTGGAATCCAGAATTTGCTCGCACGCGTCACTACACATTGCAGTCCTATGTATCTCCGATTTCACTGCGGATTATAGGTGGGATGAGGGTTGAAATTGATTCTTTCCTATTTCCATCTCTGTTTAAATCCGTATCCTTCCTATTCTGCCTCTTTCTTATTTTCCATGGCCTACACAGATATGTAGCGTACACAGTTTATCAATTCACTCTGCAATACTCGCGAGCCGGCTTGAGCCTCCTTTGTAAAACCTCGAGCCAGGCGTACGGGCCAATTGAACATAGCGGGATTGAGATGGAACATTGTATGCTAAAGGGTAGTATCCTCCCCAATGTTAGGGGTGAGCTAATGATCACGGTGATATCTGTCGGAATATCGTTATTCAAGGTAATAATCACTTGCTCGGGCCTAACTGGGCTGCACGTAAGGGTGCGAAGAATATAGATTCGTTCAAAGTAACCCAACGATACAAGACTTCGCTCGAGTCTTAGAGCGCAATAACTAGATACAAGAAGTGGGCATATATATGGGAAAGTGGGGTTGACTTCAGGCCGGCCCGGTCTGCATAATCTCAGCCGTAACACCCAACAGCAGCGTAAGTATAAAGTGCAAGCTGGAGGTGATTTGACAAGCGACACCAGAGTTAAAATGTAATTCACCTAGGAGGCCCGAGAATAGATTCAGTGTGTTGCTATATTCGCCCTGCCTCCAGGTCTTACGCGAGCGTAGCGAGCGGCAACATCTCGTCTATATTATACTGAGGCTACTGAGACAAAATGACTGGCACGTGCACCCCGTGCGTAACTAGACAAAGCGAGGAATGAGAGGGTATATAATCAGCGTGCAATTTCATTTAGCATACCTTTGGGTTTTCTGGATACCACTATGATCTTTGCCCAGAAAAGCAGTACCAACCTGAGTAGTGATCGTTGCCAAATCAGGGTGACTACATTTTCGTCAACCTCAGTTACCTTGTGTATGTGTGATTTCTACCCTGACCCCTATCTAGTGTCGTGGTGGAACCCTGAGGCTATAACGTGGGCTATGGGTAAGGCTCCAGGGAGCGCACAATGGACAAGGACTATGACAAGGAGGAACGTATGTATTCAGAGTATACAGGACGTTGCGTGAGGAATACAAGATGGTAGGATTTGGGGATACTGATACCGGTATAGGAATCCCCGCGAGGTTCGAATATCCCTAAGCGCTCATACTTTCCAACATCCCTAAGCGCTCAGCCAACCGTAGTTCCAAGCTTACCATGATGCGGGGTAAATATCAACCGGATCCCCACCAGCACAGCGGACATTAGGTCAAATACAACCTAGAGTACGCAATAGAACCAATTTCAGCTACAAAAAATCCAGGTTAATACTAATAAAGTACAAGTAGGCACTATGGGTAAGCTAAAAGTACGCTTTAGGTAGCCAAAGCGGAGGCTGATCGAGAGAAAGCAATCAAGAACGCATGCGATGGAGTACAACAAGGACGGTTTACATCAATGCGAAAGGCAGCAGAAGCTTATGGAGTTCATTATTCTACTGTGCGAAGGCGCCTTAAAGGAGCAAAACCTCGGATATTAGCACATGTGCATAAACAGCTATTGATACCAGCAGAAGAGAGAGCAATTGTGAGGTGGATTGTACGACTAGAGGAGTTTGGATTCCCATCTCGAGTGAGTCATGTGAAGGAAGCAATTGTGCTATTGAAGCACCCAGAGCTTGGTTTAGAGGAGGAAGCTATTAAAGGGTATTTTGAAAAAACACTTGGGAGAAATTATTTAACCCGCTTCCTAGATCGACATCCTGAGCTAGTACCTAAACTCAATAGCAACCTTGATAAGCGGCGTCTCGTCTTAAACAAAGCGATCCAGCAGTTATTCAATGTCATTTTATGAAGGTTCAGCAAGTATGGAAGAAATATTCTATAACCAAGGGAAATACCTACAATATAGATGAAAAAGGATTCCAACAAGGAATATCTGATAGGGCAAAGGTTATATGCCGACGTCGGGAATGTGGTATGACTGGAAAGATGGCAACAGATGGTACATGGGAGTTAATTATAGTGGTAGAGACAATCTCTGGAGAAGGAAGAGTTCTTCCTCCGCTAGTTATTTATAAGGGTATGGTACATTATATGGGGTGGTATTAGCATTTGGATTCATTAATAGATATCTGCAAGGATTTGAAGTTTACTTATAGTAAGACTGGATGGAATAATAGCTTTTTGAGTATTGCATGGCTGAACCATTTCGATAATATTACTAGGGGGCAATTAGTCTCACCACAACAATACTGATTTCTTATACTTGATGGTTGTGAGATTCATATTCATATTGATTTATTGAATATTATATTTCTTATCGAATTGTTACATATTGTCTTCCTTCTCATACCACACATCTTCTTCAGCTATTGGACGTTGGTATATTTTCTCCACTACAGAAGGCATATGGGAAGGAAGTTGATCATCTAACTCGTTTTGGTAATGTTGTAATCAATAATGGAAATTTCCTACCACTGCTGGTAAAAGCTCGAGCTCAGCTTATACCAAAGACAATATTCTGAGTGCATGGAGAGGCAGCGGACTAATTCCACCTAATCTACGAAAGGTTTTAACTAAATTACCAACCTATCCGAGTCGAGATCCGGAGAAAGAATTAAAATCTATATCCCCACTACTAGTTCCTTCTACCCCTCAAAATTCTACTGCCATGCTACACAAAGCCAGACAAGCCAAGCTGTTACTGCAACAAAAGAACCAGGACATTGATCGCGTTGAATTGGCAAAGTTGATTGACTCTCTGGAGAGGTTCGCTCTCAATACTGATAAAGACTTACAACTCGAACGAGATATCCTGAGAAAGTGGCAACAAGCACAAAAATTGGCAGCACCAATCACCAGGAAGGAGCTTTCAACTGAAGAGGGAACTGTTTTTGATGGCATAGTACTCCATCAGCTTTATTTGCAAAGATATCTTGCTGAGAAGAAGAAAGCAGCTGCGTGGGAGGCGCGGGAGGCCAGTGCACAACGCATGTCTCAGCCACTGTCTCGGAAGAATAAAGGCAAAGCAACGCAACCACATAAGGTCTCTGTCCACTTTGAAGAGTCTGAGGGATCTAGTACAGCTGAGGAATCGCTAGATGAGTCCGGATATGAGATGGAAGATTGGGGGTCTGATGTGGAGGCCTCGCTCGATCCGGACTCCTCAGTTGAGTCAGTTATTATGGTGGCTACCCCTTGCCTATGAGACGTCAAGCACCTCCACTGCCCCAAACTCTGTCCAGACCTCATCATATATCTCCTATTGTTGTTGGAAGTAGCATTGGATCTCCTGTGTATCGTGTTACTAGATCTCGGGCTGCTATTAGCATGCTAGAAGTTGATTGCGTGAATTGATGCATTTCCCGGTGATGATGCACTACCCGGTGAAGTATGGTACTATCGGTGAGCCGTGACACGTGGATGGATTTGTATGCGGGGCGAGGAGGAAGAGTAGCGAGGAAGAGCTACCGAAAAAGCTTGAAACAGGAGTTGTTCCCCCAAGATCTTTGTGGATATTCTTCTTGTGGGCGGCTCCGCTTTTGTAGCTGGTCTGGCCCTCCTCATAGTCCCCTTACTGGGATTGAATAGGAGTAATGAGTATTTAAAAAAAAAAAAAAAAATAGCTGGTCTGGCCAATGAGTTCCGACCAATCTCTCGTCCCGTCAAGTGATTGTCGGTGATCCCGTTACTAGTCTTGTTACATATTACTGGGCAAGGAACGGCTCAAAGGCTGGACAATCGGGATACGCTACAGTTTGAATCTGAATGCTGACTAGTTCATCAACAAAAAGACTTCGGGGTACTCTCTCACGGCGATTAGCCGAACCGCATCAGCGTTATTGCTACACGTAATGGTCTTTGTGTGGTGGCGAAAAGAGGAGGAAGATGCTCCAACGCTACTAACACATGAGCTTGATGATCAGAACTGGAAGATCATTTCAAGATAGTTGCTTATATGCCTGTGGTTCAACTGGCCCCCATTGGGACCAGGCATAAGCAAAGAGTATTTTCCAAACAAAAGAAAAGCGAGGCACGAGGGCCAGACAAAGTCAGGCAGAGCTCAGCAAAATCCGATTTCCCCCCACCCCCCACCCCTCACCCCCCACCCCCACCCTCCCCTAGCTCCCCCTAGCTTTATCTAGGCACTTTTCCTCCTTCCCCAAGCTCCGTTATGTCCCCTCACAGCCCTCATGTCTTCCAACTCAGCCTCCCACATCCTCCTCCTCCACCACTTGTCCGCTTCCTCCGCCCTCCTGTCTTTCTCCATCCTCTCCCTTCTCTCCCTCCTCTCCTGATGTTCTTCATCCTTCTTCTCCTTCCTCTCCTTATCTTCTTGATCCTTCTTTTCCTTCCTCTCCTTATCTTCTTGATCCTTCCTCTCCTTCCACTCCTTATCTTCTTGATCCTTCTTCTCCTTCCTCTCCTTATCTTCTTGATCCTTCTTTTCCTTCCTCTCCTTATCTTCTTGATCCTTCCTCTCCTTCCACTCCTTATCTTCTTGATCCTTCTTCTCCTTCCTCTCCTTTCTCCGCAACCACCACCACAGCCCCTGCATACTACCCCAAAGAAGTACCAGGAAAGGAACCATGCTGCTGCCGAAAGCAGACACAACAAACTGCAATAGTCTTTCCTTTGGACTTGGGTCGGCTGGGCAGGCAGGGCTGGGTGTTGGGGGTGGTTGGGTTGGACTTGGTGGTGGAACCGTAACAGTGACCTTTTCGGTGACAGTCACTGCTGCGATTGTTACCGAAATTGTCACTGCTGCAGGACAATGGTTGTCTGCGGCCAGGTACTTCGGTAGGGGTTGACTTTCGAATCTGTATGCGGGTGCATCAGATTGGTATCTGAGTCTCGCAAAAACATGTCAGCCAAAAGACTTTGAGGGAAAGGATTCTCTAGCTGCCACAATGGATACTGACGTGTCACTTAATGCGCATATTTGTTGACATATCGGACTGGCTACCACCTTCCCCAAGTAGAGGAAAATGGAGACGAAGGCGAGCAGCACGAGCATGCGCATGGTAGTGAGGCTATATGGTAAGATGAATGGTAAGTAAAGGATGGACATTTGATGGTTGGTACGAATGCCTGTGTAAGAGGGTAATAGGTAACGCTGTGGACGAGGGTCTGAAAGGAGGATCTAGAGCAGGGGATAACAGAAAGGTAGCCCAAGGTTGGTACGAATACCTGTGTAAGAGGGTATATAGGTAACGCTGTGTACGAGGGTCTGAAGGGAGGATCTAGAGCAGGGGATAACAGAAAGGTAGCCCACTTTGCTGTCAGTGAATATAGTGCCTCTATTTCCCCACCTTCTAAAAAGGGCAGCTTGGCGGGTCCGCTTGTGGTTTGTGTGGTTGGGGCTCCTATCGCACTATGTCAGCTTCCGCAAGTCGATCCTTGATATTTCCAGCTGAGCCTAGTCTGGTTGCACTACCCCGCGCTAGAAATTCTTCTTTTGCTTTCATGCAACCAGACTAAGCTGAGGTTTAGTCTCAATTCGATAAGTACTCATCTTGACCAGTTCGTCTGGCGTACAGACGCAAGATCAAGTTAGGTAACTAGGTATATTTCGTAGTTAGCTGGGCTTAGTGAGGGCTCACGCGGAATGGGTTCAGTCTGGACTTCATGGTCCCTCCAATTCGCATATTTTTTTTTTTTTTTTTTTTTTAAATACTCATTACTCCTATTCAGTCCCAGTAAGGGGACTATGAGGAGCCACCCGGAAACCCGGGTGGATTCAGGACAAGGCAAGTTAATCTGCCAGGTCCGCCGCGCGCAGAAAGCAAAGGACTAAATACAAGCATTGTGTAAATCCAACTGTGCCAACCAATAATCATTGCGTAAAACAGACTGTAATCAAGAAATGTGATAGCAAATGTGTAATGAAAATCGTAATGCGCAGGCCCCCGTGCTGTCACTAACCGGCTGTATGCCAGATGACCCCGAGAGGCTGACTGAGGCCTGCGAACGCTGTATACTCCTCCCCCCTCTCCCCTGACCCTCCCTTAGCTACCCCTTCCGTAAAACCTTGTGTATAGGGCCCCGAAGAAGGCCTCTACCGCATCCCATTCATCCTCCTCTTCCACTCTGACCCATATGGGACGGTCGATGTCCCCCCAATCCTTTGCCCCGCCTAGGTGTCGCCTGTAAGTGTGGTATACTGGGCATTCGAAGACGATGTGAAACCCATTTTCCGTGTGGTGTCCGCACCGACAGGAGCTGTTATCCGCCTTGCCAATTTGGTGAAGCCAACTCTTCTGGGGACCTCTGTCCGTGCGAAACCAGGTGTAGGCCGACAACGCCTGGCGATTCCACTCGCACCGTCTTATACCGAATCCCGGGGCTGTTCTCGCTGTGGCGCGGAAGGCTTTGGACGCCTGCCTTATTCCTCCTTCCGTTACGGTCGGTTCCTGGACCATGAACTCCCCGCGTGCAGATGCAAAAGCGGCCAACTCGTCAGCCTCCTCGTTCCCTTTAATTCCAAGGTGAGAGCGGACCCAGGATATCGAGGTATCGTGCTGGTTGGAGTGGCGCTCAGCTAGAAGGTTTCCTAGCTCCATCTCAATGCCACTCCTCGGTGGCCTCCCTCGTGAGATTTCCATGGCCGACGAAATGGCTGCGGAGGAGTCGGAAAGTATTGCGACCATAGGCGAGTGTTTATGTGTTTTTAGGGCCAGGACCATGGCCTCTCTCTCCCCATCGGCAACCGTGGCCTCCATGCCTAGGTATGACTGAGTGCTTGATGTGGGGTTTCCCCTCCTATCCCTCCAATTCGCATAGCGATAGTGTGAATCCCAGTATTTTTTGATACACATTTTCCTTCGTTTCTTTCATACACCGTGGATTTAATGGACAGGTAGCTTTCGTCTGGTTGGGTAGTCTTATATATCCCAGATGGAGAGCTTTAGAGTAGCATTTACAGTTAAGGTTAGTGTGCTTATCCCTGCCACCTGGTGATATTGGAAAGCTAAACTTTTCAAGGGCAATACTAGTACTACATATGTACGCAGATATGAACGGGAAACAATCTAGTCAGGTCGCCTGTTCGACCACCCTACCAACATGCGACATATCCGCTGAGCTTAGAATAAACTGTACCATTTCGGATATTGAGGTTAACGACTCCAAGGAGGGGTTTCATTGCTGGGAGTGGGCTCGAGGAGAACGAGGGAAGAGCCAGAATTGGATTCATTATCCAAGTCCATGTTGAGTTAGAAGTGTTAGTTGAGTTATGTTTTACCGGTATGTCCGTGTGGACATAAATTCTGTCCTCAGGGGCATCCCAACCTGTGTGGACATAAATACGGACAGAGGCTCCACAACCCGTGTGGGTATGAAATTTCTCTGTAAGGGCATCCCAGCCCGTGTGGACATTATTTCAACCCATACGCAGCGGAGTCCAGTTAGTGGGGTGGCTAATTGTGGCATAGCGGTAGGTATCCGAGCTGGAATAGTGGCCTGAGTTGTACGGTGTCGTTGGATGGCAAGGCAGTACCTAGCGGAGTCCAGTAATGAGTGGGGCGGCTAATTGTGGCATGGTATCCGAGCTCGCATTGTGGCCTGGCCTGGGGGCCGAGGACCGGGCACGGCCTGAAACTGCCTGGGGCGGCCTCGGCCGAGGTGACTTCGGCCTGGACCAGCCTGGACCGCCTGAACTGCCTGAACGGCCTGAACGGCCTGAATAGCCTGAATAGCCTGAATAGCCTGAATAGCCTGAATAGCCTGATTATGTTCATGAGCGCAGAAGATGTTCAGATGTGGGCAAAACTGACATACCTATTAATAGATATAACAATAGCGACTGTAGGTCGCACACAACCCGTCTCAGCGCGTTTAGATGTATAGACTTCAAAGAAAAGAAAAACAACGGTCAGCCTAAGCCTCATTTGGTCCAGGCGGTCCAGGCTGTCCAGGCTTTTTTTTTTTTTTTTTTTTTTTAAATACTCATTACTCCTGTTCAATCCCAGTAAGGGGACTATGAGGAGCCACCCGGAAACCCGGGTGGATTCAGGACAAGGCAAGTTAATCTGCCAGGTCCGCCGCGCGCAGAAAGCAAAACAAGGCAAAAATTCGTAAGGCGCAGAGCCCCCATGCTGTCATTAACCGGCTAAGTGCCGGATGACCCCGAGAGGCCTGACTGAGGCCTGCAAAACCACTCGCCAGTAGAAACAAAACTCGACTCGCCAGTAGAAACAAAACTTAAAAACCCCTCTCCAGTGGAAACACCCTCAACAATCGCAGAATATATACCCCATAATGAAACCCCTCGCCTAGTAGAAAAGCCCCGGAAAAATCATCTGTCCCACTCGTATTCAGAGGTGCGGAAGACCCGCCTACCCATGCGAAGCCCCCGTGTAGTGTCAATTCCTTCTGCCAAGTAGATAACGAGTGATGACGCCAGTTTGCCAACCCTCCTCCCTTCTTGCAAAAGCCAGCGGATGCCAATAATTCGAGCCCCCTCATTATCCTCTTCGATCCAGCGGCGCATGAGACCGGGTTTGTACTTCATCGGAGCCGCGTGAAATACGACGGCTCGTGGTTGGTTCAGGGGAGAATTCCTCGGGGGTGGTGTCGCTCGTGTTTGTGTCGTGTTTTTTGGGCCCGCTATTGCTTTCCCTTTGCCCTTTGGTTGTGGGGCTCGTGGTTTGGGAGGGTCCGGGGATGGTGTCGTCTTTTTGGGTGAGGTGGTGGTGGTTGCTGCCTCTGCAAATTGACCGGATTTTCTCCGGGGTATGTCGAAGGGCAGGATGTCTAGTACTTCGACATCGCTATCTTCGCTGTCGTATTCGTTCTCGTTGGACTCGATCGCTGCTGCCGCGTAGGTGCGTGCTGGGGGGTCATCCGTGTTGCTGGTGGCACTATTGGTTTTGATCGGGACCAGAGGTGTGGTTTGACTGCTGGCATGTGAGACCTGGTTTGGGGTCGGAGGTGTGGTCTGAGAGCTTGTATGTGTTACGGGGGGGGATTTGTATGGGGGCGGGTCCGTATTTGTGGAGACGCTGTTGACGGACGGCTTCGGTTTAGTTGGGGGGTCAGTGTTTGTGGCTCCGTCTTTCTTCACGGTCGGAAGTGGTCGGGTGCTGTTGGCCCATGCGGCGCCCCCATAGTCTAAACACTTCGAGAACTGTTGGGCCCAATCCGCAATCACTTTATCACCAAATATCAGTCCGACATCACCTTTTACGAAAGTCAGAAGCTCCCGTAAGCACCAAGCTACTTTCAATAAGCCCCCCGGCTCGCAGTTCATGCCGTTATTGCAAATCTCCGTGGCGAATACGGAGGCGGCCGCTGTTACGAGGTTGCCTTGTGACGGTAATAATTGTGAAGGTGGTGTGTCGCTTGTGTCGCTTATGTCGCTTGTGTCGGTTTCGTGATTGGGTGTGCTGTGTCGTGGCTCTGGATGATCGGTGACAGGTATCCGTGTCTTAAGTGGTGGATTCACACGATCCATCTTTCCCGGATTGTCTTTTCTCTTTCCCTTTCCTGGCATCGTGGTGGTGTGGGAGTTCAGTGTAGGTCTGTCTATTGGTCGTAGTTGTGTGTGGGAGTTACAAATTCCCTGATTGGTGGTGCCCGACTTGGTGTGGTGCTCTCGCGGAATCGTGGCACCTATGCCTGTGAGCGGTGAATTTGGGTGAGAGCGAGGAAGAAGACGAAAGCGAAAGAGGGAAAAAGGCTTCAATCGAGGGGGAAAGGGTCGCGATAGTTGTTCCCCCGAGATCTGTGTAGATATTCTTGTTGTGGGCGGCGAGGGCTATCTCGTGGTGCTGTCTGCTTGTGTGTAGGTACTCTGGTTGTTGAGTTCCGACCAAGCGCTCGTCCTGTCAAAGTGTGTTTGGCGTCACCTGTATCTCGCTATGGTTGTAACCTACAATTTGCGCAGTGGCTACAATACTGCAGTCCTATGTATCGCGCGATTTCGCTGTGGACTTTAGGTGGGCGATGAGGGTTGAAATTGATTCTGTCCTATTTCCATGTCTGTTTATATCCGTATTTTTCATATCTCTGCGTCTTTCATATTTTCCATGACCTACCCAGGCTGTCCAGGCTATTCAGGCCGTTCAGGTCGTTCAGGCGATTCAGGCGATTCAGGCGGTCCAGGCTATTCAGGCGGTCCAGGCTATTCAGGCCAGGCCCCGGACGAGCTTTGTCTGGTCCAGGGCGGCGTGGGCCATGCTTGAGGCCGGCCTCGGCCCGTTGAGAACACTGCGTTACATACGTCTTTGCTCATACGGTCTTTGCTCATACGGTCCTTAGTGTGCACGCCTATACATGTGTCTTTACTTGTGATAACATGTGGTCCTTAGTGCGCACGCCTATCATGTGTCTTTACTTGTGATAACATGCAAGCACAGCTTTTTGCTTTATGGCATGACATATCAGGTGTCTGTAATAGAGCTTCATATTGGAGACGGCGAAGATACATGACCTCCATGATCTCTCCGCCCTTGTAATAAACCCTTGGAGCCAAGTCCCAGCGAGTCTCCTATTAAAGGATATTCTTATTTTCCCATACAAAATAGGCTGGGGCAGAGCTTTTAAGATTTATACAGTGAACTCTCGATATAAGAATATCGTCCGGTGGGGGGGTAATATTCTTATATCGGGGGTACACTGTATTGATACTTCACTGTGAAGATCTGGTCTCTGGCCCGGGACTACAAACTGCCAGCTGTTCTCGTATTTTGCAGCTGTAGTTTCCACTTTTCTTAAAGAACGTACCTCTCAACCGCCGCCAAGTATCGTAATAGAGAAGATATCGAATTAGGACATCAGCTACCAATACCACCACCATACCCTGCCCATACCCCACCACCTTTTGCTCCTCCTTTTTCTTCTTCTCAAACTTCTCCTCAAAGTTCTTCACCCTTCATCAGCTTCTCACTCTTGTCTACTGCCATCTATATTAGCAGTCGTACTTTTTGGGCTCATTGCAATAATCATCTACCTAACTACCTCCATAAAGATATGAGTGTTACTTCATATATTGCTAACTGTTCAAGCTGGTAGTGACATTAGCTAACAGCTACGAAATAGGGATAGAATAACTATTCTCATTGTACTGGTTTCGACCATTGTATGTCTGCTATCTACCTTTCTTTGCGTCTGTATTTGCATCAGCATCAC
Organism: Terfezia boudieri ATCC MYA-4762; assembly: GCA_003788615.2. Lineage (NCBI taxonomy): Eukaryota > Fungi > Ascomycota > Pezizomycetes > Pezizales > Pezizaceae > Terfezia > Terfezia boudieri. The sequence continues at coordinate 221,257 of ML121531.1, read as the reverse complement.
GTTCAACTTCAACGCTAGGACCCGTGGCTTCAACACCCAGCGCGGGACCAACCGAGTCCATAAAGGATTGGGTGGCGGGGTGGGGGTAGGTGGAGGGGGAGGGGGA
>ML121531.1:206276-221144 GCA_003788615.2 Terfezia boudieri ATCC MYA-4762 | reverse complement strand
TGGATGGGAGGGGGGTGGGTGGACGGGGGAGGAGGGGGACTGGGGGATTGATGGTGAGGGGGGAGGTGGATGGGAAGGGCGGGGGGTGTGTGGACTGGAGAGGAGGGGACGGGGGGGTTGATGGTGAGGGGGAGGTAGATGGGGGAAGGGGAGTGGTGATGGACCAGAATTTTGATACGGTTTATTAACCGCGCAACGTCAACAAGCCTCCTGGATAAGCTTTGTAATCAACCTCCTCAACACCAGTACGTTCTATCCCTAATGGGCCCAGCAGTGACGATAGCATAGCTAACCTCTCTCACTCACACTCTCACAGTCGTCGGCGCAGGTGTTCTCGCGATGCCAGGGGCCATTTCCAAATTCGGAATCACCCTCTGCATCTTCATCGTCTTCTTTTGCGGGTTCACCTCCGCCTTCGGTCTCTACCTACAATCTCGGTGCGCGTGATATATTGAGCGCGGGAACGCCTCGTTTTTTAGCCTCTCGCAACCTACATACCCCAATGTCGCGGTGCTGTTTGATGGGGCGATTGCGATCAAGTGTTTTGGTGTGGGAATCAGTTATTTGATAATTATTGGCAACTTGATGCCGCTTGTGGTGGAGGGATTGGTGGAGGAGGCGGGGGGAGTTTGGGTGGATAGGCAGTTCTGGGTGACGGTGTTTATGTATGTTTCCTCCCCAAACAAAGGTTGGGAGTGGGTTCGGTTCTAATTTGTGCATGTGGGACAGGTTGATTGTGATATACCATTATCCTTCCTTATTCGATTCCCTGAAATACACATACTTCATTGCACTTGTCTCAATCGGGTTCCTGGTGATAATAGTGGTGGGGCACTTCCTCAAAGGGGAAACCATCCCAGATCGGGGTGCAGTTCACTGGGTTCAATGGGCCGGCCCCGTACAAGCCCTCTCCTCATTCCCAGTTATGTATCGTCTTTGCATATACGTGCCATCAGAACGTGAGCTCTTCCTTCTGGGAATTGGAGTTGAAGTCCCTGCTAAACTGGTGCTAGATATTTTCTATTGTGAATGAAATTAACTACAATAGCCATTGCTCGACGACGTCTGTTATCACGGGGTCGATTGGTTCCGCGGCCTGGATACATATAGCTTTTGGCGGCGATCACGGGGTATTTGAGTTATGGGGATAATGAGAATGGGAATATTATATCGATGTGTAAGTTCCCCCGCCCAACCCCGTATCATCCTCATTTTCTAATGCACCCGAAGCCCCACCAAACGTCATCTCAACAATTGGCCGCCTCGCCATCGTCATCCTAGTCTTCTTCTCCTTTCCCCTCCCCGCTCTCGCGAGCATTGACAACGTGCTCAAATAGCACCCACCTCCCCAGCTACCTTACTAACACCTTCCCGCAACCCCTCCATCGCATACACCTTCAACTCAAGAGTTCAAAGAGATATATATATTACTGCACAAATATTTCATTAAGCTATGCAGGACAAAATCTGCTTCCAGTTCAAGTTTAAACCATACTACCCAATCCCCACTTTCGTACCGAAAAGCCCGCGGACGAAAAGGTGGCCCAGGCGTCGAAATTTATATAAAAACGAAACACAAAAATAGAAGAAAAAAGAACGCGAATATAAAAAAGATTGGTGAAGCTTCATAAATCAAAAATACAAACATGTGTATACATCCAGCAAGAAGAGTTGCATAACACCGCCATAGGGAAAAAAAAAACCAACAAAAACATAGATACGAATCTCATGAAACTATCACACTTCAGACCTTCTAGTATGACACTCCCGAGCTAGCGAAGCTTATCATTAAACTATAACTTGCATATTTTCCCAAACAGCTTAAATAAAAGAACCTACCAACTTAGTCTGGTTCTACCAACTGAAAACGATCAGAAAAGGCCTTTGTACTCCATACCCAGATATCGTGTACACGCCTGTACTAAGCCTCATGACCTGCTTGCTTCGATGGTAGAGACGGAGTTAGAACTTCTTCTCTTTTAGATTTGCGTTCATACATCTATATATATCTCGTTCATTGTCTGCTTGAACGATATCACTTCATTACCATATAATACATGCATTCACTGCACTCACTGCTTATTCGAACGTCTTCTTCTCTCTGCTGTGACCAACTCCTCTATTCGTACATTCCTATCAATGCAATCCGTGATGGATTGTGAGGTATCAAGTGTAGAAGAAAGCGAGTTAAAGGCATGGATCTCATGTACAAAAGATAACGGGGAATCTTTGTAGTAGGTTTTCCGAAGATATTGCCAGATCTTGTGTGCAGACCGATGCCTGCCGATTTGTTGCATGATTTGCTGTGAGACCACTTGGATAAGGAGTAGTGACTCCGTTTCTATGTGCTTGTGGTGGGCTTGTTCGGCAGGTGATGCGGTAATTGGAGGTTTGTAGCCATTGACAACCACTTGCGTGGCATCTAATGCATCGAAGATCATTAGCAGTTGTTGCGACCAGAGGTCGTAATTCTTTTGATCTCTCTAAGATTGCTAGCTTCTCAATCTTAATACTTGATCTAAAATCTCGATGCGCGCGCGGGAAGGGGTAAATGAGGTGCCGCTGGCGTAGCTGCAACAGCTAGCGGAGGTGCTTGGAGAGGAAGTGGAAGTTGTTGAGACAACGATAGTGTCTGACTCTTCATCGCTGTCAATTGGATTTTGTTTGGCTCGAGAACGAATTCGAGGTTGTCTGGACGGTCCTGCTTCTGCTGACATTTTGGTTTGTTGTGCTCGTTCGTAGGAGACTCAGAGCGCAAGAGGGCTTATAAACTATAGAAATAGGCGAGCGGAGAGATCCAAGTGTCCAATGAAGGAATGTACGAATAGAGCGAGTTGGTCACAGCAGAGAGAAGAAGAAGACGTTCGAATAAGCAGTGAGTGCAGTGAATGCATGTATTGTATGGTAATGAAGTGATATCGTTCAAGCAGCCAACGAACGAGATATAAATACATGTATGAACGCACATCTACAAGAGAAGAAGAAGAACGAGGAGAAGCACATGACCGTTGCAAGCCCATGAAGCACACAATATGTGTGAAGAATGTCGTGAAGCACGCCATACGCCATATGACGTGCAAGCCGCTGCCAGCCGAATAGCCAAGCAGGACGCCATACACCATATGACGTACAAGCCGCTGCGAGCCGTATGGCTAAGCAGGACGCCATAGGCCATATGACGTACAGGCCGCTGCGAGCCGTATGGCTCAGCAGGAAGCGTATAGCAAGGCATGGGCGGAATGAACGGAATGTACTGCATTCATTTTAACATCGCTCTCCTGTAACCTTTCTGTTCGTCGGATGGAGGTGAGCTTTCGTTGGAGGACTTGTAATGCCCATAGGATTATTTCGGTCAATGAAATTAGAGATTTTAAGCAAAGTTCTTGCGGGGATGCCGCCATTGGCGAGACCTGGGGATGCGTGCAGTGGATTCCGAGAGAGATAGGTAGGGTATTAGGCCTTCCCACTCGAATATCCACCTGTATAGGTAACAAATTCTGAAATTTTTAGGAAATGGCCTGAAATAACTCCGCAACCACACAGGTCCAATCTAAGGGGTATCTTAACGATTTCTTGAAGATAGCGCAGTAAATTTAGTTACCCTGAATTCCGGCTGGGCCTACCATAATAGAACGAAGACTACATCGGAGGGTACAACCAGACTAATCGCCGCACACATGGAGAAGAACTGACAGAACTCTATAGTTGTGAAGTTAAGCGAGAGGAAGAAGGGACGAGAGAATGACAAAAAAAGAGTCCAATAATGACAAGACCCCACAAGACAGAGTTCCGGCAGCTGATCTGGAACGCTCAGTTTTCGGGACTGGGGAACATCATCTAGTACGTTACTTAATGCTTGTGCGAGTATGCAGTCATGTATGTCTACTATTATACAGAACTACCAAGGCGAATACTAAGATTTTGAATACTATTCCCACATGTTATTGGGCCGGATACCCACTCCTTTTGCCTAGTAAATCTATACTTAGTATATCTTGGTTTAGGAAACCTAAATTTCAAATTTTCAGGCTTGTTGATCATAGGAGCATAGCATAGACGACCGATACTATGGGCATGTGGTCTGAGAAAAGTGTCACCAGCGTCTGCGCAGTCCTAGGTTGGGAGCTTGTACATTTCAATTCGTAGAAGAAACACATAGATCATATGCTTTTAGTACAGGTGGCCTCACTTTGCACACCATGCCCACGTGCCACAAGACATGTCACGGAATAAACTAGATGGCATCAGGAATCACAACCGCTATTTAAGCCCTCCCTCCCACCCATCCACTGCTTCTCTCTCGACGCCCTTCCTCCCCCTCTACCCCCGCCAACCTCGGTCCCCCCCCAGTCGTCCCCAACCTAGCCCCGCTGAGCGACACAGAGATTTGGCCTGTCATGGGTGTCGGTCGGTCGGTCGCTCTGTCGGGGCTGGAAAAAGACGGAAAAAAAAAAAAAACCTCTTGCGAGGAAAAAACTGAGTTTTTTTTTACTTCAATCCAACCTCCCCCTCTACCTCCATGGTCTCCAACCTCCCTGCAACCACCAACCTCTCCCTCTACCTTCACCAGCCTCCAGCCTCCAGCCTCCAATTTCCCCCGCTACCTCCGCCAAACTCCAACCTCCCCTTCTCCAACTCCTAACCTCTCCTTCTACCTCCGCCAGCCTCCAACCACCCCTCGCCAACTACCAGCCTGCCCTTCTACTTCCACCAACATCCTCTAACCCCCCGCCTCAACGTTCTTGAAAAAAAAAATAACTTTGGTTGCCAATAGAGTCGACTTGCGAGCTGAAGGTCACACAGTAAGCTCCTGAGCTTTGGAAGTGGTAAATGTTCTCACCTCCATTTTTGTCATCCCTCCCCTTACCTTACCTTGCGGAGGCTGGTACGGCAGGACATGCCCTGATGCCCTCCGTACCATCGGACCTAGATAGGACAGAGTGAGTGTCTTGGGCCCCAGTGGGCAAAGAGATTTGTGCCTACCTCTTCATGGTTCCACCTACCAAGTTGCGTTGACCACGAGGGCCACTCCGACCAGGCTAGCTATTGGCCCTACCAGCTGTCCAATGATGAACACCCAGTAAAATAGGGTTCCCGTCATGGTGACGGTAAGAAGGAATAGGATGATGAAGGACATGAAGGACATGGTAAATGAGTGTGTAGATTGCACAAGTTGAATGAGTGGATAAAGCTAGTTGTCAAAATGAGTGAACGTTGGGGAAGAGAAAAGAAGGAAAAGGGAAAAGCAAGGGGACAAGAGAGAATTTATCCAAGTGTTCGACCACAACGGAGAGTGGAGATTCCCATTTTAGGCAATATTTACAGTCCCAACTGCCTCTTTCAGAGTCATCACGAATTTCTAGATCTGTTGCCTGCCTGTGCCACTACCCTCTCCCAATTCGAGATCCTGTGGTGATCTCCTTCTTCATGTGTAGTTGTACTCCCGCCTGAGGCACTAGTACTAACATAGTAGTCGTAAAGGGTAACCCCTAGCAAGTGACGGAAAGGGAAGTACATACGAGCAAGCAGAACGAGAGCCGGAATGGTGTAGGTTGGTGTGAGCGAAACCGTTCTGCTGTGATTTGTATCATCCTGTATTTTGTTGCTCAAGGGGGGTGTAAAACAAATCGAGTGTGATATTAAGGATACTTACAACGTGCATATATGTATGAGTCTATAATTTCCACCTAGGGCGGTCGTTGGCAAATAGGTTCTGAGTATATAGGGGGTACCGAGGTGGATGTATCTAGTTCAATATTAGCTGCCGTTGTCTTTTCCACATACTATATCAAAAGTGTTCTTACGCACATCACGCAGTAAGACAGTCGACTGTATTGTGGAAGCGGATCTCCAAGTAAAGTGAAAGGCCAGTGACTTGAGCACCCACCCCACCTGAACTTCAACCTCATTTCCTGACCCAAGCAGACTACACTTCCACTATATTCTCCATCCAGCCTACCATAATGTGACCGACGGTGTTTCCGCTCAATTGAAACATATCAACTGTTTTTGGCAATCCTATAATGTTATGCAAGCATAGTGTTCAGTGACCATTCCGCCTGAATTGATATCTATGGAATACTACGCTCTATAACATGGCCACTCTAACGTCCTGCCAAACCAACCGAATATCAGTGCCTCTTCCTGCCAATATGACCTCCCCAATGCTCCCTACTCCCTCTTCCTAACCTTTATCATAGGCTCAATATCAAGCCGATGAGGCTATGAGCACTAGGAGGCTATTTCAACATTTATATTCACTTGAAAAGCCTTAAACTATAGGCACTAACCTGCAGAAAATTAGGGACTCTGAAAGCAGTCATTGTATGAATCGAAGCCTGTTAATTTATATTAACCTGAACTCCTCTCTTATATCCTTGCAAATGCCATCTCTAGAGTATTCTTATTCATTGTGTGTGGTGAGGTCTTCCTATCTCGAAACTTCAATGCACCTACCTTTCTGTCTTTAAACGATGCTGGGCTCTTCCGAGACACTGCAACTCTCTTACAACTGTCATGTACCTCGAATTAACCTTAGGTTCAACCAAGTACTCAATCCAGCTGACTTTGACGGTGTAAATTTGTATCTAGTATCTAATTCAATATCTTATATGCTATCTAATTTAGGGTCTGGTATTATGTTTAAGACGTGTCTAATGATTCAGCGCCCGCCTGAACCTCTAATCTAAAGTAGCATCAAATTCAATTTCCCAGCGCTCTGCACTGGCCTCAACTATGATTATAAATCATTAAGTTACCTCTAGGAGTACCAATATAAGTAAGGTCTAACTAGCTCAAGGTGGATTTGGCTGAGTTTTTGAAATTGTTGATGTTGGGAGGTAGTGGTCTAAATTGAGGACTTTCAATCTTGGTATGTGTACACTTCTGCTTCAATATTAATTATAGATACGGTTTAAAGCCCTCCTAGTAGTTGTATGTAATATTCAGCCTATATAGAGCGGGAGGGGGAGAGAGGGGGATTACTCCTGAGGGGGACAAGTTAAGACTTCTAGGACTGTTAGAGACTTCTATATAATTATAAAGATTATTAGGGGTCGAGCTAGTGATCACGGTGATATCTGTCGGGATATCGCTATTTGTGGCTCGTAAGGGCATAATCACTAGGCTCGGTGCACGTAAAGGTGCGAAGAATATAGGCTTGATTCATTCAAAGTTACCAACAAAAGATACGGTAATATCTTGGCAACGGAAGTGGTACTTGGGAGGCAAAGCAGGTCTGTAGCAATCTGTCTTCTACTATAGCGGATGGTAATACGTAGAGTGGGCAGCAGAGCGCAGAGCGCACTAGGTACTTAGTAGTGAACGATGCGCGTGAAAGACTTGCTTAATTCTAAACGCAAAATGCAGGTCCGGAGTGTTGTCTATAGGAGTGTTGTCTATAGGAGTGTTGTCTATAGGAGTGTTGTCTTTATACATCGAAATTCAGGGTAAGACAATGCGTAGGGATGTGTTATTCAGCCAATTAGAAGCAAGAGAATCCAATAATTGCGGGTAGCAATCTAACAACCAGATTGGCAACAACAGTGACTCAACCTGAACATTGGTACGATACTTACGCTTCTATTACTCTCTAGTTTGTCTGTACTGCCCCGTCTAAGAGCAGGGATCGGACAAGTATAAAAGGTCATTCAATTCCCCCCTGGAATTGAACGGACAGAGAGACTCAGACAGTCAGTTATATAGCTATCAATCTACAAAGACAAGATTACACCAGTTAATTTCTACTCCCAAGCAAAGTTTCCCATACTTAGAATTCATACTCTTCTGAGATCTTGGTCCTGAATGCATTCATCCAATAGCGGGAGATAGTAGGGGGGTGGATTTTGTAAGATTACGAGGTTATGCAGCGAAGGAATCGTGAAGATAATTGATCGTGTATATTCAGAAGAGGGGAGATATCTAGATATCGCTATAGACTTATTGCTATGGTCCTAGTGCTCTACAGAAGAATCCTATTTTTCCTACGACATTTCCAGCTCCTTATATCCTGCTTTCCTAATTGAGACCGGCCTCTTTGGGATCCTTGATCCTACCCTGGTTTCCGCAAAATTCAAACTGTCCTATCTCAGCTAGCGATGTTTCATGGGTCGAGAGTAATCCCAACACTCTCCCCTACTCGAGCGCCCATACATTCATTCCAGCTGCCATCAGTTCTTCTTCCGTCATGTCTAGGATCGGGGTGTCATAACTGTCGACATCCATCTGTCTTTCCAGCCATTCACAGAGGTCATCGGCAAGAGCTTCGTCAGAAGATCGGCTGGGTTGTCTTTCCCTGGTATTGTCCGTATCTTCAAGCGCCCAAGTCGTACTTGTTGTCGGATGTAGTGGAACCGGTGCTCGATGTGCCGGCTCCTTCGCGCGAATTTCGTAGCCTTGCTGAGATTGTAGGCCCCTTCGCTGTCTGTCACTAGGGTCGGTGTGGTCGGTATCCCTAGTTCCAAGAGAAATTGGTTCAGCCAGGCTGCATCCTTCGCTCCTTCGCAGTCGCTGATGTATTCCGCTTCGGTGATCGATAGTGTGACAATATCCTGTCTCCTGCTGTACCATCCTATCAATTGGTTCCCTAGTGTCATCAGAACTCCTGTCTGTGACCGGGCTTCCTCTCCTCCGTATGAGGCGTCTGCGAATATATTGACTACCAATTCGTTGGCTTCTGGCCTTTTTAATTGCAGCCCATCGTATTTGGTCGAGTACAAATACCGCAAGACCTGGAGGGCAGTTTGGTAGTGCTTCGGGGTGTGATCTTTGGTCCTCCGTCCTAATAGATTGACATGGATCGAGATCTCGGGTCTCGTCATCCGAGCGATAAAGAGTAACCCCCCCACTATTGACTGATATTTTGCCACTTCCTCGTGGTTTCCGTCGCTGGTGTATTGCTGCACGTCGAGTGGCAGAGATCGCTTTCCTCCAGGAGCGCCATGTAGATTGGTCTGAGGTAGGAAGCTTTTCGTCATTGATTCTATGAGGCGAGTTTGTGTTAGTACAACTTGTCCTTTTGACCAATGCAACTCTATCCCAAGCATGTTTGAAGGCCTTCCTCGCTTATCCAACTCGACTCTTCCTTCAATGCCTTCCTCTATTTTATCGAGATCTTCTTCCGTAGGGGCGATCCCAAGGAGGTCGTCAACATGAGTCCCGATTATAGTGTTGTGGCTTTGGGTAGTGTAGGTTCCTTCATCTCCTATACACTGGTATATTCCGAGTGTAGAGAGGATATCGCAGAGGGTTTTGAACCATTCATGTCCTGCTTGCTTCAAGCCATAGAGTGCTTTATCGAGCTTCCAGTATTCAACCTCTCCTTCTTCATTCACATCTGTGATGTAGACATCATGTTCAAGGAGAGCTTGCAAGTATGCAGCTACAACATCCCATTGGCGGATTGCCCAATCTCGGTGGAGGACGATAACCAGGAGGATTTTGAGCGTTTCAGGGCGCATCATTTGTGCATAGGTTTCGTCATAGTTGACACCTGCTTCTTGGGTGAATCCTCTCCCAACCTTGTGAGCTTTGTATTTTTCAATACTTCCGTCTGCTTTTCTTTTGACTAGGTATACCCATTTGGTGTCAACAATCCGTGTTCCTTCAGGGATTTCGGATTTATCGATCTTGGTATATACCCCATATCTATTCAATTGCTCTCGTTCTTTAGCTCGAGCTTTAGCCCATTCTAAGGCTTGTGGAGATTTGCGGGCTTGCTCATCGGTTGGGTGATCTGGGTCGGCTCCTACTGCGAATATCTTCCTCCGGACTGGCTGTCGCTCTGATTTCCTAGTACCGACCATGCTTTCCCAATCTCGAGTAGTCTTTCTGGGCTTCTTCATTGGGGGTGGTGCTACGGGTTGGAGAACTGGTATTGGTGATTTCAGGTTTCCCAGGAGATCTTCAGGGTTCCGTTTCTGGGGAATATCGTTTTCCCTAGGCCCTTCACTAGGGGCTTCGTCTTTCTGGGGAATATCGTTTTCCCTAGGCCCTTCACTAGGGGCTTCGTCCGGAGATTCTGAGCTGCTACTCTCCGAAATTTCTATAGGGACTGGCCGGAGGGCGAGCTTAATCTGGCCAGTGTCTGTTCGCACCTGGTAGCTCTCAAAGCTTTCTGTATAACCAATTATATTGGCTTCATAGCTTCTTGGAGAGAGCTTATCGGAGATATCGTAATTAAAACAGAGGACTCGCTGTCCAAATGGTCTTAGCTTTGTTCGCTCGGCTTCCGGGTCCTTTTTGAGCATGATTTCGATGGGGGTTTTTCCTTGAAGAGTTTTATGAGGAATCCGATTTTTCGTATAGGCTGCCCAGCTCGAAGCTTTGTCCCACAGGCCTTTGGGTAGAGCTGACCCTATTAGAGCAGTCCTACTCATAGTAAGGATCGTTCGGTTTGCTCGTTCGATTATGGCATTTGTTTCGCTATGCTTCGGGATAGTTTCTTTAGAGGCTATACCTCGTTGCTTTAGTTCTTCTTGAAGCTCATTATTGCGGAATTCTCCTCCCCAGTCTGCTTGGATTTGGCTGACTCGTAGGGTTGTAGCTGCTTCCAGTTTATTAATTATTTCGATTAATGCTTTTCCAGTCTCGCTCTTCTTTCGAAGGGGCTGTACAGCTATATACCGGCTGAAGTCGTCCACAATTACTAGCAGATATTGATATTGTTTGCTAGGTGTAGGAGGTTTGATTGGTCTGACAAGGTCTGCATGGATCCGTTCTAGAAGTCGGTTTGTCCTGATCTGTAGGTCTTTGGGCTGCTTGGGTGTAGCCGGTTTGGTGGCCTTCCCTTGTTCACATGCCTTGCATCGGATCTTCTCTTTCTGATCCTTCGGGTATTCGGGGAGAGTTTTAAGAGTGTTATAGGAAATGTGTCCATACCTTTCATGCAGGCTGATTGCAGCTTCTTTTTCCTTGATCTTTTTTATTCTTGCTCCCTTCCAGTTTTCGACTGTATTTTCAGGCTTGATCCATATCCCATCAATATCTCGATCCATTTTGTACAGTATTTTTCTTCCTGTTTTTAGCTCTACCTTGCCCTTTTTTCCTTGCATGACGAAGTCTTCTGGCATCCGAAGGCCGCTAATGATGTTGCTGTATGTGGGGTCATATAAGCATTGCTCGTGGCGGATGTTGCGGCCATTGTGTCTGAAGACTAGAGTTCCTATAGTGTGGCAAATGGACTCGGTCTGATCATGGGCGGATACCTTAATGCTGAGGTTGTGTTGGATATCGGTAAGTCGGTCGTATTCGTTGGTCGTATGGTGGGTGGCTGCTGTGTCATACTCATAACATCCTTCACGTCCTACCCTAGTTTTCCCAATCCGCACAACCTTGATAGTGACTCCTTCTTCATCAGATTCTTCATTGTCGGAGTCTTCCTTCTTAGCCTTCTTGACTTTTCTCTTTTCGCGCTTTTTGGTGAAGCACTCGGATTCTGTGTGATTTAGCCCTTTCCATCCTTTGCTGATGCAGTAGTCGCATCTCTTGCCATTATCTCCTTGATCCCGTCCCCTGCCAGCTCCTGTCTTGAGTACTACTGGGTTTTGTACCGAATCTCCAATATTATCTCCTCTCCTTTTCCCTTTCTGCCTACCTGGGACGTATGTCTTGAGATGTGTAGTAATATCGCCATAGGTAAGTCCACTCTTCATCTGGATATTTTCGATGAGAGTATTGTAGTAAGGCGGAAGAGTGGCTAGCAGAAATGTCCCTTTAGCTTGATCGTTTTTGCTTAAGCCTGTCAATATTGTTCCGAATTCTTTAAGGTCGTCTGGGATCGTTCCTCCCAGCATAGATCTCATGAATCCCCACTTTTTATCGAACTCACTAATATGTTCTTCGATTGAACTATTTCTATCGTCATAGCTAAGTTTGATAACTCCAATAAGTAGAGCTCCAAGTGTAGTGACAGTCTTGCCTTCAAATTTTGCCTTCAGCTCTTTATAAGCTTCGTTAGCTGTTCTGGCTAGTCCGATGATATCTACAACTTCTTTTTCGCAATTTCTTTTCATCGTAAGGATTGCAAAGTTGTTGTCTTTCTTCCAGGCTTTAGCATCTGCATCCCTGGCTTTTCCGATGGCTGTGGGATCTGGATCTTGGACATCTCCGGTGACGATTTCCCATATTGTCTCATCTTTGTGTTCATAGCTACTAAGCGTTTGCTCAATGGATAATATCCATTGAGCATAGTCCTGTTGTCCGCTAAGCTTGGGCTCGATCTTTGGGATTGATCGTTCTTTGGACATAGTTACTGGAGGTGGTATTGGTGAATCTGGTGGTGGAGGAGGTGGAGTTCTTGCTCTTCGCCCTCTTCTTCTTCCGACTTGGATATTAATCAGGAGATCTGGGTATTCAATTTCGTGTTCTGATTCGGATGTTAGGGCTGGTCCGGCTAAGTTGCTGCTCATTTAAATGAGTGCTGGGTGTATTTGGTTGAAGCTTATTAATTGGTCCTCGTACTGGATTCCTTTGTCCAGTAGAGATGTTTCTGCTTCTTGGGTATCAAGGTCGGTTAAGAGATTTCCGAGCTCTTGATAGTTTCCTTCTTTTTGTTCTTTTATCACTAGTGCCTCGTTATATAGCCCACTCTTGCGTAATTCCTGTTCTAGGTATTCGGTGTCTGACAGCGGTTCTCTTGGGGTTGTGGTGATTTCTGAAGACTTGTTTCCCGAGAGGTTTTTGAAGAGTTGCTTGTTTTGACGGTTTATTTTCTTTGACCAGGATCGGTGTGTAGGCATATGCGGAGCTTTGCAGGGTTTCTTGGCAACGATAGGGCGGCCACGGCTTTTGGGCTTCTGCTTTCTGAATGGCAGTGTTACTGGGTTGATACCACAGATATCTCAACTGTCTTTTGTTCTTATTGCTTTTTGCCTGAGCGCCGGGCTCATAACCTGTAAGATTACGAGGTTATGCAGCGAAGGAATCGTGAAGATAATTGATCGTGTATATTCAGAAGAGGGGAGATATCTAGATATCGCTATAGACTTATTGCTATGGTCCTAGTGCTCTACAGAAGAATCCTATTTTTCCTACGACATTTCCAGCTCCTTATATCCTGCTTTCCTAATTGAGACCGGCCTCTTTGGGATCCTTGATCCTACCCTGGTTTCCGCAAAATTCAAACTGTCCTATCTCAGCTAGCGATGTTTCATGGGTCGAGAGTAATCCCAACAGATTTGGGGGTGGTTATGTGGTATTTGGGATGGTTATTAAGTGGGGGCTAGTTAGAGATCTTAGGGTTACTAAAAAACTCTACATGAGGATTACAGATCTTCTGGTAGGGGCGAGACCGAGTTTGGGCATAGATCTAGTAGATTTAGTTGATAATCTAGTAATAATATGGGTAATGTGATTTGTAAGGAAGTCGAGTACATTGAATTGATTCATCTGCCGCTCTCTCACTGGGTTATCTAGTGGTATTTTCTATATGCACACATGTTGTTCACATGTCGTCCCATTCATCTCATCATACCCATGTGCCAGCGTCATATGCCTTATGCCTGCTAACATGTGGGTCGGGAGAGTATTTTCATTATCTATCTTTGCGTCACCTTCACCTCCCTGAAGCAGTTTGGTGTGCAATAAGTACCTATGTTGTCACAGGATGGGAGGTTATGAAGGATTTAAAGTTCTCGGGAATGAGGTTGGGTGTAAATAACCTGGGGTTTCATCTCTTTTGATTCTTGTTGAGCGAGGACACTGGAGATGTACAAAGCCGCAAGGACATCGTGAAGGTTAGCAGGTATCAAGGGGATGACTTGAAAACGCTTGTTGCGGATAAGTTTAGGTATTTGAGGACGAAGGCGATGGGAAGAAGGTGTTGCGCACTATCGCGTTTAAATAGCCTTTGTTTATTTATATATAATATTTGTGATATTGAGACGCTCGATTGCACTTACCGTACGTCTTTGCTCGCGGTCCCAAGCGAGCACGCTCGCTCATACATGTGGCTTTAATTGTGAAAACATGTGAGCACGGCATTTTGCTAGATGGGATGAATGGCATCAACTAATCAGGTGCCTATAATAAAGAATCATATTGGGGAGATCCGCCCGTGAAGATACATGACCTCCATGATCTCTTCGCCCTTGAAAATAAACCGTGGAGCCCAGAGTCACCTATTACAAGATAATTCTTATTTTTCCCATACAAGATTGACCGGGGAAGAGCTAATTAAGGTTGTTTATATTGCGGAGATCTAGTCTCTGGCCTGAGACTACAAATTTCACAGCTGTTCTCTCTGTACTTTCACATATACCTCTCAACCGCTACCAAGATGGCTCAGTATCCTAATAGAGAAGATGTCGAATTAGGAAATCAGCTACTAATACTACCACCATACTCTGCCCTCAGGGAAGATACCCCACCACCACCTTTTCTCCTCCTTCTCTTCCTCCTTCTCCTCCAACTCAGTCAGCTTCTCGCTCTTGTATCATACTGCTATCTATTTTAGCACTCGTATTTTTGGGGCTTATTGCTTTTACAATCTACTCAACCATCATTTCCAGGATCTGAGTGTTGCTTCAGCTATTTACATTCTGGTTCCAATCGGCTTGCAGATATTCAAAACTCATTTTGCAGCTTGATGGCCCCCAATGATCTGTTCAAGCTGGTAGTGAGATTAGCTAACACCTACGAAATAGGGATAAAATAACTATTCTTATTGTTTTGACATCTATCAATCCCGTCCTCCTAGTTATCTATCTTTGCACCACCTTCACCTTCACCCTCTCTAAGGACGGCGGTCTCAGCCTGGCCATTAAGAGGAGGGCTCCACCTCGAGCTCCGGACCCCGAACCGGCTCCAGAGTTGGGTACGTTAGGGGGTAGGTGTGGGGTAGGGAGAGGAGGTAGGGAAGGGGACGGGGGG
>ML121531.1:88723-205921 GCA_003788615.2 Terfezia boudieri ATCC MYA-4762 | reverse complement strand
GGGGGGACGGGGGGACGGGGGGACGGGGGGACGGGGGGACGGGGGGGGGCAGAATTTATTAAAAAAAACCCGAAAACTTGGTATGATTAAGCTTCTGTACCATACTGCACGGGCATCCGGATCATCACGTGCATGTGGATCAGCCCACGGTGATCGGCGCGGGTATTTGCAAGGCAACCACGGCATCACCAACGCTCACCAAGGGATACGGAATCACCTGGAGGGACGGCTGAAGCTATTGCAGAGGGCTGTGAAAATAAAAGGCGGTGTTAAACCAAATTCCTGGTCTAAATCTAGTAAGTGGTTTCGTTTATTGCCATGCAATTAATGAGAGTAATAGCAAACTAATAGGAATGAAGGCTTAAGCAACACCAGCGGACCGCAGAAACCCAACGGAAAAGCACCATTCGTCGCACAATATTGGCATATGAAGGAGGCCAATACCCCTCTATTTGGAAGACAGCAGATGCCTTTGGAGTTGGATATACAACCTTACATCGGTGTCTGAATGGTGGACAATCTTGATCTAGAGCAAATATTTCACGACAGCTATATACACCTGCGGAGGAGTATGGACTGTGAAGCTAGAAGAGTGGGGGTTCCCTCCTAGGATTGCACATGTTAAAGAAGGAGTGGCATTACTCAAGGGGAAGGAATGGGATGAAGAGTCTACAATAGGGAGAAACTGGATTACTCGGTTTTTGAATCGACATCCCAACCCATTTCTAAGCTTACAAGAAGCGTTTCAAAGCAAGCGACCCGAACTTAATTCGATCCCACTTCACTAAATTGCAGCACCTCCGACGCTTATATAATATGATAACAGTGGTAGAAGCAATATCTGGAAGTGGGATTATATTGCCTCCACTGTTATTTATAAAGGTGCAGGACACTATATGGGATGGTATCAATACCGGAGATTGATTGTGATAACTGGAAGTTCAGTTATTCTAAGAAAGGTTGGACAAATCGGTCACTTGGACTTGCCTGGATTCAATATTTCCATGAAATGACAAAGGGTTCAATTAAGGCAGGAGTATATCGGATGTTAATTGTGGATGGTTATGACTCACATATAAGCGTTGAATTCATTGAATTCAGCTTAACTATTAATATCATTGCATATTGTTTACCACCACACTCTACTCACCTCCTCCAACCACTTGATGTCGGTTTGTTCTCTGCCCTCCAGAAGGCATATGGGAAACAGGTAGATCATCTTGTTGGATGTGGAAATGTTACAATTAACAAAAGAAACTTCTTATCTATGCTTGTGGCTACTCGCAAGGCTACCTATACACCAAAAAATATCCTTAGTGCCTGGCGTGGTGCAGGCCTCATACCGCATAACCCACGGCATGTCTTAGACAAACTTACTCTCGGACCGGAGGTCACTACCAAAGTGCCCCCACCTGATCCAGTTGAGCTTCCAACCCCCCGAAATACTGCAGAGATCCATAGGAATTATTAGATGCCTAACACTCACGGAGTACTTTTCACCCTATTTGACTATAGTACTTGATGATTAACGATGTCCCCATATCTCCGATGCCTACTCTGACCTTTACCCGATCCACATTCGACCTTCCAAATCTAGCCGATCAATATGATGGTGAGCAATTCTGTATCGGCCTAACCCAGTATGCAAAGAATCTGCTTCACAGGAGGGTTCAGGATGCATTTCGGAGGAAGACGCAATGGCTTTCAAGGCGGAAGGAGAAACGGAAGCATGCAGAAGGGGATGATGCCAGGATTTCAATCTCGTTGAGACGGTGACGAGAGCAAGAGCCCAGGAGTGGGAGGGGACAAACAGGTATATATATATATATATATAATTTTTTTTTTTTTAACAAAACTCGTTACTCCTGTTCGGTCCCAGTAAGGGGACCATGAGGAGCCACCCGGAATCCCGGATGAATTCAGGACAAGACAAGTTAATCTGCCAGGTCCCGCGCCTATATACCGCAATATAAAAACTCAAGTGCCGAGAGGGGGATAGTGATACAAACACCGGTGAAGGATCCGGAGGGAAAGTGAATGCTAGGGCGGTAAAATGGCGCAAGAGGGATCTACTTTAGTAGGGTGGGAGCGGGGCTAGCGCGTTTGTATTGAATCAGGGCTTTCTTAGGTGTTGTAGTTCTACTTGTATACCTAGCGTAATATCAACTGAATATGTAATTTGCTATTAGCAGACAGGGCGGGCTAAAAAAGTGTTCTCGCATTGAAATTATTATTAGTATTCATGTCACCAAGGAAATCGAGCATCAGGGTTACGTGAGTCGGAATGGCTCATTGCGATGAATTAGGGATATCTGTATCACTGGCGGGACGTTAATACTACAAGAGGAGGGGTATCCCGAAGGACGAAAGGGAGAGGCAGAGGGTGTTGACAGAGATCTAGGTATATTTGGAAAGGAAGTTGCTGGAACGAGATGATTAGGTCTCCCACGTCCGTGTAACAGCCTAGCCATCCTTGTTCTAGCAAACAGCCTATCTTTGTTGCCCATATCCCTAGGTGCTTCGAATTCGGGTCTGAGGGGCTCCATGAGATGAGGCTGCTGGGGCAGACTTTGTGGCAGTTGCCGAAGCTCAGGAAGGAGGGATCTGAGGCAGTGGCAGTATTGAAAGCAGAGGTGGTTGGGTTCCGACGGTTCGAGAAGGAGTTGGGCAGCATTGCGCGTGTGTCAATTCAGTAAGTACTCATATGCGGTCCCAAGGAGGGGCCATGATCAGCCACCAGGAAATCCGAGTGGATCCAGCGAGGCAAGGTAATCTGCCGGGCCGGGGCCGCGCAAAACTAATTGCAAACACAAAATACTGAATACTGCCACCCCACACACCTCCCATGCTGTCATCTGCCAGATGTTCTAAAGGCCTGACTGGAGGTTGTGTCACATCGGGAAATGAAGACAGTGGAATGAACTAAAGACAAAGAGGAGCTGAAATCGAAGTGGACTTGTGAGAAATGAAACTCGTGAAGAAAAGGGACCAATAACAATGTCGAAATAAACCGGTGACAAAGAGAACTCGGAAAAAGGTGGTTGCGACTCGTAGCCCTTGCCACTCTCGCCTACACCAGCTCGCTATAGAGATGACTGAAGAACGTCTCCATGACCTCAAAATATTCCTCCCCCTCGCCTTCCTTTCTCCTCTCCCGTTTATCTAGGTCCTCCCACGTGCTATTGCCTCCCAGGTAGAGGGATCTAGTGCGTGTGAACCTTGGACACTCGGAAAATAATATGGGAACCGTCCTCTGATGGGTGGCCGCATGGACAGCTAGGGGACTCTGCCTTGCCGATGTGGAAAAGCCAGCTCTTTTGTGGACCCCGATCAGTCCTCATCCAAGTGTAGGCTGACAGGGCTTGCCTGTTCCACTCGCACCTCCGTTGACCGAAACCCGTCTTAGTTCTGGCTTCCTTCCGCAGTGCCTTCGACGCCGCTCGCAGTCCCCTTCGGTTGCCGTGCGGGCAGAACCTCTTATCTCGCCAAGGTGGGATCCGAACGAGGCCCTATGGTCAGCCTACTCATTACCGTCAATTCCGATGTGGACTCTAACCCAGGCGAACTTGAGTTCCCCAGGGGAATATGGGTCTAATGCATACAGTGAATAGGGAGCGAGTAGAGCGGGGGGTCGTACCTCCGTTGCTGTTCCCTGACCTCATGAGCACCGATAACATCTTTTTCGCCTTCTCAGTACGGCCTGTTATGAATGAGAGTTTGTTGTCCATAATTCCCAAGGTGGCGATTGAGTGTGTCTTGCCCTCCGGTCCTAAGTGGAGATGTTGTACTTTTCCTTATCCCACTCCAGGAGGTCGTTGGCGGCTGCTGAGACAAGGGCTGCATACATCTTTCTAATTATCTCCGTATGTTCATTCCTAGAGTTTTCGGAGGTGATTAGCTGAAGAGTATGATCTGTGGTTTGGGGAAGCAATGGGGCTTTCTGGACTGAGGGCGGTTAATTGTGATTTGGATATCTTTTCAGATGGTGTCCGCTCCAGTGAGTGTTTTACAGAAGGTAAATGAGGAAGATGACAGGGACGCAAAAAGTTCGAAAACGTTTGCCCTTGGGGGGTTTTTGTAGTTTGATGGATACGTATTAAAAGGCAGCTAGAGAGCACGCTGAACCGATTAAAAACAAAACCGATGTCGGAAGTGTCCTGGTTGTCGAGTACAAGATAAGTTCTTGTAAGCAATCACTCGATCCTTGGAAAATGATGTCGGTGTATTTGCCCAAATCGTAGCGTCCACATCAGGATGGAACCCAGCCAGCAAATCAGGGTATATATGATAATATCTCAGTGTGCAAATCAGACACCCTCCGCCCACAACGTTGGCCAACCTGCATCCTTAGCTCGCATCATTTTTCCCCTATATCATTTCTCCTTCACAGAACGCGAACCCAGCCAGCAAAGACAACGAGACAGCCTTCACATTCGTCTTGTCGCGTCTAAATTCAACGCCGCGAACAACCAACTGAATCGCCACCGGGAACAGCTGACAAGAACAACAAGATGAATAGTAGGGAGTATCTTAGCCCTCGCATCCTTACCCCCACATTCTGTCTCCCCTCCCCAAAGCGACCGAACGAACAGCGATGGAACCCTTTTGCCAACCTCAGAAGCTAGACTGCTAGAACTTAACTCTACACACCTCTTAATGTATCCTACTGAATCCCATGTTGCAATTATTGCCATAGGCTTCTGCAATTACTGCTGGCTAGTGAGTCTATAACTAAGATAGTGTCCGGTTGATTCGAACAGTTCAAGCTAATGGAAAAGGAATATCAGGAATCTGATCAGTTGAATGCAAAGGTTGCTCCAAAGCAGTCTGAAACCAGCATCCAAATGAGCCCGAAACTCAAATTAGCTAATCAGCCTAGAACCGCAGCGTGCAATTGAGCCTGGAAACCAGCGCCCAAAGCCCGAAACCCAGCAAAATTTTGTTGGTAAGTTCAGGGTAACCATTTGAGAGTTCAGGGTAATACCTATCATATACTAACCGGCCAACCCTGCATGCAAATGAGCTCCAGGTTCATGAATTCGCAGCTAGCCTGTTCATGAATTTACGGCTGGTATCGTATTGGTATATTCATGTATTTACAGCTTGCCATATAGTATGAATTGCTATAATAGATAGCAGCTGCAAACGCTTACTTCCATATATATGTTCTGGTCCATTACGGGATTAAATTGTTCAATGCCACGGATGGCAACAGAGATTTACCACAACACCACAGCGGCAACAGCTACGTTATAATTACTAAATAGGGACATATCCGATATGAAGGTTATTTTGTAAGCAACATTTGGTCAAAGAACATCGGAGATAACATAGGCGACCTATCAAAAAAATACTTAGTAGAGGTATACCCGCAATGAAAGTTATTATGTAGAGAAATGTTCTGGTCCGTTACGGAATTGAAACCTTTCGTTCGTGAGAATTTTCTTCAACGCAATACACTTGTTCAACGTAACATATTGTGCACACTGACATTACCAGAGCACACCGCGGAATTACCAACATACCACGACATTCCAGAAGATAATGGTGCTATTGATTTGGATCAGTTTCACCCCCTAGGTTTCACTCGATCTCGAAGCGCAATTATTGAAGTAAATCCCAGGTGACCTTTGAGAAGTAATTCCTTAATATCCAATTCAAGTACATGGTGACTAACAAGAACTACCTAGGTATTGCAGAATTAAAGCATACCTGCGGGACCCAAATAACTGCGATGGAAGGAAAGTAATGATGGGAAACAAGTGGCTTTGGAGCATGATGTAACATGTTCGTGATACTTTGCTGCATTCAGAAAAGAACAAGACCTATAGTACTATGAACAAGAGGTATCATGAAATTACTCGTAGTGAAGTTTGAGCTTTTGTTATGTATAAAATATAATAGACCCGGTTTCCACTCAATTTGCCTTCGTTCATCGCTCAGAGTGTAGATATATGCCATCCCGGACCGGACCAGAACATATATATACAGGGCAAATCTATTGCACTATACCACTATCATAACTTGAACTCATCCCTCTACCAGTCGGTCTCGAGTGTGCCCAGGCCTAAACTGCATGCGAGTGATGATTATTTAAAAAGAAGAATTGACTGCGGGTATAGGGTTGAAGAAAAGAAATAAGTAACTTTCAAAAAGTTACGACAGTATTGAACGCACTGATTTACAATATCAAATGTGCCCACTCTGCTACATGGCTCCAACTCATACAAGTAGTAGTGGAGTAGGTCCCGCAGGTAATGCAGGTCGCGAAGAGTTACCGGCGGTGTGTGTGAGAATCGGAATTTTCACACTTCCTGGCAAATTTGATGGGAGGGCGAGAGTATGGATTGGGCGAAATAGTAGTAGAGTGGTGCTAATTCGGGCAAGCTGGGTGACCAGTTAACTAGGGATGAAAGTCCATTTACCAATCTTGGTGTTTTCATTTGTACAGGAGAGACTGGAGGTCTTTTGAATCAAGATGAGAGTGTCATAACTAGGTGAAAGAGAGGGCTGGATATCGCAACGGACCAGGCCGCTACGGGATTAAAATGGTCAATACCATGGCGACAGGAATTTACCACAACACCACCCACAGCGGCCACAGCGACGTTTACTGAATAGGAATATAAACCAGATATGAAAATTGGTCAATGCCATGGCTTAGCACAACACCATAACAGCACAGCGACTTTATAATTACTAAATAGGGACATATGGCAAAATCTCGCGCACAAGTAATAATATATAATATAGTACTCTCCAATAAGACGCTATGGAAGGTCAGGACGGATTTGCTATAGGTATGGAATGCGAATAAGAAAGGTATTGTAGAAGGTAGAATATGATAGCACTGTAAAAATGTTCATTCCGCCCATGCCTTGCTATACGCTTCCTGCTTAGCTATACGGCTCGTAGCGGCTTGCACGTCATATGGTGTATGGAATGCTTCACCACATTTGTTCTTCTTCTTCTCTTTTAGATGTGCGTTCATACATGTATATATATCTCGTTCATTGTCTGCTTGAACGAGATCACTTCACTATGATACAATACATGCACTCACTGCTCCTACGAACTTCTTCTTCTCTCTACTGTAACCAACTCGCTCTATTCGTATATTCCTTCGTTGGACACTTGGATCTCTCCGCTCGCCTATTTCTATAAGCACGCACTAGTGATGTACAAACTTCCAATGTTTGCATACATCATCGCTGTTAGCTATGCATGCTTATACACAACCTCTGTGAAAAACTTGTCCCAACATGCCACCCAAAAGACAAGATTCGATCTCACAATACCACAGGTGCACAAAACACAGCGATGCATCCTCTGTCTCAAGGCCCTGTTCAGTTCAAGTGCCACCATTCAAATACCAGCAAAACTTAAGCTGAAGCAACTGGATCTGGAAGCCATCAAACATGGCAAGCTCAAGCCAATGGCTTAGATATCATGAACGAGGTCCACGATGATGCATTCAGTGCAGTAACATAGCCCTCTACGAGGGTGTTGGGCCAACCAGACTCTAGTAACATAGCAGCAAGTGCAGTAGGCCAAAGCGATATGCTAAAGAACAGAACTTTCTATCTCATATTCCATTAGATGAATAAAATGTTTGAAAGCATAGCTAGAACAGTTGTATCTGGGATGTGTGTGGGCTATATGTGACGGTGACAATTTATAATAATATTGATTGTATTTACAAATTTGCAACTAAAACATTCGGGTACATGATGCATGAGAAAGTATATACCTATGATTAAGAATGTAAGGATGATTAAGAATGTAAGGATGATTAAGAAAGTAATCATGAATAAGATGCGGAGGGGGCTTTTGGGCCCTCTGTAAATAAGACTGTAGTCTTGTCCGCCAGATTTTACCATAGTTATATTTATGCTATCCCGGAATGGCCCCCCATACCGGAATGGACTGGTCCGTTGCGGAATTGCAAATATGTGCACTCTGGGCAATATATAAAGGCAAATTGAGAGGAAGCCGAGTCTATAATTTTATACATAATGTAAAAGCCCAAACCACCGCATGCTCAAACCTCCACTTATTCAATCAAATCTCCGCATTCTCAACCCTTCGCTTATTCCATAAAACCTCCGTATGCTCAAACCTCCACTTATTCCATCAAACCTCCGCATGTTCAAACCTCTACATGTTCAATTAATCCTTGTGTTTGAGGATCCCCGTATCAAAGTAATTCCATGATATTCTATAATAACAAGTACTTCACCTTTGAACTTATTACATTGAAGAATTGTTGGTGGAACAAATTGCCCAATCCACATCATAAGAATATTCGCAACCTCAGTACTTTCTTTAGACTTCAAAGGATAAGCACTAGAGTATTTGCTAAAGTGATCTCAAATATGTAAAATCCAGTGGTATTCCCCATCTGGATTAGCTCGCATATCAATTAGATCAATTTGCACTCGTTCCCAAAGATTATTTACAACTATCAGTTGTAATGGACTACGACTTTGGCTTGGTTTGTTGCGCGCACAAAGCTGACAGTTCAGTAACCTAAATAAAATTAATTTAAATATAAAATATGTAGATTTAATTCAAGTTCCATACTTCACTGCGAGTAATCCCATGATACCTCTCATTAATGGTATTATAGGTCTTGTTCTTTCCTGCATGTAATAAAGTATTATGAATATGTGCGATAACATCAAATACATCATGCTCCAACACTACTCGCTTTCCATTATTAGTTTTACCAGCAATAAAATATAGTGCATCATTGCGTAGCTTATATTCATTCAGTGCCTTCCATCGTAGTTTAATTGCTACCAAATCACCTGCTGGGGCCTTTAAGTTTGGGTCACGAAGGTATGCTTTTAATTTGCGATACCTAGTGGTTCTTGTTAGTTATAATATATTATACTTAAATTGGAATTGGATTTTAAAGAATTACTTCTCAAAATCCAGCCGAGTTTTACTAGTTGTTGTCTGCAAATACTCTTCAAACTTGGTACGCGCATTACCAGAGAATGCTTCAATTGCTCTTCTAGATGGAGCGGAACCAAGGGGGTGAAACTGATTGAAACCAATACCGCTATTATCTTCGGCAACTGACATGATGGTGAGAGTGGATTGTTGCAGTACACTGGTAATATTGCGATATGCAGAGTATGTTGCGTTGAAGAGTATTATTGTATTGAAGAGGTATGTTGTGTTGCGTTGAACGTACCGGTGGATAGATACCTTCGTTGCGTTGAAGAAAATTTTTACAAACTAAAAGTTTTAATTCCGTAATGGACCGGTCTGTTGCGGAATCCAGTCCATTCCGGTATATACTGGTCCATTCCGGAATGGACTGGATTCCGCAACGGACCAGAACATATATATCTATCCAATATCTTATATCTAATTCATATATACACCAACTAACCAGAACAATTTATTTACTGTTACCTACTTACTTACCTACTTACCTCCCTCCAACAAACTATTATCAAATCCCAAACTTCCCAATACCAATTAAACACAGCTGCTCCTTAAAACTATACCATCCTACTACCAGGTAACACTTACTTCGATCTGTATATTTCCTATACAGAAGGAGGAAGGAGCACATAACTTAATAATACAGAACACAACGCCCGGTATATTATTAGAGCTACAATACGATCTCTTTCACCCCTGCCGCTACACAATCTACGGAGACTGTTGTCGGACAAAATCTGCTGCCCACACACAAGTTGGTCAAAGGAGCCACAGATTTCTATCCCCATACGAATTAGCTCTCTGGATGCAAACAATGAAGGAACTCGTCTCATGAAGGCTAACCTCGATGATAAGTTAAAAAAAAACTTAAAAAAAAAAGAATGGACATTTAGGAGCTACCGAACGCTAAGATATGGCCCCATATCACCCAGGCAGCCCTATGTAAGCATGGTCTGTTAACAATAGATCCTACCGACCTAGCACGTTCATCGGAGAATCCCCTCCACCAAACCGACCACGCATATTGTATCCGGCTTACTCGTTAGCCAGTGGACCGGAAAGTACTGCAGTGACTGAGTCCTTTCCCCCTACTTCTCCAACTCCCCTCTAGGTCTGAACAAAATAAATAAGCTGAAAGAACTTCGCCTCACTATATCCTCGAGAGCTCCCTATAAGATAACTGAAGAACACCTCTGTGGACTCGAAAGTCCACAAACTGGAAGGGGTCTTCCATAAGGACATGCGTTAAGTCCTTTCTGCATTGCTGCCAGAGGTCAAAATTGTATTTGTGGCCTAGGGCACAACTTGCCCCTTACCACTTTCAGAATTGGGTCCTTCCTGCTCATGTATAACAGATGCATTATAACTCGGGCTACCTTATCAATGTATGTCAGACTGCAATGTTCCTAATTGGGAAGTCAGTTCCCTATTAGACAATGCCTGAGACAACTGTACTAAGCTGATAAAGAAAGTCTCATCCAGATCTGATAAGTCCTAATCAGATCAAGGCTTCTATATAATCCGCCACAATTACATTGTTCATTGAATAAGCCCCAAGCGGTGTTCTAAGTCTCATATAGCTTTACTCTTATTAGGGGTATTCAATCCTAAAACAATCGATCGATTAAATTGAAAATTGTAATCGACGTTCTAAGCCGAAAATACTCGTTAGAGATTGAGCGACCCTCGATCATAGGGCGCGATTAAAGTGCACGATCAAGGGCAGAAATTACCACGTATTTTTGTTAGCTGGTGTTGAGGCTTGGCATCATGTCAAGTCAATGACATGATGCCAAGTGCTTGAATGGAAAGATGCTGCTCCCACCCAGTAGTAAGCTTCTCCGGTCCTCATCCTCAACCCAAGATGGCAGTCCTGAAAAAGAAGTCGTCTCTGATGTTGAAGTCATCTTTGAAAGCTCTTCTGATGATAACCTAGCATCTATCTCTGAGTCTCCAGTATCAAATGCATCTGTAATAGCTTCAGCAAGTGCTTCAAATAATGTCATCCATCTTCTTTCCTCTTCATCTTTCTCTATGCCTGCCAAAAACCAAGTTATTAGTATCCTTTTGACACTAATCCGTGGCACTGTTGATGAGTAGAATATGCGGATGAGTAGTATATTAAGGTAGAGACAGGCGTCTTAGTTGCTCCTGCCAAATTACTAAGTGTCGTCAAGATCTTGGTACTTACATAACTACACGTGATCTAGACGTTTTAATCGTTCGATTATGACGAGCGATACGAGCGATCAAGAACCCATTTAATCGCTGTTGTTTGTGTGGGAATTTTCACTTTAGAGACGGGTTGCCACTGTACTAAATCTTATGCCTCGGGATTAAATTTTTGTGTGTCGCAAATGGATTTACGACAACCTAAATGGATTTGGTGTCAAAACCATGATCGCATTTAATCGATCGATTGTTTTAGGTTTGAATACCCCTATTGAGTCCGCAATACACCTTAGTTGTCGCTACGTTTATACTTAGTTATACTTCGCTCTCCGTCAATAGTCCACTTACTCCGAAAGTATTCTTGTAGTTACAGCCCACCCAAAACATTACACCGCTTGTCTATACACCTCTATAGGCACCACCCCCTCTACAGCCATGTCTATGTTTCGAGGACTAATTGGTCCAGGCTATGATAAGCACATGGCTGATGATGATAATAGTGTTGCTCGTGTGGGCCCCTCGGAGGTATTAGCGACGGTGCCAACCAGAATATTAGCGACAACTTGTTCCCAGACGTGGTACCCTAGAGATATTATCGGGTTACTGATCAAGTTAAATGACTGTTTCACGCATGAGCCCACTCATAAGTTTTACTTCAAAGAAGTTAGCATCTGCGACCATAGACTGAAGAAAACGAGGCATCCCGTCCGCTCTGCCATATCTAAGCTTCAGATCGCCAGGTCAGTACTATGGTGGGTGACCACATGGGAATCCCTGGTGTTGCAGGTCTTATTTTTTTATTGCTTGTTGCCTATTATTGCTTTTTACTTTGCACTTTGCAAGCCGGTAGAATTAATTTGTTCAGGCACGAGACTAATCCTAGAGCTTCCTTTCAATTTCAGATTTGGGTGGGCCTCTCTTTGCCAGGTTCCGGAGAGCTTGTAGACTTGCCATGGAGTCGGTGAGGACGAGGAGTTTATCAATGGGGTATTGAAGGCCAGTGCCAGTCCTCTTTCCTCTCCGTCGGCTACCGATACCAGAGTTCCCAAGAAGGCTCCCTGTTCTGTGTGGTGTAGTGCAGGTCTACCTAATTTCAGTGTAGCGAAGCAGGAAAGGTGGGTGGCAAATATACAGAGCTCACTAGGTAACGGTTCGCAAGTGAAGGCTTCCCCTGTATTAGAACAAAATACCGACCTGACATACATGTATCAGGGTAACAGCGAGTCTTCATTGTAGGTTAGAGGTTAGAAAAAAAAAAAAAAAAAAAAACCCCTGCCATACTTTCGCTATTTGTCTACAGGGGACTGCAATGTGGTCTGGAGGACCCGTTTTGCGTATGCGGAAGGATTCAGAATGGGGCTCACCTGCTGGAATGTGCATGGATTGGAGACAGGCGAGAAGGAGCACGACGTGAGAAGTTATGGGAGATGCTGCGGAGAGGTGGATAAGGAATTCTTTCTTTTGACGGGGCGTTTTCGGGGATGCACTCCCGTCTGTTTTGCATAGTCCTCCATAATAATAACAATATCCTTCTGCAGCCCTCTTTTGCTGATAACTTCCATCGTCCCACTCATAGGTCCATAGGACCTGGATGAGTACCAGTAGCTGTAGATGGAGTTGTCGAGCCTTGTGGTATGGCAGGAGTAATGGTAGTAGAAAAGGTTCATGGTACTAGTCGTGTGTTTGGTGCTAGTCGGTTACCCAATTGTATTTGCAGGGCTCGTCGTCGCATGTCTAATCAATTACATACTGCCACAAAGTTGAAGAAAGAAAATTGTGCTGTTGTGTGTGTTTCATAACTAACTTGAAAAAATACACTGCAATGGATATAAACCCACAGAAACAGCAATAACCCTCCGCTCATGACTTGCGGTGAAAGTAACCCTACACGATACGATACGTACATACATACATACATACATGTGTACCAAGAACGGAAGTTCCACTATATCATACCATGAAAGGCAAAACGCCAGCTCACTCACAGTACCAGCACACAACTATATCCAGTCCCCATACTCAAGTAGATGTATGAGTAAAAGAGAGGCGAACGCAGCTAGAAAAATTCGCGAACTGGAGTCAACCTCCCCCCCTCCCCTTGACTTTTTTCCTCTCCAAGCCATAAACATACTCCCCACCTCCGACTGTAGACTCATTCCCCCCTCGGGTCCCTGATCTCGCGGTTTTCCGCCAATTCCTCATCTTCCAGGACTCCATCCTCCAGCGCATAACGTTCCGAACTTCTTAGATACTGTCTTCTCTCAATTCTCCTTGTCCTCTTATCATTCTCCCCTTCCCTCTTCCTTTCCATCTCCCCTCTCCTAATTAACGTCCTCCATGCCTCCAACTCCCTCTTCATCACCCCCCCCGCGCGCTCCTGAGCCCTCTGCTCCCTCATTTCTGGTAAAGCCCCCTCAGTGTTAAACAATGCTGCCACGTCTTCCATGGCAAATACAATCTCCTTGTGGGCATGGGGCTGAAGTGTAGCGGGTATAATTGAAAGTATTTCCTGGGGGATTGCTTGGTTGGTGTCGGTGGTAATAGAAGTGGGAAGGGGCCCATATAGAGATGCAATTGGGAGGCGAAGTTCATGGGCTGAACTGGTAGGTAATGGAGTATAGATTCCACTTTCAAGGAATGTTGTCCGCCAGCTGCATTTGAGGAGATGTTCTCGGGTTGGGGCAGAGTCACATGTGGAATGTTCATTATCGCTAGTGCTACTGTGGTCTTCTCCAGATGAACTCGAGGCAGGGAGTTCCCATATGTCCTGGCTGTCAGTCGTATCTAATCGCTTGCGTTTCCCTTGATTATCTCCCACCACTAGAAGTGTATTCCCAGATTTGTGTCCTTCAACCGGGGGGGGATTGCTGAATTCGTTCTTATCTACCTTTCTTTCATAAACATAAATCTCCCCATCTAATGGATGTAATAACGGTGGAATCAACACTCCAGCCTCATCTTCTTCTAACATTTTCTGAACCAGTACCTTCTTAATCCTATCCAAAATTTGTTGTTGGGTTAAATCACACTCTCTCCAAAGGTACTCACCTTCAAAATCCCTTCCCTCAAACCAGTCCGGACGCCACTCCCTCAACTTCTTTTTCGCTCTATATCTAGAGACATTGCCATAGCTTTTTGGAATCTGCTCTGAAATATGTAATAATATAACCATATGTACTTCCTCCTGCTTATCTAGCACCCACATCTCTGCTCGTTCTATCAGGGAAGGTAGGGATTGAGCGAACCCGACTTCGACGATAACACCGCGGCGGTAGACCATAGGAGTAGGTGGGTGAAGGCGTACACGGATTGCGAGGTCTGCAACACGCTTGGAGCTAGGATGGCCATCGAAGTTTGTGATATCTGTATTTGCACGCAGGGAGACAATATTAGACCCAGGTCGAAGTCTACCATATTTTTGTATTTCCTGGAGAATGAGAAAGGTGGCATATCCGGTGAAGGCTTCATGAATAGGAGAGGCCATGCATTTGATGATAAAATATTGGTTTTTAGCATCATATTCCCACCGTGAATTTGTCTCCGACAGCCAGCGAGAATTTTGGCAGTACCACTCCCAGAAAATACTTTGAGGGCAGTGGATAAAATAGGAAGCTTTGAGGGATCGGGAAATTCTGTCGAGAGTGGAGGATGTTAGAGAATGAACGCTTAGCGGAGGCGGCGGAGGACAAATTACGACTGGGAGTGGTTTATCGATTAATTCAAACAGGTAGGGACGCTCCAAAGTTAGAGGAGGGGTCAAAGGGAGACTGGTCGGTGGCGGTGGGGTCGTCTGAGGTCGCTGCGGCCGATAGGTATTATTGCATTGGTGGGAACTCTCTGGGGGTGGAGAAGAACACGGTGATGCGGTGGGAGAAGATGGAGGCTTTGAGAATGTCGGGGCAATTGTTTCTTTGACAGTATTTGGAGGTGGTTTCGGTTCATTGAGCGGAGTACAGGCTGGGTGGTGGTATGGGCGGTCCCGAAGAGGTCGTCGATAGTGAAAGCTCAAGAGCGTCGGACCCAGGCTTGCTTCCCGTGCCGGCTTTGGTTCTCCTCCGGCGAGAAGAGCCATGGAAGGTTTTATCGTAGGAGGGAAGCCGGGGTGAGTTGTAGGAGACAGATGCTTGAGTCGTTTGGTGATGTTGCGGGTTGAAGATGTATAACCATCGCGCATCATGAATAAGCAATATGGCGATGAGGCACTCTTGGCAGCATTATTATTATTAGATAAGGTTTCTTGGCAGTCTGTTAAAGTCATGCTACCAGAAGTCCAGGCGATGCAAGTCTAGCGAAGGGAGGGCTCCGGAGGGAGATGATGATCCAAATGTTTCCCTAAGCATTCCTTTACGGCCTCAAAGGTATGCGAGGATTGCTCGGGTGAAAACAAGAACATCGGTGAAAGCAACGAGTAAAGCTGGGTCTGTTGACGGGCCTACAGTCACAGTGGCGCACTCCGGAAATTAGACCAGACACATTCATTACATTCATTTATGCAACGAATTGTGGAAAATCACCAGAAACACCTCCGACGCCGCAGCGGAAAAGAGGATCGTATTATTTTAGCAGCTCTTTTTTTCACTCTAGTGACGTTTGTTTGTTTTCCTGCCACCGCTTCATGAGATTTTATTATGTAGGCAAGGTGGGATCAGGCCCTAATAACAGCGGCGGAAATTGACAATTGGCAGTGGGATGAGAGTAAGTTTTGAAAGGTTATTGAACGAGAGTATCGCTGAGTTGAAATGGATGGACTGTTTGTGCAATGAAGCAGAGAGTATGCGAGTGCGAGCAGCGTATAAAAGGTTCGATCGAAAGTAGACGGTCTATGGAGTCTATCTCGAGAAGCATAGGTATCCTACAATACATGAAGGCCCTGAGAGCTCGTATAAATAGGTACGAGGTCAGGGTAGCACAACAGTCTAAGCTAATTAACCTAACCAGAACAATATCGTGAGAATGCGCAAGCCGTAGAAACAATATCGTGAGTATGTGCAAGCCGTAGGCCAGACGCGCAAGCCCTAAGCCCGATGCGTAGATAAATGCGTAAGTAACGGCGTAAACAATAATCTCAAGCATAGGCAGTATTCCTAATACAGCAAATATTGGTATGTAGGCTAAGTAAGCGAAGAAACAGGTGAACAACATGTGTGCACCGTGAAGAGAAGAAAATAACGCAGAGACCCTTTTAGCAGATACCGGTACATAGCAAGTGTTCGTAATAGGTATCAGCAATAACTAGCGAAGAGACTTAACTATATACGTAAGGAAATGGTTATTTTTTTTTTACAACACCCCTTCTCACTTGTTACCCCATGATTAATTCCTTAAGAAATGAGAAATGCGGGCCAGAGCCTTGGTTAACAAGTAGTAGGCAGGTAGTCTGGTTGGCAGAACACCTCCACGTAGGCAGGGACCATTTAGTCTGGTTGCACTCATTAGTGCCGACCAGACTAATATATTAAGTTTGGAGCAGGCAGGTAGTGCAAGCCAGACTATGCAAGAGGTAGAGATCGCTTATCATAAGCGAAGGTAACCAGACTAAAGCGAAGGGTATTTCAAAGGTTCTCTTCCCATAGTCTGGTTGGGGTGGGGGCCAATATACATACATAGTCGGGTTCGACTTGTAGCTTAAGTATTATGCATGTGATTCCACACAAGACCGCATAACTCCTTTAATAATATTGGAAGACCCGGTCCTCAGGTTTTTTTATTATAGATTCTTTTTTTTAAAAATACTCATTACTCCTGTTCAATCCCAGTAGGGGGGCTCATATATGAGGGGTTTTTTTTTTATTTTTTTTTTTATTATTATAGAAGCTCGACTGAAAATAGTAATTCTAAATACAGCCACATGTTCTAAATACAGCCACATGCTGTTCTTCCCCTTGATGGTATGGACATCGGTAAACCCTCGCAATCATAGCAATATGAGGCATCTCTGGTCTCCCAATTGAGATGCCCTTGAAAGTTATGCATTTTCGCAGTAGTAAGGGTTGGCAAGAAGGGTTCTTTGCAAATCGATTCTACAAGTCTACACATATTTACGCCGATGGATAAGCATTCCTATGTCTTATTTCAGTTTGAAGATCAAATACAGGGATACCTAGAGCTGAAGTCATGTTGAGACAATATAAATAAGGAAATATTCTATTCTGTTCTACCTAGTTACTAACCAGGATTGCGCTAATATGGACATTGTTTTCAGAACCCCCTTGAGCTGCCCATTATTCAAACTCCGATAGTATCCAGCGCCTAGCCCCTGTCGTCTTCTTCTGAGTTGTCTTCTTCTGAGTAGGCCCTGTCGTCTTCTTCGGAATAGTGGTCTTTCCGGGGCGTGCTGTACCTCTCCCTTTGCCAATACCTCCAAAATTCACTGGCTTCAGCTGGCACGTCGGCGCCTTTCCACCTGTCGCGGTTTTCTTTGGGGTAGTTGGACGTTTCACGGGTTTCTGTGTGCCTGTCTTCTTTCGTACCACCGGTTTCACTGGAGTCTTTCGAACAGGAGTCTTTCGAACAGGGGCCTTTGGTACCTGCACCGCACGCTTTTCAACTGCATTTCCTAAGCCTCTTCGTTGCTGCGTGGGTGTACTAGGTCGGCTGTTTAGCGGAGTGCCAGTACCCAGATAGACGTCGTTACCCTTGAGTAATTCCTGGAGCTGAGCCTCAGTTGGTGCCTCGTTGGGCGTCCAACCAATCTCACAAACCTGGAATCCAGCCATGATGGAAACCTTGCTGCATCCAAAGAATCTAGGATCATCTGGCTTTTTCTCCACCCCTCTCGTTGGGTCTAAACTCGATGTGCAGGGACTCATGATCCGATGTTGACCCTTAAGCCTAATCACCGTGATGAGTAGTTTTGACGTCACACCAAACAGGTTGATTTTGGTTGCAGTTGGCATCGTTTCCATTGCAAAATCGTTGAGGGCCATGATTTCACCACAATTTGCCTCGTTCGCATGATTGGACCCAGCAGCTTTCATGCAGGCAGCAATCAGGTCTTTTATCGCAGGGTGGGCCTCGGCAGCAGCAATATCCAACAAGAAACTCTCTCCCATCGCAGGGCCTTTTAAGCTAGAGTGGAAATAAATCGCAGTCCCTGGAGGGCCAGGCCTCATTGCTGTCATCATTATAGGCACCAGTGTAGCACCCTTTTTGTTTGGATCGCTGGTATCGAGCTTGTCGTTTGTCTTTTTTACTTTTTCGGCATTCCTGACCATTATTTTGTGTGCTTCGATTGCAAGAGTCTGGAGGCCATCCAGGTCGAGAGTGGCAGAATTAGACGGATCATTCCCCTCGAGTTTACCCCGATACCCGACGATATCAAAGTTTTGGTCGTCGCCGGTTCGGCCTGGGCGGGTTACAGTTTGGTAGACATGGCGCACGATTGTTGTGTCGTCGAGAGCACAAAAGACGGTGCCGAAGAGGGCAAAGGTGAAGAATACCGTGAATTGATAATGCATGGTGGGACAGCTACAGGCCCGGACGTGTATGATATTGATGGGAGTGCTAATTAAGGAGGGTGGGCGAATATATTTGAACTATTTCGCGTTTCCGGAGGAAGAAATCGTAAAAACTGAAAAGAATCGACTTCAAGACCAGCTTGAAAAGAATGGAGATTGGACCAGCCTCTAATGATCCTATGGACTTTTACCTCCAAAGGCTTGTTGTTATTGGTTGAATGGGTAGGGATGTGGGAAGGACTTTGGGGCGGATGGCGAAGGGTACTTTATATTGTTGACGTTCCTCATAATGAACTTATTACATCGCAGAGTCTTTAGTTTGCTTTCTCGTGGAGACTACTACTAGGTAGTATCTAATTTTACATCATAGCCGCTACATCAGTAAGCTGTCCTTGCAAATTGCGAGTCAAGCTCACGGTCTTTAACAGCAAGAGTTTATGTAAGATCTGAAGTTTATGCCCTTCGTTTCACAGTCAATGCATTGCTAGAAGTTCTGGAACGTCTCTACCGCCTAGAATAGAGGTAAATAGTTGTGAAACACAGTCAGCGGGGTCCCATCATGGAAGGGCGCAGAGTTACCACTGAATTACTCCGTACGACAAAGTAAGTCATCTGGGAATTATAGCCTTATCGAGCTACCAGGCTTAGAAGGTAACTTACCAATGGCCGGCGCGCAGGGGTCGATCTTCCACCAGGCCCCAGTCGCATAGTGCATGAGGACTGCATGGGAACCGGTGGGGTTTAAGGGAGGCCGTTTCAGGGAAAGGGCAGAAATATAGCTGTATGTATGTGGCTTCTAGTGGTTCCGTTGATATACCGTGAGTTGAATACGATCATATGGTTGAGATTGAGACTACGAACATTGCAATACAAATGGACGTACAGCTCAAACGAGAGCCTGATATCGACGACACAGATCGATAACACTCAACTCGAACATCCTACCTCTGGCAGACTACCTACGAACATATATGCTGCACATTACTATGCAAAGCTGCCTACTGTCCCACTGATGACCTTGAACCTCCCACTAGGTGTCCCTTACTGGCAGGTGGTTATGTACAAATTTGGCTAGGGACCCTATTATGGTTGGAATTCTAAAGTCATCAAGGGCCTCCGACTTATCTTTAAAAGAGATGAAAGAGTTAATACCTATAACCCAATCACAAGCTTCCTAAACAAAAGTCCTGGGGTGCTGTGCCACCCTACATTCTCTTAGCATTAAAGCGTGTTGTCACAATGTTCTGGAAATATATACCGTATTTTCTGGTTCTTTATGACCCGGCGCTACTGCAGCTACAAGGGTTAGAATAAGGTTGTCATATATGTAGAGACTTATATACATTCAGCTAGCTACGTACGGGCGACAAAGTCAACATTCTCATCTTCTGTCTCAGCAGCCACATCAATCACTGTTTTCGATTGTATCGCATCCAGTTGAGAATAAAGTGATAGTATGTGGTTGGAGTAGATTGTGCCTTATTGTTTGTGAAACGAAGGGAGATATTATGTCGTGTAAGGAAGCCGGTAAACATCCTGTGCTGAAGGTGAAAACAGGGGGTGCTTTCTTTAGCAAACTAAGAACAGCTGGTGTATATTGTTCTCGATAAGCAATACGACACTTTAAACGAAACCAGCTTCGTCTAATAATTTTTCCTTGTCTTCGTGCTTTGAGAAAGTCTCGATAGACTACCTCTTCCAATAGTGGCCACTCCACGCTTCCATAGAGTTCAATGCCCACCGAGAGCCCTTCTTCATATTCACTATTTTACCTTCCTGCTGCTTCCACGATGAAATATTGGCTTCGGGTATTAAAAAATACTTGGAGACTTCTCATCTATATAAGGAACGCAACTGACCATTTTCCTCCATGCGTGCCATCTGCCAGAACTCAAGACCTTCAATTTCGTTTCTCGGGTATAAGATCTTCTAACCCTTTGAGTCGGACCATACTACAGCTTTTGTACTCCTGTAAAGCGTGGAAGTAGAATTGTATTCTTAGATGTTCTTCCTGGCAACAAGCATAATGAAGTATTAAACAGAGAAACACGAGACGCTGAAGGAAATGCTGGCGGAAGTGAGGCAATACTGGAACAAGAGAGGCAATACTGGCAGAACGACATCAACCTATGAATAACTGTGTACCACACCTTGAGAAGACCGTATGCATAAACTTACATATCAGCATGGTTTATATATCCATGTTCTAACCCTTGTAGCTGCAGTAGCGCCGGGTCATAAAGGTATCGCATGCAGGGCTGCCCAGGGCCTTGCAATCGTAAATGTTATGTTTAGCAAGGCAATAATACAGTCAACTCTTGCTATAACGGACCTCGCTATACCGGATCCCTTGTTATACCGGACGGACCAGAGGCTTCCGGATTTTTTACCAGCAAATTGCCTCTCGCTATACCGGACGGCCATACAATACCGTTCCGGACAGAGTGCAAAGATTTTCTTATCCCTGCCTCCATACATTTCTCCCTTGCTATAACGTAATTGTTCTAGGTACATGCATCAACCCCAGTCTCAACCATCGTTGTACTCAATAACATGTCGCTCTAGCAATGAAAACTGCTCTATACGCTGCTTCTTTTTCCAACCAGTACTATTAGGCAAATCTTGTTCTAGGCACTCTCCTTCAGTATATCAGACAGTGTCCACCGAGATAGTGGTACTCCCTATATTATTATGATTAATATCTACTAAAACACATGTTTAAAGCACGATGTGATTACCCACATGGTGGTCCAGGAAATGCTTGCCAAAGTCACTAAGTTTCTCTTTTGCATGATCTGGTTCCAGTCGCTTCCGACATATCTCACGCTTTTCCAGCACACTCAGTGCTCTTCGTTTTCCTGTAGCTTGAGAACGGTGTCGCAATTGGGAAATCCAGAGCTTCCGCGTACATTTGCCATACTGTACATACTTAATGTATCATTCCCATTCCGGCCACTCGTATGCCAGGCTAAACCCCTGTCATTTTCTATACCGGAACCCTTGCTATTCCGGACAGAAAGCCCCGGATTTCTGCCGTCCGTTATAGCAAGAGTTGACTGTAGATTAGCTTTATACCGTATGTATACTTATGTTAGAATCTGTGATGAGGGCTGTATTTTAGCTAGTTGGAACGCCGCTACGTATGGAAAGTTCAATAGAAATCGCAATTGTCAGCAGCACTTGACCCTTCAGCAGTTTCGAAACTGGCGGAGATCTTGTTATGGCTTGGGACTCCGTCCTCTATCTAGAGGGCGACATTACATTCAACGAACTTGATTTTCTCGGTGTAGCAAGACGCTATAGCCAAGCATACAAGGATAATCAAAAGGGTCTACATAGCTACGGGGCTCATTTAGTGCTGACGAGAGAACTTTTTTTGGACAGCTGTTTTCCTGTAAAGTTCTCGGCACAACAGCCTAGTCTGGTTGTGGCAGCTAAAGCGCAAGTCCACTTCAACCGTGCCAACCGACTAACTTCAACCAGACTAGTCTACTTCCGGGTATTGTTAGTCTGGTATGCTATGCCATATGGCTGCATCTGTATCTTGTGGAACATGCATGCAAAGACAGGCTTACCTAGTCTGGTTAGGCTTACCTAGTTATGGGCATTTATTTGGTAAGTAGCATGACCCTAAAGGTTCTATTATTATTCATGTTATATGGAGTTTAGAGCCTTGTGTACAAGCTTCTTATACATACCAGAGTCAGCCCCCCAATAGAGAGGTTTTGGACCCCTGCATGCTAGATAAGTATCTTATAATTCATATAGCACACGTTTAGCCCTGTAAGTAAAAAGCTAAGAAAAAAGAGGTTTTGGTCTCAGTGGATATCTCTCATCTTATCTCCTATTAGTAATCATCAGCAAGCAATGACATATCATAATGACCTCAGATAACATACTTATGTTGGCAGTAACCTTGACAGTGCGCTATATCAATGCACTTACAATAGATTTATCCGATAATGATGATGATGGGAACAATGATGATACATCCCAATACTATCCCCCAATCACCTATGAGAAGAAGAACTGGTCATTAGTGGATTCAGAATAGGGTGATACAGAGTACCTTGAATACGGGCTGTAACTACAACAATACTTCCAGAGTAAGGTGGCTATTGATGGAGAGCGTAATATAATGAAATATAAACATAGTGACAACTCAGGTATATTGCGGACTCGATAAGAGTAAAGCTATATGAGACTTAGAACACCGCTTGGGTCTTATTCAATTAACTATGTAAATAGGGCGGTTTATTTAGAACCGTGTAGTCACCTGACCAAACGATACAACGCTAGTGTGGATCGTTTGCTAGACCATTTTTAGTTTAGTTATACCAGATGTTGCCTAATAGGGAAGTTGCTTCCCAATTAGGAACGTTGCAGTCTGATATACATTGATTAGGCTGCAACGCATTGCACTCAGGCTGACATACAGGAGTTGAACCCAAACATTACGAATAACGATACAAATAGTAACTAATGGAAACACAGAGAAGAGAGTACACGCATGAGTTCTAATATCAGTGAGAGGATAGGTCTCTTACCTGAGCCATAACAGAATATCTTTGTTTAGGCCTGGGCACGAGCCGGCTCGCGAGTATTGCAAGAGTGAATTGATAAACAGTGTACGCTACATATCTGTGTAGGCCATGGAATATAAAAATAGGAAGGATAAGGATTTAAACAGAGATGGAAATAGAAAAGAATCAATTGCAACCCTCATCCCACCAATGATCCGCAGTGAAATCGGCCATACATAGGACTGCAATGTATAGTGACCGAGCAATTTGTGGGTTCCAACCATAGCAAGATACAGCGGTGATTTTATTGATTTGTGCAGTTTCCTCCTCTTGTGTTGGTAGGCGTGGTTGGTTATGTCGGAAATGAAGCGATTGCAGTTGTAAATTTTGCGGCTACTTTCCATCGCAATAAATTTGGCCATCTTGTAAGAAATTCTTAAGGGGAGTTAAGGGTCCTGGACCGTGGAGATTGTCTCATGGAGGTAGAGGTAGAAAAGGTATTCTGAGTCCTAAGCAGGAAGCTTTCATTGTTGTCATATCTAAATATCGCATTATTATTGAATGGGAATTTGCAAATGTTCTGAACCAATTTACATCCGGGGAATAGAAGCATGTGTAGAAAGTAGGATTTTCATTAGTATCAGTTAATTATATTATATCAGTACTTCTATGGAATTGCGAGATATGTTTGCGCGAAAGAAATCAAATCTCAGCCTGGCAGACTATTGTGGCAATCGAGTTACTCCCTCTTCTTTGCGAGAATACCTGTCACTCCCTTCCTGGTCTATTTTGAGAGTCGGACAGGATTCTGTCCGACTCTCGTTTCCGGACCCCTTAGTCTTTTTGAGAGTCAGACGGAATCCCGTCCGACTCTCATTGTTATTGTTATTGTTATTTCCTTTGGCATCACCTGGGAAGTCCTCTTGTCGTTGTTATCTTAGCTCCCGAGATAGGGGTCTCGGGAAGCTTATTCCTTCCGTGGCCTTGTGGATTTATGTATATATACCTCCCCCTCTCCTCCCTCTCGTTGGATCCCCATCCAACGCCTTGTATATCGAATACAGGACCTTGCTTCCCTCTAGTCTGGCTTGGCTTCCCTCTACGCTGGTGCACCTCCCTTGTGCACCTTGACCTCGCCTTGTCTTGCCTAGCCTCGCCTCGCCTCGCCTTGTCCAGCCCCTCCACACTCGCGTAAGCCTTCTTACGCAAGTGTCGAAGCCAATCCGTGTGCGCCCTCTCCTTGTCCCGTGCCCCCTGCCTTCGCCCCTGCCATGTCCTTGCCTCCGCTCGTACCCCTTGGTCCCTACTCCCCCGCGCCACGTTACAATACCTCTCTCTTTAGCTGCTCATTTTATCTCTCACTATCTGTATTACAAGTTCTTTTAATCTCCTTCACTTTATCTTTAAGCTTTTGTAGTTCAGTGACCTTGGCTTTAAGCTCAGTGACTTCTGAAGCTATCAAAGCAGAAGCTGTTAGTATAGAGGATATTAGTGTAGAGGCTGCTGGCATAGAGGCTATCAAAGAAGAGGCTGTTAAAGGAGAGGCTGTTGAAGTAGGAGTTGGATCTAAAGTATTTGGGGGAGTTTTTGATACCAAGACATAAGTCTAACTTTCTTAAGATATTTGTTATAGAAGATAGAGCCAAGAAATCTATAAAAGATGTCTGGATACCGTTGTCGTCTGGATATCTTTTAATCCCTGCAATCTTTAAGCACGAACCCAGCAGGTGCATTAGTTAGTCGCGTTACTGTGGTTACAAGCTACAAGTATTCTACAGGGGTCCAAAAACATCCCTAATAACAGAACCGGTAGGTACCGCGTCGTACTACCTAAGTGCTGTGATTTCCGACCACTTGAGCTCTCAGACACCACGCTGAGCAGAATAATTACCGGTACTCTTACCCAGTGCTTATACTTGTTTGTGGAATGACCTGACTGTACCAAGCCTAAATATTACTTGCACCAGTGTCTATCCCCATCTAATTCGCAAGCAATACATTCTACTTCCTAAATTCATTATCAATTTATCACGCGTACGCTGACTGGAATGGCCCCAACCCTCACCTTCGCCGGTCAATTTCTCCCTCCAGAGCTACTCGACGCTATCCTCACGTTCATCGAACCTGAATCTGACCTCGAAGTTGACAACAATATCAGCCTCCGCTATTTCCATCATTTGATGCAGGAGAGGCAAGCAGCACTTCATGCACTCTGCCTCACTTCCCGGGCCTTGTACGCACACTGTTTACCCCACCTGTACCGTCGTATTCACTGGATATCGGGGGAGAGAGTCTACTTCGACCCCCCTCTCAAGCTCACTCTGTTTCTCCGCACATTGGTCACCCGACCTGGCCTCGCGGGGCTTGTGCAGCACATCTACCTAAACGGCTGGAACATGAGATGGCACTTTGGAGGACTATTTCCGACATATTTCACTCGGCGCGAACTCGCACTATTCTCAACCACCGTCTCCAATATCATCAGATCACAAGACTATGACGTCAAATATCGTAAACCGGCGGCGCTTGCCGTAGTGGCAATATCATTGATGCAGGGCCTGCGCAGTATAAAACTTATTACCCACAATGAGATTTATCTTGATGACTTCCGATCATCATATATCTCGGATTCGGTTGCAAGCCCCGCAGAGGTGGCGCCGGTCGGGATGTTAGCAGTGCTAGAGACGCTTGAAATAACGCACAACATACCTGCTGGCTTCTTGCCCTCATTACCCATCCCAACCCTGAGAAACCTCAAGTTAGCCACATCCCGAGTAGCACATTTCGGCAGTCTCTTGCGTTGCGCCCCCAATCTGGAAAACTTGGAATTTACGCTGATGAGAGATGTGATATCAAGGATGGAGACCGGTAATAACTGGGTGGATGCGGATGAGCTGCATAGAATAATCATTACTGCTCCGTGCTCACAAAAATTGCGGAGACTAGCTATTGAGATATATTGGTTTTGTCGTGCATCTACCTTGGAATGGGGTAACTGGATAAACTTTCTTTGTGGAATCCGTGGCTCATTAGGCCCCCTCACAGAGCTGCGGAGCCTGGAGACCCTCGAGACCTCGATAAGCACGTTGCTAGGATGGCGCCATACCTCGTGGAAGTCTGCAGATTTGAGCTCGATGTTACCGGCGGCGTTGAAGAAACTCAGGATTGGACATGAGTTGTATATGTTTGATACGGAGTTTCTTTGGGAAGAGCCGGCATTGATGGGTTTGTTAGAGAAACTACTGAGTGTGAGGGGAAAGGTAGCAGGTGATCAAGGACAAAAACAGCATGACGAGGGAAGGGTTGGGAAGTTGGAAGAAATTGTCGTGTTAGATGAGCTGCGGCCAATAGACTTGCCGAACCCAGATGATGGGTGGGAACCGCGGTTTGAGCCTGAAGAAATCGAGCAGCTCAAGTCATGCTGTGAGCGATGGGGTGTAACATTCATGGTACAGGTAAGGAGGCAGAAGGCAGAGAGGTTCTTTCCCGGAAGATGAGTTATAAGAAGCCAGTGAAAGTGGGACTGCTGCATTGAACACTGAATTGGCTGCTGAAGTTGACCGCTGATTTTTTTAATAAATTAAAATTAAATTAAAATTGACGACGCAGAAGGGATTGCTAAATTGAGCGCTGAACTGAGGGCGACCAGCCACTGGTACTTT
Source organism: Terfezia boudieri ATCC MYA-4762 (assembly GCA_003788615.2). Classification (NCBI taxonomy): domain Eukaryota; kingdom Fungi; phylum Ascomycota; class Pezizomycetes; order Pezizales; family Pezizaceae; genus Terfezia; species Terfezia boudieri. The sequence goes on along the minus strand of ML121531.1, from coordinate 179,149 downwards.
CTAGTCCTATGTGATAATTCTGGACAGGAGCGACGAAATCAAGTCACCAAATTTAAAAATCGCAAAACCGAGATCCCCCAAAAGCCAGGTACCCCAACTCCATTAGGGGCTTTGCGCATGCGGATATATTGTATGCGAGCATGCATCCCATAGTATATCTAGCTAGACCAAAACCCAAGTAGGCATAAGTGTATATATATACGTTTTTTGCATATAGGTGTGAAATCGCCACTATACGAGAACCCTTCGTCCACGTACCAGACTCTAGATATTTCCCAATTAAGAGGGGCCTACGGCACACAAAGCACACATGTCTGAAGGACAATACGTGGGCTTATCACAAGCTTTCCGTGTTAGGACTAACAGAGCATAAATAAATTGACTCCGAAGCAAATATGAAAACAAGTTATACGCATTCCCCCAACGAGGGGCCGCTTGAATGGGGTCTGGTTGTTCCTTCAAATTCGCTTATACACAAGAGAAAATCATATAACTATCATAATGCATAACAAGAAGAATTGGTTTCTATCCGTTTTTGCATACAGAACCAAGTCCGACCAGGCATTTATTTCCTCTAGCTTGCCGGGAATTCCACTCGCTAATACACATATCACCCGGTGAAGCCCCACAACGGCACTTCACAAGTCCAATAATTTCCCGACCTGGAAAACCACTTTAGAGCTTCTGTGCATTGACTTGTAATTGAATGGTCTTGAAGGTATGGTCACCAGATCAGATGGTCATAATTCAAGTTGTCTCATTTGGTTATTATCGTATGTAATAAATTTTTCAGACAACTTGATTTAATCCTCCCATTTTTTTTTTGGCGTACTGGCCAGATCACGAATTGGTGTGTTTCTGAACTCAATTAATATCAAAGCGTGTGGGCCATTTTTATAATTTGAAGGAAATACCATAGTGTCTGCTTGACTTTGAGGAAAGCAGAATTCATTTGTTAGTCGACTTCTGTCATTTATAGGAAGGTCAGCCAAAATAAAAACTTGAAAATAGGTTTTGAAGGTTGACTCCAGGGAATGAACAACCTCACTATACTCCTCTATAGGAAGCAGTGAGCCATGCAAAAGGCTAATGAGAGGAGTGGGGTTAAAATTCTCTAAGAAACTCCTTAACTACAGGAAAGAGTTGTTCTTTGCTTTCTGAATTAAGATTGAGCTGAAGGTTCTCCAGAAAATCGAGTAACAAACACTTTATAAGTCAAATTATTGGGGATTTTAGTATATATTTACTGCATAATAAAGGTTGCATAACATTATTTCTTGTAATACTTCAATAGAATTATCTTTAAAAAACAGATACATATAGTATTTACCCCACTAATACTAACTACCGTTAATACCCTATAATATACTATCAAAGAGAGTAGTGTCCGCACCTTATAACCCTTATCACTGCCTATGTGATACACCTACAAGGGCCTGTGGTCCAATCTCATTACCAATTGCTCCTCTATCCACTTGGCGAGGTTTCGATGCTTATGCCTATTTTCATTAGTTTAGGTTTGCGGTACTTGAAATTGGGCGAAAATGTCGAATGGAACAACGAAATATAATCGTATGGTTTTATTATGATCAGGATCTATATCCTTAAAGGCTTTTAAGCCATGCACCTACACTAGTATTAGCCTCGTAACTCACCATCAGGGTTTATATTACTCTATAAGTCAAAGTGTACTGACTTCACGGTGTGCCTGAATGCTAACTGTCATTTGAAACAGTTCTATATATTCACCTGGGTGTTGCGAAAATCTGTCTGGTAGCCGAACTGCATCTACTGACTCCTGGTTCTTATTGTTTGGACGATAATAATACATTGAATTCACATCTTGAATCTTGTCAAAGTAATTTGTTTTTGCCCTCAGAAAGGTATGCACCTCATCCTTGGATAATTTTTAATCTAAGTGGCCTACCTGTGAATGTAATAAAATAGTTATAGGAACTTGAAACTGAGAGAGCATCATCAAAACATACCGTGATATTTCCGCCCTTTGCAATGACACGATGTGCGACGGCCTCAAAGACAAACCCCCTGATTGCTGCCCATTGGACTATTCCACCACTGTCCTGAATGAACTGGCAATTCTCTTCCATTTTGTTGTGTTTCAATATGTTTAGCACCCGTTGCTCATGTATAGGGATGCGAATCCAATAGTAAAGTTTTCGTTGGTATGCAGAATAGTACCGCTTACTTTTCCGAATCATACTTGCCAAGCGTCCTAATGCTGTCCACAAATTCCTCTAAGTCAAGCTTACTAAATTCCGCCACCAGTTCCATTTCTTGTAGCGTTTGTTGAAGTCTTTGTTTGAAACAGACGGAAATTACTCAAGATTTTTAAGGTCTGATTCCCCCAGATAGGCATTCTGAGAGTTTGGACAATAGCCGACTTCTTGAGCTCCTTAAAGTGGATCGCATTTGGTGAAGTGAACAGAATGAATGGGTGACTTACTTCCAAGGTCGGTACCATAGCGTTAACCAGATGAAGTGCCCTGCCGTCGTCATATAGAATATCTAATCCCCAGCTAACGTTGCCGTCTGTAACAGCTCCGGAAGACCCCTCCTACACAATATTACTATCAGGATGTTCTAGAATTTTTAGTTCGACATTTGCAGACAAGATGATTTCGAAGCTGATATTTACCTGGCGTTCCCGTGATGATGAAGCTTAGTAGTTGTTCACTATCCATAATACTCCTGAACGTTTGTATTGTTATTAGAAGCATTATCGTTGTTGGAACCAGAACTTTGATTTCCAACAGATATAAAATATAGTTCATAGAGGCTTTTATAGTCTTCTCTCACAAATACCTTTGATCTCTATTTCACGGGCCTGGGCCTAGTATATTTGTAGAGAAAGTGATTGTGGCCTGGATATTTGCTGAGCACGCAGAGATCCACCACTGACGCCATTCCTCCCTCCATCCAACCAGCAGTTTACGTTTTTTGTAGCTCCGGGTATTCATTGCTGACACTGCCCGCCTTCTCTTGTCGTGGGTCCCACTGGGCGACGCTTCCGGTACCTGCACAGTGATGTAACACTAATCAGACATTATCTCTTAAGTCTGCAGGGACTTATGGTACCTTAATGAGAACGTGTACATCGTCATCAAGGGTGCCCAAGCCAAAATATGTTGAGAGCCGCTTTGCCAGTTGCATACGAGTCTCCGAGAGTCCGAGCTGCATTTGGCATTGAGTTCATCCTAGGTACTATGCGTTAGTATGTGGTTAGGTAATGCCTTATAGCAGAGAGTACCTACTGTAGTCCATTCCCGAGTAATATGTAAGACGGGACCCGCTGACATTATCCAGCTTCTGCCAGATGACTTCGAGAGGCCTGAGTGAAGTACGCTAAAAATATATATATATATATGTTCTGGTCCGTTCCGGGATCCGGTCCATACCGGTATGGCCCGGTCTATACCGGTATGGACTGGATATCGCAACGGACCAGGCCGTTGCGGGATTAAATTGTTCAATGTCACGGATAGCAACAAGGATTTACCACAACACCACAGCGGCCACAGCAACATTAAAATTACTAAATAGGGACATATCCGATATGAAGGTTATTTTGTAGCAACATTTGGTCAAAGAACATCGGAGATAACATAGGCGACCTATCCAAAAAAATACTCAGTAGAGGTATACCCGAAATGAAAGTTATTATGTAGAGAAATGTTCTGGTCCGTTACGGAATTGAAACCTTTAGTTCGTGAGAATTTTCTTCAATCCAACACACTTGTTCAACGTAACATATTGTGGTGCCAACCAGACTAGTGCACACTGACATTACCAGAGCACACCTCGGAATTACCAACATACCACAACATTCCCACCCTTACCATAATGTCAGTTGGTCAGAAGATAATGGTGCTATTGATTTGGATCAGTTTCACCCCCTAGGTTTCACTCGATCTCGAAGCGCAATTATTGAAGTAAATCCCAGGTGACCTTTGAGAAGTAATTCCTTAATATCCAATTCAAGTACATGGTGACTAACAAGAACTACCTAGGTATCGCAGAATTAAAGCATACCTGCGAGACCCAAATAACTGCGATGGAAGGAAAGTAATGATGGGAAACAAGTGGCTTTGGAGCATGATGTAACATGTTCGTGATACTTTGCTGCATGAAGAAAAGAACAAGACCTATAGTACTATGAACGAGAGGTATCATGAAATTACTCGTAGTGGAGTTTGAGCTTTTGTTATGTATAAAATATAATAGACCCGGTTTCCACTCAATTTGCCTTCGTTCATCGCTCAGAGTGTAGATATATGCCATCCCGGAACGGCCCGGCAATCTCGCAACGGCCCAGTCCATACCGGTATGGACCGGAATCCCGGAACGGACCAGAACATATATATAAAATAAATAAAATAAAATTTTTTAAGGAAAAAGTCATAAAACCACTCGCCAGTAGAAACCAAAAAAACTCCTCAAATCATCCCGCTCAAGTGGAAACGCAATGTGTATTATATCCGGAATATTATTTCATACATCCCAATTGTATACTGGGGTCCGGAAGAATCTTTTGCCCAGGCGGAGCCCGTTCTTGAGGTCGATCTCTTCCGCCAAGTAGATTACCAACGATGACGCCGCCTTTCCGACCCTTCCCCCTTCTAGCAAGAACCACCGAATACCCTTAATTTGGGCTGTCTTATTGTCCTCTTCTAACCATCGGCGCATCAGACCGGGCTTATACTTGGTTGGGGAGTATTTAAAATATATATATATATATATATACTTGGTTGGGACGCGTGTAAGACTACTGCTTGTGTTCGTACCTGTGTTGTCCGGTTGTTCGGAGGCTGCGACTTATTTGGCTCTCTTGTGCGTTTGGTGAGGTGGAGGTGCAGCCGCTGCCGGCTCTTTGCCTTTGCTCTTTTGTGATAGCTGTATTGGTATGGGTTGTCGGGTCATGGTTGCTGCCTCTGCGCAATTTCGTGCTGGAGGGGGATCAGTGTTGGTAGACACGCTGTTCACGGTCCTTTGTTGGGTGTTCGGAGGCGTGGTCTGAGGGACGCGGCGTAGGGAGTTGAAGCTTAGCCCTCAACTCATCGTTCTGAACTTCTGATCCATCAGACCTTCAATCACTTCCCTCACCCTGTCGTCATTGTTCTGATCCATTGTCTTGTTTGCCTCCTCTTTTAACCTAGCAACCTCGCCCTCCAGCTTCACTATCTCACTCCCCAACCTATATGTCTCCACTATTCTGGAAAAGTATCGCTCCTCCAAGAATACCTTTTCTCCCTCTAGCTCTTCCCGTTCTTCCTCTGTCCGCTCAGTGGTTGGGGGTGTGGTCTGAGTGGCGGTGTTGTTGGTGGAGATGGTGTTTGTCATCGCCGGGGCTGGATGGCCCCATAAGCCGATACAACCTAGCCTCAGCCCTCGTGGCAATTACTAGATCGGTATACATACTTCCGTGTTCCGGCCAGTCTCTCTAGGCCACGGATAGGTAGTGGAACAAGATATAAAGGAAGCCCTTAGCTCGTGGTACTTGTCAGTTTGCTCGGTGGTTGGAGGTGTGGTCTGGGTGGCTGTGTTCGATCCTGGCACTTGTGATAGGGGTGGCTGTGGCTGTGGTGGTTCGGTAGCTGGTGATAGGAGCCGGGAAAATCGTTCTAGCACTCCAGATTAGAGTCTCCATCTGATACCTCCCTGGACCCTCTTGAATATCAAGAAGAAATAGATACTTTAAAGGTGTATTGAGATCATGTTTAAGCTTAGCCATTATCCTGGAGATATAGAAGTGCATTGATCGAAGGATAGGGTTTCGTGGCCTCACTTTTCCAACATAAATCCTATACTTGAAGAGCCTTACCAAATTTTGCAGAAGTAGCTCTCTATTTCTGAAGTGTTGGCGGTATCAGTTTCATAATGGTGGTTGTAGGTGCCCAACCGGGTTTTCGTGGTGGATTTCGCCCATCCGTTTTCTGCAGGTTGTCCTTTCTCTTTCCCTTACCTAGCATCTCGTAGATTAGCTCTGAAGATCATTGCTTTGCGGCTCCACAGTGTATTGGCCAATAGAAGGAGTGATTCAGTTGTCGTAGTGCAGGTGTGAGAGTTATCTGTGTGGGGATTGGCGGACGTGTTGGTGATGGCAAATGCAGCGAAACTGTAGGAGTTATATCTTGCGTGAGTCGATATGTATCTAGAGGCGTTGCAGGTGTGGTGCGTTTTTTTTCTTTCTTTAAACACTTATTACTCCTATTGGGTCCCAGGAGGATGCTGTGCATTGGCAAAGCTCTTAATATGATATGTTCAGGAAGAATTGCAGGATTATGAAGCCGGGGGAAAGTTGGGGAAGAAGGTTGCAGAGGATAAAAATTGGATATTCGTGAAGCCATCAGCGAGCCCCTTTGGATAATGCTGGTTGTGAGTTCATGTGTTGTGAACGTCAACCTGTTGTATGGTATAGAGGATGTAGGTAGATATAGGTGGAAGGGGGTAATGCAAACAGAAGTGGACATTGAAGTACAAGAGGAGATGATTGAGAAGAAGAGGGGAGCAAGAGACAGTGAAGGAAGAATAGCTCTTTTTGAATCGTACATCCAATGCAGCGACATATTCACCTGAAGTGCAAGCAACCGACACGAAAGTCTAGCTTATTGTGCTGGTTGATGATGCGGGTATAGGTAGGAGTGTGGAGATAACGATCGGAGGAATCGCTGCCTTTAAGGACAGAATGATAGATAATTACAAGCGAAGGGATGTCACACTGTCTCAATGTATCTCAACGGTTGCTAAAGTAGATATCTGCATGTCGCAACGAATGAAGAAATTTTCACTGAAGTCTCGAGACGTCTTGTCTCGTGCCCAGGTCTATCCGCAAATTTCTGTATTTTCTAGTCTGGGGTCGCTCCTGAATCCACCCGGGCTTCCGGGTGGCTCCTCATAGTCCCCTTACTGGGATTGAATAGGAGTAATGAGTATTTAAAAAAAAAAAAAAATAGTCTGGGGTCGCACAAGGGTACATTTTTCTTACTTCTGATTGGCCAAATAAGATATCCCTGTACATTCTTACCCTGAATTTTGAAATATATAGGGCACTGCATTTGTTTTAAGAATTAAGCAAGTCTTGACCCACATCGTTCACTTCTACCTAGTGCACTCTGCGCTCTACTCTCCACTCTGCGTATTACCATCCTATAGTAGTCATTGCTACAGATTCGCTCTACACCCGCACACTCGTGCTACCTCACTAGTACCACTTTCGCTAGAATTGGAGTAATGAGTATTAAAAAAAAAAAAATCCAAAAAAACACTTCCGCTACCTAACAGATATCACCATATCTTTTCTTAGCTCTGACATGTATGAAGACTTATCCGGGTATGAGCATAACTCCCACCGGTCATATTGCCTAGCGATACCAGTTCAGCAAAGGCTATTGTAAATTACGGGGCACTTGAAGGTGAGGGGACGCTGGTTCCCAATCGAGGTCTACGGCTTTGACAGAAGAAGAATTTGGACAGTGACCAGTAACGGAATTTAGTGAGACATTGCTCATATTTATTTTACCCTGGTCAGTGGTTTTCATTCCCTTACAGTTCATACAGTGGTTTCGGTTCTTTTATTGTATGGTGATTAGTTGATGTCGCCCATTGTTCCGTGGGCACTCCATAGTTGCCTTGGACAGGCTACACTGCGATTATGTAAGACACCCAAGTGAGGCTTGGTGATCTTGGCACACATCTTACACAGGGCCATCTCAAAGAAGATGGCCATCAATACCCATGCATGACCAGAGCACCACCCCTTATATCTATAATTCCTAACGTCAACAATGTGGGCCTTTCCAGAACACGACCAAGGAATTAAATACAAGGCCCATTCCATACTGCCTAACCATCAACCAGTCAACTTACCAAAAGCTTCCAGTCAACCTAAAGAAAGATGGATCGTATACGTGCTTTAAGGCGCCCTCAGTCAAAACTAACTAAAGAAGCATCAAATTCACAGTTAGAAGCTAAAGCTAAAGTCCTTCTGGCTGCACTTGGCCCCTGTATCACCGAGGAGCAACAAAAAGTCTCCGACCTCGTCCAGACCATTACACGTGACCTGTCTTTGCTAGAACAGGACACCCAGACGCACAATAAGATAGTCAATGACATGAATATTACTTTGAATAAAATTCGAGATAAAAATCCCGAACAGGAGAGGGAATGGGAAACAAAAATTCAAACTACTATACAAGGTTTTGTTCAGGGAAAAATCGATAAAAAAATGCCGACATTAGCGAGTCAGGTTGATGAAGTTTTTGATCTCATCGAGCAGAAAATCGAATTGCCTGATGCGGAGCTTGGTTCCGAGTGGTTTGAGGAGGTGATTAGGTCGACCAAGGTCATTGCGAATTACACTAAGGGCTGAGGCTACGTAGAAGCTTCATAGGTATTAGTTTGAAGTTTTTATTGGATAATTCAGGGCAGATGTTGGGCTTGCATTGACCATAATCAAATTTTACATTGAACATCAAACCGCGCGTCACGAGTACGTTTGCTTCATTGATAATCCTACTTAGTTTCCGATATATTATCGTTCGTTGCCTTTCCAGATGAGAGAGATACTCCGAGCTCCCCCTTTTTCCTGGCTGGCCCGGGCCCCGCGAGGAAATACGGGGTGGGGGCCACCCCAGTATCACACCGGGACCGAATAGGACTAATGAGCTTTTCCTTTATTAAAAAAAATACTCAGTACTCCTATTCGGTCCAAGTAAGGGACCATGAGGAGCCACCCGGAAGTACGGTTGGATTCAGGAACAAGGCAAGTTAATCTGCCGGGTCCGACGCTAGATACACATAACATATAAAACAAACGAAACTCTCTAGTGGGGACCTCCCATGCTGCCATTAGCCCACGGTGTCGGATGAGCCTGAGGGCCCTGACTGGAGGTCCCAAAGGAAAAACATTTTCCGGCAATTCAATCATAGCATCACAACACCATAAACACGCTATGAATGATTTTGGTGTTGTGAAGCTATGTTTTTTTTTTTTTTTTTTAAATACTCATTACTCCTATTCAGTCCCAGTGAGGGGACTATGAGGAGCCCCCCGGAAGCCCGGGAGGATTCAGAGGAAGGCAAGTTAATCTGCCAGCCCCGCCGCGCGCAAGACGACTAAATACAATATGCAACACAGGAAGCGAACCGAAACGAGACAAGCAATGTGTGAAAACAACTGAGTAAGAAGTAAAGCCCCTACAAGCATTGTGTAGAACAACCCGAAAAAATGTGAAAACCAAGGAGATTCATTGGACGCAGACCCCCATGCTGTCATTAACCGGCTACGTGCCAGATGGCCTCGAAGGGCCTGACTGAGATCCGCGTAAAAGTATGTGTCACTGTCCGCCTTCCTCCACTTAGCCTCTCCCGTACCGCCTTGCGTAAAGCTCAATCCGCCTCCTTAGCTCCCCCTTCCGTACAACCTTGTGTATAGGACTCCGAAGAAGGCCTCTACCGCGTCCCACTCGTCCCCCTCTTCCTCTCTGACCCATATGGGATGGTCGATGTCCTCCCAATCCTTAGCCCCGCCTATGTGTCGCCTGTAGGTATGGTATAATGGGCATTCGAAGACAATGTGAAACCCGTTTTCCGTGTGATGCCCGCATTGACAGCAGCTGCTATCTGCCTTGCCGATTTGGTGAAGCCAACACTTCTGAGGGCCCCTGTCCGTGCGAAGCCAGGTGTAGGCCGAAAGAGCCCGGCGATTCCACTCACACCGTCTTATACCAAATCCCGGGGCTGTTCTCGCTGTGGCTCGGAGGGCTTTGGACACCTGCCTTATTCCTCCTTCCGTTACGATCGGTTCCTCGACCATGAACTGCCCGCGTGCAGATGCAAGAGCGGCTAGCCCGTCAGCCTCCTCGTTCCCTCTGATTCCGATGTGAGAGCAAACCCAGGATATCGAGGTGTCGTAATGGTTGGAGTGGCGCTCCGCTAGAAGGTTCCCTAGCTCAACCTCGATGCCACTCCTCGGTGGCCTCCCTCGTGAGATTTCTATGGCTGATGAAATGGCTGACGACGAGTCAGAAAGTATTGCAACCATGGACGAGTCTCTGTGTGTCTTTAGGGCCAGGACCATGGCCTCCCTCTCCCCATCGGCAACCGTGGCTTCCGTGCCCAGATATAACTGAGCGCTTAATGTAGGACCTCCCCTCCTATCCTCCGACACCATTGCTGATGCAGTATGGCCCTGTCTCCCTGTGCCATCCGTGCAGCACACCCGCCAGCCCTCATCCAGTAGGCCTCCTATTTTGGCTGCCCACCCGCCCATGACGTTTGAGTATGGATCTGAGGGTTCGTACAGGACGGTGAGTGTGAGGCTGCTTAGTTCCCGGAAGTTGCAGTCACCGAAGCTGAGGTTCCGCGGCTCGAAGGCCGTAGCGCCCCTAACGGCCTTTGCGATAAGGTTGGTAGGTGGTTCCGAGGACACGATCATCTCCCTGATCTGTGAGTTTCCAGTCCGAACTGCTCGTGCCACCCAACAGGTGCGAAGGTCCAACAGCTTGCTTTCTAGCGGTTCGACATTGGCGATGAGATGGAGCTTGTCCTTCGAGCTACCGTGGTAGGCCCCACATATTTTACGTAGCGCCTGGTACTCCAGGTGCTCCATGTCGGAAATATTGCTGTTGCCGTTGTTTCCCCATAACTCTGCCCCCCATAGGAAGATGGGACGGACAAGACCTGTGTACATGCTCCTAAGTGCCCGAGGGGACATGCCCTTATTGCTGTTGCCCAGGCGTAGGAGGACGTCCATCGCTGCTTTTGCTTTTTCCGTCCTGGCTTTGATGTGTCTCTTGAACTCGAGCCTGCTGTCGACCACAATCCCGAGGGTTGTAATATATTTGGTGTTGCAACGACCTCCAAAATCCAGCCTGGAGTTTTTGGATGTGTCCCATTCTAGATGGTCCTCTTCTGCAGATTTCACGAGGCTCTCATCAACTGCGTTGACTACTCTCCCGTGTTCTGAGATTGTGTAGCTGGAGGATGTGATGATCAGGGGATTGACGTCGTCGGCGTAGCTAAAGAGAAAAACCCCGGGAGGGGGAAGGGCCCTGCTGGATCGAAGTATATAAGGCCTTGGGATGCGTATTGCATTGCATTGCGTTGAGGCTCGTTTGAGGGTTCTTGCTATGAATATTAAAAATATCACCGGACTCAGTGGGCTGCCCTGGGGGGTGCCCTCGTCTAGCGAGCCCCTTCCTCTGACCTGATTGTCCCAAATGATGTCGAATGATCTGGTGCACAGGAAAGAGTGGACGAACTTGGTGATGCTGGATGGAGCTGAAGTAGCCTCTAGTGCTTCCATTACCCCCTTTTTCCGGACGTTGTTGAAGGCTGATACGATGTCTTTACCCAGGAGAGTGGCATGATCTCCCGCTGCCAAGGCATCCTCTATTTTGGCCATTGTCAACATCATGCTATCGATTGCGGATCTGTGCTTGCGGGAGCCGAACTGTAGAGGATGGAAGAGGGGGTTTAATCTCTGTAGTTTATCAGCCACCACTTTCTCCCCCAGTTTCCCCACACAGTTGGAGAGGACGATAGGTCTCCAGCCTTTGACAAGGCCATGATCCTTTTTTGGCTTTGGGATCATGACGCAGGACATATCCCTCCAAGAAAGAGGGACCGGGACCCCCTCTATTGTTCTCGCGATGTCGTTAAGAACGCGTTGGCCCAGATGAGTATCCTGGAGCAGCTTGAGAAGACGGTAGGAGATCCGATCTGGCCCCGGTGCTGAGTTGTTACACGTTTTCTGTAGGGCCCTCCTGACGAGTCCGATACTCTCATCTGATGCTGTTCTGTAAGGTACCGGTGACGCTACGACAAGGGGAGTGTGACCTTGGCTGTTCCCATCTGCCTTTGTGATGAAGTTGTGTTCCTGGAAAGCCGTGCACTTTTCTTGATCTGTTGTAAACACCCGGCCGTCTGCCCCCTTTAGGTCTCCACAGCACGGTCTGTTGTTAAAAGGGTCTCTTGCAATTCTGGCAATATCCCACGGGTGGCGGTTGCCTTGTTCCTCTAGGAATTTCTCCCAGCACGCTCTTTTCTTTTTCCGGATCAATTTGCGGAGCTTCTGCTGTTCTTGCCTATACACCTCCTGCCTCGCTTGCCTCGTTATCCGTAGTTGAGCGCTGACCTCTCCGTCCCACCACTTCTTGCTGTGAGCCGAGCTCTGCTTTGTTATAGAAAATTCCCTGGAGAGCCTGGCCAGGATCTCGTATGCCTCGCCGAAGTGGCATGTATTATATTCCGGGTTGCGCTCTATGTGCTATTCCCACCTCGACCAGTCGGTAGTTGTGTATGTGCGGGTGTAAGGGATCTGGCCCCGGATTGAGCCCGCTAGTAAGCAGTGATCTGACTCCAGCTAGCTAAGGTTGAGCTCGTGGGCCATCCAGACAGCGTTGGGGTTCGTGAAGGTGAGGTCGAGGAGGGAGGCGGTGATTGATCCGTCTGCGTGAGTACGCCGGAAGGTAGTGGCATTGTAGGGGGTGTGTTGAGTCAGTCTGTTGGTTTCCGCCCACTCTTCAACTAGACTCCCTCTCTCTGTTGTGCTGCCTCCCCATGCGGGGTGGTGGCTGTTGAAGTCCCCCAAGATGCAAGCTCTATTGAGAGTGCAAATGGATGTTAGGTCATCCACTAGGTAATTGGCCGGGTGTTTGCCGTCCATGTAAACCCCGGTGATGCTCGTTATGCCCAGAGTGACCTTGACGACGTTGCGACCTTGGTTTACATTGTGTCTGAATTTGGCGTGCCGACGATTGATGTAGGCTATTACCTTGCTTCTTTGGTGAATAGGGGTGATGCGAAGGAAGGCCGGGTGGTTGATTGTACCCAGTGTTCCCCCGATGTCGAAAATCCTTGGTTCACTGATAAATACCACGTCGAAATCCTTGGGCACTTCCAATGTTGCGTGTGTATATATGTCCGAACGATTGATATTCTGGTACGCTATTTTTATCTCGCTCAGACGTCCGATTCCTCCTCCCCTATCCCCTCCTCCCCTTGTACCTCCTCCTCTTGCGTCTCCTTGTCCATGCCACCCGCTGCCTGTCTCCCCTGTCCCTCTCCCCCCTGGAATTCTCGTGGTCGTATTATTCATTAGCAGGGGCTGGCTTGGCTCGTGTGTTGCCCTTCGACCTGTTGTCCCGCTTGGCTCGAGTGGCGGTTTCCTGGTATTTCTGCTGGTTTGCCTAAGATTGGGCATTTTTCTTGCTCCAGCATGTGTCCTCGATGTGATTAATTCTATGGCAGTATGTACAAGCGCCCCAAGTCCGCACTGGTTCGGGAGAGTGTGAAGGGCAGTGGTTCTGTGACCATGTACTTGAGTTCATCCACGTAGAAAGCCCTATCCCCCTCCCGTTGGTAGAGGTAAATTCTGCCCTTGTTGTGCATGATGGGGAGAGGCGACTTAATGGCCCTGAGAGATGCCGTGGTCACCGTGAATCTGAGGGAGCACTTCGTGCCCTCATACCCGTCCCCCTTTCCTTTTACCAGCCACTTGGCCGGACGTGCAGTTCTTATCAAGTTGAGGCTTTTGCACATCTCGTCTGCCCTGTCCCATGCCTTCTCGCCCCTCATGCCCTGGAGCCCCAGTGCTACTAATTCAGTTGTTTCTTGGAGGATTGAGGTCGTGCCGTCGTTGGGATGTTGTATGTATGTGTTGTATATTTCCCTGCGGACTCTGGCCACCGCACTGATGATTTCTCCGTACTCAGTGTTTGGGGGGTGGTGTATCGTTATGACCCTCTCGCTAGGGTACGAGCGGGCGAAAGAGACCTGGGTGGCGCAGATTGGGGTATCGGGGGCGAGGCGTTCTCGCTTGGCATTAAAGCTGGCTAAGAAAGACTTTTTCCATGCATCCCCTCGGCCTGGGACGGTTGGGTATCCTGTGATGAGCACTTGGACGGAGGTGGGCCTGCATTCCGATTCTATGTCGGCAGTGTTTTCTGGTCCTGGATTCCAAAAACCCCGGTTCCCTGGTCGTGTTCGCTGAATCCTGCCGGGTTTGCCCTCTGTAAGCTGTCTAGGTGCCCCGGGTGTTGGTGTTAATTGTCTGATCGGTATGGCGTTGGCGCCAGTACCGGGTCTGGAGCCTAAGGGTGTGGCATTGGCGCCAGTGCCAGGTAGCTGTCTCATGTGCTGACTCGACGTGACTGGCTTTGCTGGCCCTGTATGCTTTGGAGAGCCCTTATCCCCCTGTGCGCTCATCCGTTCCTCCTTCTCTTTCTTTTCCCGGAAGGCGTTGACGTGGGTGTCCTCCTCTGGCGTCTTATATCTGCTCAACTTGCTGTTGGACCCCCCTACGAGTGCCGGGGTCCTTTGGATGTTCCGTTGAATCTTTCTCGACCGCCTAACTGGCGCGCTTGCCTCCCTCCCTTTTCCCTTCGTAGCGGCGGTGACCTCGGCTTTCCCCTGAGGTGGTGTTGCTGGTACAACCTCTGCTCCCGCATCGGCGTCTGCGTATTGGGATGCCTTTAGACCCCGCTGGCAGTCGTCCACATTGTTTATCATATATGTGTCCGGGTCTCTAATAGGCTCAGGCTTGGTGTCGGATCCGGTGCTGTCAGGTTCGACGACTTCCTTCAAGGGGATGCTGGCATCGCCATGTAGGGAGTACTTAAGGGGGGTCCCCGAGGCTCCAAGGTTGCAGATGGGTGCGTTACCCTCCACATATGTGTCCCTGCTGGGTTTCTCTGAGATTGGGTGTGGTGGTGGTGGTGGTGGTGGTGGTGGTGGTGGTGGTATTGAGGGAGCTATGAGCTGTGTCGTTAGCTCAGCTACCTGTTTGCTGAGCGACTTCATCTGGTTCGCCATGTGCCGGTTAAGGAGGGAGAGGGCCTCTCTTATGTCATTAATCTGTGCCGCTAGCACTCCCATCATCTCTCCGTGGCCTCCCCTATATTCCCTTTGTAGTTCGCCTATGTAGCACATGAGATCCGAGATTTCTTTCTCCCTTAGCTCGCGCTCCTCCTCCTTCTCCTCCTTCCTCCGTACTTGATCGTCCTCAAGGGCGAGTCTTAATTGTACGACCCGGTCCTCGACGGTCATCCCCGTGAGCTCTTTGTTCAGTACCTCTTCTAGCTCCGGGTCCTGCACCTCCTGTCTCCCTGTCGGTGTCCTTTCTTGCTTCAGGTTCAAAAGCTCGGCAGTGTACGGGTTGGGGTCGGCGTCTGGCTCAGGGGACGGTGCTGACTCCCTTTCCCTTCTGATTAACATGTCCACGTCCTCCTCTGGAGTGGTCGGTTGCAGAGGTTTGTTGCAGTATGCCACCTGGCACGTTGTGTGCGGCAGAACGTTGATGGTGTCGTTCATTTGTTGGTCCTCCGGGACTAGAGCGACTAGAGCCGCCTTCCCCGACTCGATGAGGGTGTCGAGCTGAGCTGGCTCGACCTCTTCGACCTTTGAGGGGAGAACCGCGTTACCCGAATCGACAAGGATCGAGCCCTTTGCTATTGCATCAATGTGTTTCCTAATATCCGGCCTCCCTCCTGAAGCTCCCCATATGGAGTAACTTCCCAAGGTCCTGTAGGCTTTGCCGTCGATGATGGCCGCTACCTTGTTGGTATCCCACCCCTGCCGAATTGGGAAGAAGAGGTTGCCATTTCTTCCCATACCGTATCTGTCGCACTAACCGACCTGGGCTATGGACTAGCTGAATTGCTAAGGTGAGTGTAAAGAGAGGCTAGCTCTTGTCGGTTTAGTGTAGGCGAGGTGTACTAACTGTTGCTGGCTTGGTGTTGTTGTATAGACTTAGCTGCTAAAGTGCTGCTAACTGCGTTGGATTTTCCGACCCGGGTCGTGAAAAGGTTGTGGCGCTTTGCCCCGTAGCGTGGCGTTGCTATGTTGGGTTGTACTTAGTCGCTGTTGGTTTGGTGGTGTAACGCTAGCTGAGCTAGAGGGCGTTGGTGTGGGAGTTATCTTTTATGTTATTGGCGAATGATGGCGTGCTGAGTATGCGCTGGCCTCACGCCGTGATACAGTGTGGGCCAGAAGAATCGCAGGATATCTCGAGAAAGAGAAGTTAAAAGGGCGGGGGAAACGATGAAGATGGGAAGTTCTGTGTGTAAAAATCGAATATGTAATGCCCGGCGGCGAGCGCTATGTGCTGATGTTGTTTTGGAGTCGGGGGGCCTCCTGTGTAGTGAGATACGCTCGCTGGTAATATGCCTACAGGAGCGGATGATATGCGCACAGCGGTTTGTGAAGCTATGTTGATTTGCCGGAAAATAGTTTTCCTGGGACCTCCACACCTGGCATACTGGGCCGTAGAGATTTGGTGGATCCTGGAAGAAGGGTAGAAGGTTTGCTATAAGCGCTCCTTGGAACCTGTTCCCAGGTGTTAAAACGCACAAACAATACACCCAGTTATTGCTGTTGCGCTATCCGGTGTCGCCGTTACCCCACGATTATCCACTGGCGAAGCCACCGATTATCTACCGGCAAGGTCATCGTTGCCACCACATCATTCAGCTGAATCCGCACACGCAAGCACCTTACGTCCGTACACACGCAAGCTTCTTACGTTCGCACGTACGCAAATATTTGGGTTGAGTCACGGCCGGCCACTATCCGCAATCCTTGTATTTTCTTGCTTCTCAGAAGATCGGCTGAATAACACATCCATGAGCATTGTCTTACTCTGAATTTCTCATGTATATAGACAACACTCCGAACTTGAATTTTCCTAGAATCAAGGAAGTCTTCGCTCCACTTCTATCTCTAGGTGTACTCTGCGCTCTATTATCCACTCCATCCGCTATAGTAGGCATATTCCGCTCTGCATCCGTGTTGCCTCGCTAGCACCTCCGCTGCCTAACAAGATATTCCTACATATCTTTTGTTACCTGGTCCTGGATCCATAGTCCCGTTTTAACCCGTTAGACCACGCACAGCACATCACGTTCGAGTGGCCGCGGTTCGGACGATTAAGAGCCAGCCTTCTGGGGAATAAAAGCACATGGGCGGATTGGAGGGGGAGGGCGAGAGGAAGTCTTTAGAGGCCACGGGGCCTTTTTCAGTTACCTTAATAACGAGCTCGCTTAACCCCTGAACTCGTCATTTCGTTATTAATTGGCCAATTTCATGGGTCTCTTTTTGATAATTCCCTTTCTATTTGCTTTCCACGAGTCCCATTATTCTTTTTCTTTCCGAGTCCGGCTCCAGTCAGGCCTTATCGGGGTCATCTGGCAAAAGCCGATTAATGATAGTAGGGGAAGTCCCGACCACTTGCGGACCTGGCGCTTGCCCTGTCCTGAATCCAACTAGAGTTCCCGGTGGCTCATCATGGTCCTGCTAACGAGACCGCAGATGCGTACTGAGTCTTTTTATTTAAATAAAAATTAAGTACTCATAATTTACGTCCACTACGCCCGAACCGTTCTTCTCAAATTCTGTGCGTAACCCCCCTCCAAAATAGCCCCCTAACCTTGTGCTCGACCCTATTCTCCAATACCTCACCTCCTAGATGCCTGAGTCTGGTGCCAAACCTCTTCCCTTCCGCTCTTGCCTTCCCCCTTGATCCAGTAAAAAAGTCCCCACCTCAAATACCTCTTCATTTCCCCTAACCTCTCTTATTTTCCGTAGATTTTGTATCCCACCTATGAAGGAATGCATTCCTCCGATAATACCAGAGCCTTTTTCGATCCTGCTGGGGTGCCAGCTGCTGTCAGTTGTGTTGGCTCCTGTATCCTATGTGCCAGTATTGTATTTTCTAGGCTTGGCGGAACTGGCCTCTATCTCTTCCTTTTGCCTTGCTTTTACTTATTCCAGTACCCGACTTCTATGGAGGGTGTTGTGCCAACCAGACTAGGCTGACTTATGCATTATAGCAACCGTAATGAGATTCCCAGCTTAATCGGTTGCTAGGAGCCACTTTTCCTGAAAAGAGCCAAGGGCCTTCTTATTGCCAAGGGTAGCGCCAAATGATTGTCTGATGGTTTGTTTGTTTGGGCTATGATGCACGTGAGGTCATGCCAACCAGATAGCAGTTTGAATTACTTGATTCATCAAACGCTGGTTCAAATCATACTTAAGAAGGATCTTTCGCAATCCCAAATCTCCCAAAACCCCGCCAATGTGACCCAGTACAAATACAGAGTTTCACCGTGAATCGAAGCGGCTTAGAACTGGGAAATTCCATGAATTAAACTCTGCATCATATCAGTGGCAGCAGTTCAAGTTGCTATTTCAGGATTTAATGTTACAGGAGAAAGTGGTACACTTTTGGAACAAAATGCCGATTTATGCTCATTTCATTATACCCAGTTTTTCAAGGGTGGTTGCGATTGTTTAAGCTTAGATATAACTCATTCTGCACCTTTTCTTAAGCCTGAACTACCCTCTTTCTATAGGTACTTATGTTCCTTTAATATAATTTTTTTAAAGAAAATATTTCTTGATATAAGAATATATTAGTTACAAGTATACCTACTCCACCTGGCCGCGGCGATATGCTTGTAATGACATTCATCTGTATTCCGAATCTGTCCGGACAGTCTTTATTCCAGTTGGTATGGTTTGGTCTCCTAGATCGGGTTTGTTTCCCCATATCAGTCAGCCCCTCGGATCATCCGGCATTGCGGGTTAATGACCACACGGATATGGTTTCTTCGGTTTTTTCCCCTCTGGTTCATATTTGCTTTGCGAATAGGCTCTTGAGTCTATCCTCCACTGATACGCCGGTCTCAGTCAGGTCGCTCGGGGTCATCCGGCACTGCCGGTTAATGACAGCACGGAGGCCTCGATCCCTTCGAGGAGTCTGGTGTATTCAGATTTTTATTTGGCCAATTGGCTCTTGGGTTTATTGTTGGATTTTTTATCTGCTGTTGCCTTTTGGCTCTTGAGTATTGTTACCTTGCGGTTCATAAGAGCCAGGCCTGGCAGATTAACATGCCTTGTCCCTGAATTCAAGGTGGCTCCTTATGATCCCCTTATTGGGACCGAATAGGTGTTAGGAGATTTAAGAAAAAAAATTTCCATCAGATGCCCATTGAGCTGCTTGCTAATGTGTTTACTTACTGATCGTCTTTGGGGCATATTTCTCAACAGACCATTGTTTGATATCTTAAGTCATGGTCAGGGTGTAGTGAATGGTGAGAGTGAATGTGAGCTCGCTCCTTTCAGTCCATGCCTGGCGAGCTTGAACCGGCTCGGATGCCGATGACTACGTAGGAGTACCTACAATCCAATTGAATAACAAATTTATCTGAGGAGAGGTGACTTCGGCGAGCAGATTCCCCTTTTGTATTCCTATCCTTTTGTTCGTACATGATCCTATCAACCCACCCTTGCTCTATACCTAACAACCGTGGCAGGCGGACAAAGTGCCAATACGGGCCATACCTATATGAAATGCTACCCTGACCGTTTGACCTGAGTCAGTTTGTGCGAAGAGCGTTGTACTCTTACAAACCATCTTCTTCGGTAGTTTAAGAGACGCCCTGCACAAATCTCAGGGTTATACTGCTCACAAAGAGTAGAGCCAGTCGCCTCGTGATGTTTTCCATACCGGAACATAGAAGTCTGTGGGGTTATCTCAAGGACAAGTTATCTGGTCCTGCCACACTGCAATTCCATATACTCCTACCCAAGCAAGAATCGATGGAATATGCCCCTAAAGAGACAACCCAATGCTTCAGCTAAAATACACCAGATGTTGCTGGACACTTTACACATTCATGCAGAGATGCATGGTATGTCACTACCAGAGTGATTCGTAGGACAGTGCAGGGAAGGGAACAGCCTGTAAAGCTTTCGAACACACAAAGAATTGTAGATAATATGGAGATGTTAACTTATGATACTTGTTTGAAAGGAGAAAGAGTATATTATATTGCTTACGTTATTCTAATGCATTTGAGCCTAAGGTTATTACAACCCTTGATTTCTTTTGTTTTCTTTTCTTTCCAGGGACTATATTTAACTGGAGATATTTTTTTTTTTTTTTTTTTTAGAGTCTATACACCTATGGAGCCTAAGGTATGAGGCGGCCCCGTTCCCTCATCTTAAAAGACTCGGTACGCCCACGGAACAACGAGCAAAACAACAACTCTGAAATAACTGTAGAAGACCCGCTACCTATAGGGGTGCGAAATGCCGGACAAGGTAAAGCCATTACCAATCGCTGCGCAAATCCACCTTCTTCCTTCCTCTCTCAAAGTCATAAGCCTCAATTGGGAGCCACCGTCCCCTCAGCTTTAGGTGACTCCCAACGGAAACTATCCTGTCCAAAAACACTACAACGGAGCTGGTGGCTTTCCCCAGTCTCCGGTTACCTCCTAGGAGCCAACGTGCCCCCATAACCCCATGTACTCCTGTATCCTGTATAATATCTGCCATGGGTCTCTGGCAGGGGACCCCATGAATCACAATCGCCTTTGCTTTTGATCTGTCGCTAGGTGATATAGTTGGTGGGGGTGTTTTGGCTGGTCGGGTTTTCTTACCAGCCTTTGCTGCCGAACGTAGTGCAGCCTGTTTTTTTGTAGTTGGATGTGCCACTACTGGAGCCTCGTTCTCATCCTCATAACCAGACAGGTCTTCATACATGTCTGACCTGTCTGCCATCACAACATCCTCTTTGTCTCTTGCCCCATTCTCCTCAATCTCTGCCTCTGTTTGTACACCCACTTCTACCTGTACCTTCTTTATCTCCTCCACAACATGGACTAACTGGGTTGACTGGAGATATTGGCTCGTTGTACTTAATAGTGGAAGGTATCATTACTTATTTAAGGTCTTGGTTCGGACGCTGGCCTTTTCTTTTTCTTTTTTAAACTTTTTTTGTGGTCTAGTATAGAGAAGAATGTTTAGTATCCGCATAATGAAAAGCATGACTATAATAGCACTTACTTTTTAAACACAGCAACAGCCGAAAAGACCTCGCGGTGAATTCAAAGGTAATAGGCCTTTCCCATTTTGGTTACTCCTATTCGGTCCGAGTAAGGGGAGGTTCGGGCCCAACACACCAGCCTCGATCTCTAGAATCGTTTGCCGCCTTTTTTTTTTTTTTTAACAGTTCAGTACTCCTATTCGGTCCCTCTCGTTTGCCGCCAACTCCCACTAATGTTCTGACCCATACAGCAATGCGGCCAATCCAGCAATGGGCCGCTGCCGCTATATCTGTACCAACCAGACTAGCTGTATGGGTCTGAACAAATATACCAGACGTAGTCTGGTTGCACTACCCCTCGCCAAGAGGAACCAGTATGCTCCCATATCCTCCTCATAGGCTGTAGTCTGGTTGGTACAACACCCTCCACAGTCTAAGTTTTTCTGACGGCCCCTAAGAATCCGAAGCTTGGCGGAGGTTTAGTCGCTGAAAAAACGTCTCTAGCAAGACTGGTCTACAGAAGAAGTTGGGGTTTTATTTTTCTTTTAACTCCTCTTCGGTCCCAGTAAGGGGGCCATGAGGACACCCGGAAGCCTGGGTGTTGGCTTTGTTGTAGTCTGGTTAGCTTTGTTGTGAATTGATCGGCAACCTCTTATCTATCGGAATCACGATAACGCCTGTGACTGCTAACATCTGATGTTGTGCCCTTATCTCCATCGGTTATGTGACCGGAATCACGATAACACCTAGTGGCACCTGATATTGAGTAGGTGATACACAATTCCAGGGCAGTGTACGCTTTACAGCCTATAAATACCCCACATCTCTCTCACCTTTCCTTCTTCCTTCTTCCACCACCACCACCACCACCACCACCACCACCACCACCCCACCTCCTCCTCCTCCTCCTCCTCAGCTTCTTCCCCTCCCTAGTAAGTCCACCACCTACCACCCGCCTATGCTAACGTGCTGTGTAGATACCATCTGCAGTGCCTTACTCAAACCTCTTTAAAGCTTGAGACCTACTCCCAGCGAGGGAAGTGCTCTGGTCGTGTTGTACACCTTAAAAACAGATAAAACCCATCACTTCCCTTTGATACTAAACAGAACTTGCTCTGGCTGTGCAGTTGCACGATAAAAACGTATAAAGTCCATCAATAATGTTGAACTCGGTGTGGATGCTGCTCTGGTTGTGCCGGTTGCACTATAAAAACGTATAAAGTCCATCAGTTGATGCAGGCTGGAGTTCGACTCATTCGGCTGAACTGGAATGAGAGTACTGCAGATTCGGAGGAGCATGTCTCCGCAAGTATACAAGTAAGCCCTTTCCCCCTTTCCTCCTGTAGATCTCGTAGAGGAGCATTTTTCTGTAAGTAATATGTAAACATAAAGGTATGATTCCTTTTTTCTTTTTTTGCCTCCAGTTTTGCTTTATCCCTCTCCATAATAAAGGCTTTGAAGTGGTTGGAGTATCCTTGTGCCAACCATAATCAACTTGTACTTTCCTACTTAGATTAAACGGAAGGAGTCTTAAGTCTCGCACCGAGTGTGCAAGATACTAAGATTTAATCCTACATATTCTTTTTTCCTCGGTTTCTTGTTTTTGTTTGTTTCCTTCTGTTTCATTTGAAACTGGCTGCTATGCTGGATTCCGAAGAAGCATATAATAGATATGATGCAAATTAAATTGGAATAAGAGATTCCCAGGGTGCCGATCATGGGTTGTCCTCCCTGGGAATGCTATAACCAAATGTAGAAATTTAGTGAAGTACATGGAAGATGAAAATACATTAGCGCTGACGAAGATGCATTGTAGTCAATAATAAGATAAAACACATCAGTGCTAACGAACATGAATTGTACTTAGTACTGAAATATCACCAAAATCCTCTTCAAGTGTTGCATAGATACCTCTAGTTCTGCTTCCAAGTCCGCCTCCAAGTCCGCCTCCAATCCCAATTGTGACTTTGCATCTTGGTCGATAGGAGTATTCAGGCAGCTATGTGATGGATGGCAGCGGCTGCTGCAAGGAAAATCGGATTTAATACAGCTGCATTGTCGGGTTTGGCTTTTCTCCTTGCACTTGCAGGAATTATGTCATAAATGTAAGTCCCGGGGGAAAATTGATACAGAATGCGGAAGATATACTTCAGGAAATAAACTAAGTGCAGTAGGGCGACAGCTTCACGAAGTGTGATATATTGCTACGCAATAACAGGCCATGCATACTCAGAAGTAGAAATATTAAATCCCTTTAGAATTCGAATGTTGGGTGTATCTAATGAGTCTGGAATGTGTAGCCGCCTGCGAGTTGGATAGTTTCGATCGACTTGAGTTCGGATTCGGGTTGGTAATTTGGGCCCTTCACAGTTTATTTACGTTGCTAGGTTACAGTTGTACGTAGCTTCTGCTTCTTGTTCCAAAAGCAAAGGTCAAACCTTTGTAAGGGGAGGCTTCAGGGCCCCTTCATGATTTTAGGTTGATTGCGGGTATAGACTTAAGACAAAAATAAGCCAAAAGACTTGGTAAAATATCATTTGGCAAATGGAGTATAGAAAATATATAAATTTGATGACTCGATAACTGCCATTGAGTAGCATACTACAACAATAATGCCCCCATATTCACTTATTCATGGCATACCAATATAGGTTACTCAGAGTAATCATTTGGGGTACTCATATTGTCTTATTCAGTGCATGCTGATATTGGCTCATTCGGGACATGCTCGTAATATCTTATTCCCAGCATGCTCATATTGGCTCATTTGGAGCATACTCATATTAGTTTATTAGGGGCATGTTCATACTGGGTGTCCCCAAGCTTATCCGATAATCACTATAATAGGGTTCTGATACAATGATGCGGAAATCCTAGCAATTGGCGGTTTGGGCACCTGTACAGTTCGGTAATCCTGGCAATTGGTGTTTCAGGCGGGCAAATATACCAATACCTCTCGGGGCATTCTTGACGTAGTTGATATCACCAGTTGCACAATATGCTGCAAAATATATAAACTATCTTAACTATTGATTTGATACATACTGTGCCTACCCCGCCGCACAATATCTTACTACACACGATCCTACCACACTCTAGCTTCGGTATGAACATATCAGAATCCCACATACAGTTCAACCCACTTCTTTTTTTTTAAATTCTCTTTACTCCTTCTATCCCAGTTCGAGCTCTTGCTTGTACAACCACGAGAAAACCGAAATCAGGCACAATTCAGTAAGGAATATAGAGATCTCGTTACAAGTATATAGTATGCTTGTAACCAATATATTCTTATACCTAGAGAAGTGAAAATAAAGCCCGAGCGAGCAAGGAAAGGTTACAAAATGGGATAAGAAATATACCAGACATCTAAACAACAAGTATGAGTACTGATATATTTTTTTTTAACAAAAAGATAAATGAGTGGAAGGGATATCAGGAGGAGGAGACTGGAACCGGCACAAAGTTAGTAAATGAAAACTTCTGCACTGAACCTTAAGAGTTTCAATGTGTATTTCTCTCGCTTAAATACATCTTGCAGCTCAGTGATGTTGGGCGTGGGTTCAGCATGAAGAGAGAAGAGGAGCAACTCTTCAATGTAGGCTAAAGCGGCCTGGGGGTGTAACCAGGGAGGTGGCAGTGGCTCAGTTTCGGGTTCATTGACCACGTTTGTCGTTGTAACCAGAATATTGTCGTTGCGGAATATGCGTAGAGTGAGAAGTAGGCATTTAAGCTTGTTGGGTGAATAGTAGTAAGGCTTGTTCCTATTCGATCCCCTAGGGAGGTAGGTGGCATATGGAGGTCGGTGGTATATGGAGGTCAGCGGTATATGGGGGTTCTTGCCATACGGAGGTTGCTGGCATATTAAGGTCGGTGGCATATGGAGGTCGCTGCCATATAGAGGTCGTGGTATATGGGGGTTGCTGCCATACGGAGGTTGCTGGCATATAGATGTCGCTGTCCTATAGAGGTCGCTGCCATATGGAGTTCGGTAGCATATAGGTAGAGGTTGCTACGACTCGCTAGAATATTGAGGTTACCCGGAATATTGTGATTAGCAAGAGCTAGGGATTCGGATATGCATGAGCCTTACTTGTGCTCCAGACCGGGGGCGGGAGTGGTAGAGCATATGGCAGGGCTGCCTGCGAAGCAGAGCTGGTTGAGAAGCCGGGAGGGCGTTGGCTGAGCGCGTCGGCTGAGTTACATATTTGCATAGAGTCACGCCCAGCAGGGAATGTGGGTTAGTGTTGTGCCCTAGTTGAGAGAGTGGTCCCTATAGCGCTGTATCTCAAACATGTTCAATAAAGTCGGTGGCAATTCAAACGTTTACTCCATTGTACACACCAAGCGAACGCCCCTGATTACTCACTTGGTACCGCAATGTTAACATTGCCACAAGCGATGTCTCACTCGCCACTTGTGGACCCGAGATAGAGATCTACGCATGCGTTATCCCCGCTGACCGGCGCGCTGCCAAATACCAACAGTCCAGCTAACTATATCCGGCCCACTGTATATTCAACAGGAGTCCACCGCATCGCAAACCTGGGCGAAGGTTCTTAACCATGTCGCTGGTTCGAGAACACGAAATTGTCGCTGTTTTTCCAAAACGCTCCGGTTCAACAGCGCATGTCAGCTTACTCGTTGAAACTGATAGTTCAAGCGGTGATGATGAACTGCCCTCTGATGAGGGTTACCCCATTGCCCGGAACTCTGAACCGTGCTCTGGGAATCCCCTTGCAAGATTGGTTTCCGTCTCCTCCCACCATGATTTGGTTCTATACTTACATACGTACCGCCGTGTTGCATACCGCAACCATGTCCTCGGTATTGAGTGTTTCTTCAATGCAATTGTTGACGCATATAATACCTATATGGCAGTGCTGGACGATGGGGACTCTAATTCTGCTGAGGGCGCCTCACCCGATGGGGATGGCGAACCTGCAACGACAACAGCTGTGGAAGCATTTACCCGCCTTGCGTTGCGCATGGACGCGTTGAATTCATTTGTTAGATTCTACTCGGTAGACAAAATGTAGGCAAAGTGTACCGCAGGTTTCATTCCGTGCCATTTACAAAGTTCTATACAGCTATGACATGCATGCAGCAGGTGCAAGTAGAGGGGGCATTTGGGATGGCCTCTGGGCTAGACAACCCGAGCCTATTCACCCAATGTGAGTAGTCTGGTTGGCCAATGTGAGGTGTATCTCTTCGAGGCTCTATTGGGGCATCATGCAGCGAACAAGAAGTATCCAGGATTGTCCGCTACGTTGTCATCGTCATCTGCACACGCAACCAGCACAGTACCATTATACACACAAGATACGACCTGGCACCTTCACCGATTATTACTTTCTAGCCTAGAGAGTGCCAACTTAGCCGTCGAAACTCTCTATGCAAAAATCGCTTCCCCCTTCTCTTCTCTCAACCAGCCTATCACATGTACAACAATCTATGGACCGCCTCCACTCCTTAGTGCATCCATCTCCACGCACATGAAATCCATTGAGACAATCCTCTCCGATGTAATGGATATAAATATATACGAATCAGAACATTCATTTAGCAGCGAGCTTGACCCAGATGGTAGGGTTACAGATTCCATGATTGAAATCTCACTTGCTCGCAAGGAAAAACGAGTTGGAGCGGACTGCCTTTGGTTGGCAGTTCGGTACCAAACTGCACTTGAATTTCTAACCGCAGTTGACTCACTCCCTACGGATTATGTCACGTTTACCTTGTGCGAGATCTCTGATGAGCATACCCCCAACAACGAGATGCATAATTGGAAGGACGTAATACATAGTATCTAACACTCTCGAGAAAACTCTACTGGTGTAAGTGCAGGAAGCATTGATGTCTCTTCTCTAGTCAAGAAGCAATTAAGGCACTAGAGGAGTGGGCAGCCTTGGCGGAGAACAAGGTCAGAGCGACACACATCCTGAGGAGTCCAAGCCACAAGTTTTATGGCAGTTGGCATGCCGAGGCCACTGTTGGGCACACTAAGAAAGACTTGTTAGCCAGGGGCAGGCGGAACAGACTAGGAAGTAGGCTTTCTCGCGAAATTGATTTAACTCCATTCAGCCATACGTTTAACAGCATCGAACTTGTCCGGTTTGTGCAAAGGCCGCTCTGGCCATTGGCCCCCCTTAAGCCCAACGGCGGCAGTCTGTCAATGGTGTTTTCCTCCCACCGGGAAGAAGGGGAAGCGTAAGAGGGCTAAAGCCCCGGGGGTGAATAGTACTGAATACAACTGGCCCTATGCGGGCGATTGGGCTATCGGGGCCAAACCACCTTCAACCGAAAGAGCTCGATAAGCTCTCCAAAGAGATCTCAATCTCACACTTGGGGACTCTTCCCTACACTTTTCCCCTACCTTCATGTCCAAAGTTCCCACGATAACCTGCGATTCTCGTGGATCTGCCAGTACAGCACCCAAACACACCATCATCAACACTTTCATCCAATCTACGGGGCCGTAACTCCCATACCACCGACAGCCTAATCACCACCCGTCACATCTCCTCAACATAGGCTCGGTTCCAAATTTTTGATTTACACAATGTTTGTATTTAGTCTTCTGCTTTATGCGCGCGGCGGACCTGGCAGATTAACTTGCCTTGTCCTGAATCCACCCGGGTTTCCGGGTGGCTCCTCATAGTCCCCTCACTGGGATTGAATAGGAGTAATGAGTATTTAAAAAAAAAAAAAAAGGCTCGGTTGCAAACAGCCAATAGGGAACACTATAACTCCCACACCACCTACAGCCAAATCGACATGCCAGGCAAGGGAGAGAGGAAGGACAACCCGGGAAAGATGGATCGGGTGAATCCACTACTTAAGACCCGGCTGCTAGTCACGGGTCACCCACAGCCGCCGTCTCTCAATAGATACGAAGGTGACATAGGCATCAACGACACTGCGGCTACAACACACATTCCGCCACCGCAAAACAACAATCTGAGTGACTAACACAAACCTGGAGTGGCATGTGCGCTTTAAGGAACAACCAGACTATTTAAAGAATATATTCACAGAGCAGGGCCACCACTATACCGATGGATGGGACTACTATAGCGTCGGATTTCTTACCGAGATTCAGCTAGATCTCAAAGTTGCTCTCAATGGAGTTCCTCTTGAGTTTCGAGAGGGTGCAATGAGTTATGATAGGGATTTTCTTAATTCCCAGAACACTCCGTCTGTACTCACCAAACCCCCCGCACCATCGCGTGACTCAGACACCCAGACCGCTGAGGCAGAAACACAGATACCAGCACCTAAGATCATAACACAGAACAGCGTGTCTACCAACACCAGTGCCCCTCCAGCACGCACGCACATCCGCGGAAGCAGCAACCGACACCAACGTCGTCCCAGCATATATGTACACGGAGGCAGCAACAGCAACCGGGAAACCTCCTCCCCCCCACCCACAAGGAACCTGCGGTGGTTATACCACCCCGAATCCTCTGAAGGGTAAGGGCAAAGAGCCGGCGAAGACGACACTACCCTAACCCTCCGAACCCTAAAAAGCCGACATATCTAATACGAACCGTAGTGCGGTCCCAACAAAATACAAGCTCGGTCTAATGCGCCGCTGGATCGACGAGGACAACTAGAAGGCCCAAATACAAGGCATTTGCCGGTGGGCACAAGACAGAATTTTAAGGGTCGGAAGGTTGGCTTCGTCGCTAGACATCTATCTGGTGAAGCACATCGAATATTTGGCATGGTCTACAATTGGAATATATAGTTGATTGATTATTCCTTCTGGCGGTTTTAGCGGCTTTTCTTCATTTTGCGTATGGACACTTGGGCGGCGCTGTCTTTCCTATCTCCTACTCGAGCGTGTTGTTAATATATGTGTATTTCCTCTCGAGAGATATTTTTTGAATTAGTGTTTTTCCACTTAAGCGGGTTACGTTGGCAGGAGGTTAGGATAGAATTTTTTTCCACTCAAGCAGGCCGTTAATTTTCCCTTTCTCACCTGCCCGGGGTTTTCTTTTACCGACCAATCGATGCTGGTGTCTTTCTACTGGCCAGGGGTTTTTTTTTTTTTTTTTTTTTTAAATACTCATTACTCCTATTCAGTCCCAGTAAGGGGACTATGAGGGGCCAGGGGTTTTTATTTGCCAGCTTTGGGTTGAGGTTCAGTCAGGCCTCTTTGGGTCATCAGGCGCAGGCCCGTTAATGTCAGCATGGGACCTCGCCTCACTTGAGTTCTTTCTTTTGCTTTCTACACGCCGACCTGACAGATTAACTCGCCTTGTCCTGAATCCACCATGGTCCCCTTACTGGGACCGAATAAGAGTAAGGTGTATTTTTTTTTTTTTATTTTTAAAAAAAAAGGAATCTATAGCGTTGGTACTTCTTTGACATTCTTGTAGATTTTTTGACTATACAGAATGATGCATGATTATTTTATGACCTAGATAAGATTTCAAGTATGTAACATGATACTAACATCCCGAGATATGTTTACAAACTAGAATTCATCAGTGAAGAAATAGGAAAGCGAATTTATAAAGTCAAGATTTGCAATGTGAAAGACCTCCATCAAACCCACCTCCGAGCAAATATAGGAACCAATAGCTCCTTCCCTCCTGCATTTCCAGAGCTACTCTTTCGACTAGACCTAGGCCATGACCTATAATGTAGTATGAATGCGTGCCATTATCGCCTGTTTTCATCCGGGGCATCGGGTTTGAATATCGCCGTCAAGGATGCCATATCGTCAGGATGCATCACTTTCAACACGCTAGCCATCTGCTGCAACCTCTTTTGGAACCTATCTACCATAGCTTTCAACTTGTTTTCAAACTCATTCTTATCCACCTTTTTCTCATTGAGGCTGTTTAGTCCCTTATCCAACTGCAACAACTAATGCAATGTCCTTTATCCTACGGCAACTTAAAAAATGCAGCGTGCTTCTTCTCGAGTAACTGATCCCCCATTTCTGAGTTCGCTTCTGCAGCTTGCGCGCAATATCCGTGTGTGTCCTGTGTTCCCTCACGTAATTCTTCAACGATGTATCTCTAAAGTCTCTAATTGCCTCCTCAGGTGATCGGTCATGGCAGGCGGGGGTAGTAGGTAGGGCTTTAACTGCAGCACGAAAGACTTCGATATAACGCGGGGTACTACTAGTGTCTGGCCATCCAATGGTTCGTGCAATACACTTGGTGGACTCTCTCCCCATCCACAAAAAAAGCTCAATCGCGCAGCGGATGTTGATATCATGCGCTGCAGAGTTGAGCTCGTCGCAGTTAAGACTAAGTGTTTAAGAAGGAAGTTTGCATCGTCACGTGCCTTCAATCTTGCTATGGCATACACAGCGAACATATTCTGTGAATTAGATCAGAGGAATTGAAGGTGTTCTGAACGAGTGATGATGAATCCAGTTACAACTGATGAAACCGTAAAGAAGTCTCCTTTTCCATTTGCAGCCCCGTTCTCATATGGGAGAGCGTCATATCCAAGGCGGGTTTGGATCTGTGCCAGGGTAAGAATCTTTCTGATGTTTGTTTTTGCCAATATTGACGGGGACTTACAAGATCAAGCAAGGCCCGTACATGGATCCTTCTCATCTGGCTTCTAGCTTCAGTATTGCGACGCGTTTCGATCGCATAATCGTGAACGCGCTGCTAGTCACCAACTCAAATCACAATGCATTGCTCAGTCTTTGGAGCTTCATGAATCAGGCGTTTGGCAATATCGGAGAGGTGCCTGGCGCGGGGCGGTGTAATCTTGGAAGGATCCTTTACAGGAATAGAATCAACCCCAATTACCCATGTATCGATAGTGTGATCCGAGCTGCAGTCTGGTGCAGTCCGAATTCGTGTTACTGCAGCGCGTGAGGCTGGCGTGTGGGGAAGCGAGAGAAGATGTTGACGCTTGGAGTTGGGTGGCGGCTGCGTGGCCATGTCTTGGTCGAGGTTCCTCCGGAGGAGTGCAGTGCTGAAGAGAAGGGGAGGTGAATGCAATTACATTCGCCTTGTGGGGTGTATTTGGCTCACAAGGAGGTGGGTTATATCGAGAAGATGGTATAGTTTGGTTGGAGGTCGTGTAGACTGGTTACAAGGAGAAGGAAAGTTGGAGAGCGTGAGAGACTTCCTGGCGGGGCTATGGTGTGCGAAATGTGGTCGTTACATAGATGGGTGGCAATCTTGACTGGGCCCTTCTTGGCTGGGCATTCATTTTTGGGTGAGCATTCTTAGTTGGGCATTCTTGGCAGGCTATGCTTGGCAGGCCTTTCGGCAGTAGCATTGTATTCCTCTTTGGTTGCTTGATCCTCGGCTATGTCAAGCATGACAAGAATTATACAGTCTGAGGCTTTATATACTGGTGCTTGGCAGTTGGCCAAAAGTACGGATTAAATGTTAAGCAGTTGCATGTGTGGTAGGCTGTACCACATGGCATGCGCCTGTGGATATTCCGGGCCCACAGCGAGAACTCAATATTCGCGAGAGGCCTGGCTCGCCGGGGGCCCGGGCCTCTCACACATATAGGTATTAGTAGTGTACTATATACATACGGTTATTTAGCTTCCTCTCTCGCCTATAACCCATAACATGATGATGGAGCCGTATATATTTCTGCTACATACAGCTTAGTCCTTCAATGTAGCAACTAGCCATTGCATTGACTTCTTCACCTCTAGAAATGCATCCTTGTTCGAAACACCCAACCGTACCTCCTCAGGCAATAGCCACTCTCTTTCTCCCTCCTCCTCATCCTCCTCACCCCGGCCCTCACTCCCCTCCTGATGCTGTCCATCCACTCCCTCAGAGGGTTTGCCCTCTTCAGATAATTTACAGATATACTTACAGCCTGGTAGCCTCCACAATGTCATCCGCATTTCCTTGGCAACCCTCTTAAAGTGTTCAAACCCGGGCCGAAACCGCTCCAGGAGCAAGCCAAATATCCTGGAGCTGGAGATCACACAGGCAACCTTGTGGCATGCAACTAAGAATTCATCCCCATCATGGAATCGGCTGAGAGGGTCTGACGCTGGCCAAATGTGACGAACGGAGCTTATTATATTTGCAGAGCCAGCAACGGCAGGGTAGCAGCATACCCAGAGTAGGACGTACAAGAAAGATTCCAAATCATGTCTGTACCGATGCTGTTCCTCACCACGTAGAATTTGGATAGCCATGAAGGGATATGTACCGGTCCGGTCAAGAGCACCAGAAGGCTGAGCCGATATCTCAATTGCATTATCCAAATCGATCAGACAACCCCGAAGGGGTGTGCCATCACGGGGCCAAATCCAGGCGAATAGATCATTAGCGGCCGCGGGTGAAGAAACTGAAGTAAGCTGTGGCAAACTATCATCAATGACGATGATATTATTCGGAGAAATATCTCTATGCAGAATGCCTCCCTGAAAAAAAAGAGATGCATGCCCAATCAGCCCACCCAACAATCCTTCTGCAACCTGGAGAGGTGACAGTCTTGAATCCAAAAGCGGCCTGCCAGTGGGGGAAAGCACAAGGCGTGATAGGACTCGATTTTGGCGTTGCATGTGGATTTTGTAAGCTTGGGGTTGGGTGAAATTGCAATCTGCGGCAGGAGATCCCCCAGCATGGAGATGGGTCAGAACATTTTCATAAGTGGTGCAACAAAGTATGGTCGCTACCCCGATCACCCGTTTTTCGGATGCAAGCTGGTAGAGATCCCCTTCGAGGGCACGCTGGGTGTTGCTCCAGCTGTATTTGATTGCAATGGCTTCCCCACTAGATAATGCTCCTATTTTTTGGAGGTTAGAAAATAAATCTAAGCAGTCAGAGCTCTGGGGAAGGGGTCGGGATATGACTACCAGTCCATATACGGGTCCCGCGTGTGACAATACCAGGGGCGAGGAAAACTAGTTTTTTCAATGAGACCGCTACTTCTGATGCCGCTACTTCTGAGACAACTTCTGACGGTGGGTCAATGGTGACCAAAGAATTTCCAAGTACTGGTTTAAACATCTGGATAGTGATGTCCGATTTGTGATCCAACGGGTATGCGTGTTCGTCGCCCCATGAGATACTGTCAACATGGAACCCCATGTGCCGAGCGTTCATTTGTGAGATTGAAACCAATGCGCTGACAACGGTAAGGAGGTCGAGGTTTGATGTGGAGTAATTCAAGGGCACAGATCCAATTGCTCCAGAACGATCAAACCTCCAGAATGTGAGGTTCGGACCAGCATTCGAGGTTAAAACGCCAAAGACAAATACACGGAATGGTTGGGCAATAAAAACTTGCTCAGCATAGGAGGCTAGTTGGATGAAACTTTCATTAACATTGCTTCCCATAGACTGGTGCTCGCCAACCACGAGTATAGAGCGCCATTCGAGAGGTACTCCTCCCCAAGTGAGAACAAAGTCGGGTCGGATGTCGTTGTTGTAGGCACCTAGTAGGGGCTTGCTTTTAGCGACACGCCACTCCAATTTCGTCTTGGTGGGGGGACATGAAGCATGTTGTTGTATGGCATTTGCGAATCGACAGAACCACTGCGGATAGCCTTTGTTTGTGTATGTTGGTGGATAACAGACATACAAATGCTTTTGGTTAAATTTGCGGCACTGCTTGCCATGCCCGATGGTAGTAGCTTCAGTCACAGCTCCGGCCTTGGACTCTGATTGCTTGAGCGTGGCAATAATTGCTGAGAGTATTTGTTCGGCACATACAGTAGTCGCGGTATTCGGTGATCCAGGAAACAGGAAGCGTTGGACAAAATCGAGGCATGTGTGCTGCGCGCCAGCTAGTTCTTGCTCGATGAGAGTCGCGACATCGTTCACGCGGCGTCGCTTGCCAGCGGAAACATTATTATTGATTGGTGGGTGCAAACCCGTTAGAGCAGCTTTACGCTTATGAGGGGTAGAGTTCAAGGGCGCGGTGGAGATTGGGAGTAAGTTCGGAGCGGACTGAAGCTGAGGGTCTCGGAGGTGGGGAAGCAGGGAATGCGCACTTGGTGATGTTGGTATAATTAGTTGATGAACATAATCACGGGAAATAGTGTTTGGTGTAAGAGTGGAAGTATCGCGTGGTGTGGCACCGCGTGGTGCCCGGTCAACATTTGGCTCCATCACAGCTGTTGGATTGGAGAGGGCGTAGGATGGCTTGCGTGTGTATGTATAGTCTGGTTAAGCTGATCATAACTGACTAAGCCGGTCTTACGTAATCACAACTACCAAGTATGCATGCAGCTAAGTAGCCGTAGTCTAAAGTAGCCGCCATGGGTACAGTTTGAATTGACAAGAAATATTTCGAGTTGTCGGTATTGCTTTACCAGTTGTCGGCAGTCAAGATAGTAACATTGGTCCTGCAAGTATTACTTATATGTGAGCGTGGAAAAGACCCGACTTGATAGGTTTTATAGATCTAATCCTATTAGCGGTGATGATACAGTGATATTAGAGAGTATACAAGGGCTCTGCTGGAGGAATATGTATGTACATACAGTATGATACCCCGGCGAAAGTAGTTGCGACCAAATATATGAACGGGGGCCTCGTAAATACTTTTGGAGGTATTGTACAGAGGCTCACACCAACAGCCTTTTCCTCCTTCCGGTTTGGTAATCTTGCATATGCAGTTACTATGCACCGTATGCAGCTTGGCATTATTCAGCTCCAAAACGGGTTGCAATGGCAATGCAGCGGCACGAGACTACAATGCAGCCATGTAGGATGAATCTTAGTCTGGTTAGATGAATCTCACCTTTCCTGTTGCCTGTGCTCTGTCCTGAGAAATACTACCTTGAATATAACCTAAATGGCTCATAATGTGGCCAGCGGAGTATGCCAAGCCTGCTGCATTAGAGATGCATACGCCCAAGTTTCTTCGCATAGGTTGGCATACGCTGCATACGGCAACATAGGGACAATGTGCCAACCAGACTAAGGGACAATGAAGACGTTCTGCGCCTAAAGAAGCTACTCAGGATAGGAGGCAAGCAACAGGAAAGGTAAAACAAATCGCTACATGGCTGGTATAAAATGCATTGTCATTAGTCATTAGAACCTGTTTGGAGCCGAATAATGCCAAGCTGCATGGCTGCATATGCAATATTCCCAAACCGGAAGGAGGAAAAGACTTTTGGTATGAGCCGCTGTACAGCCCATGCCTTTATGTTTCTGGTTGCATCCATCTATTCATATCCCACCTTATCTGTGGCCGACTGGTTCGGTTGTGGCGAGGTGGGATTGCCCAGCAAACCATTGGGGCTCCCAGTTCGACTCCCAAGTCGGCTGGTAAAATCCGGGAACTTAATACCTCCTGGTGCAGACTAGCTGCGTACTCCTCTACGACTGGGGTGCGCAGTGAACTGTTTTGCTTTTTTAATGTGATGAGGAAAATCTTTTGTGTTTTGTAAGGATTATAGCCAGACATTGTTTTTAAGACAAGTATCATTCAAACTCGGCTTGTACTGGAACAGTCTCGCTACAGACGTTTTGTCAGTTGGCAGAGGTTTAGTCGCTGACAAAACGTCTGTAGCGAGACTATACTGGAATGCCGCATAAAATATTCACCACCTTTAAGATATAGAAAACTGAATTGCAGAGTGTGAGGTGTTTTGTCCTTTCTTTCCTTCATAGATTCGCTTTCTCATAATTGTTTCTTGCTATATGAGAGCTACGTACAGATACATAACTTGAATATGTACAGAGACATACCGCATATATCAACACACAATAATCTACCACGACCATTGCTCTACATATTCTCAACCACTAAAATTTGTGATTACGCATGGCGTGCGTACGCACATCTGTGCTAGTAATACATACGGTTTCTTATATCGCGACAATAGGTATATGCAATGTTACCCCGCAACAACCGCATCATGCACATTGTTTCTTTACACATTCACTGCCAAACCAAGTGTGCAACATTCTATTCTATCTACAAGTGGCTATTGTTGCAACATAAATCATGAACTATCTATCATGTTATCTAAGCCAGCATCTACTCGGCAAGCATGGACAGAGAAAGAGAGAGTTGACATCTGTACACACCATACGCTAAATCCTACACTTAGCTATCCAGATATAAAGGAGTGGTTTGACGAGAAATATGCACCTAAGATTATCAGTAAATCTCAGATTAGCAAGATCCAAACAACACTGGGACTGAATAGGAGTAATGAGTATTTAAAAATAAAAAAAAAGATCCAAACAACCACGCGGTATATCAACTACTACCTCAACTTCCCAGTTGAGCAAAATCCAGCCAACAGTAGCACGAGTTCGAAGCGGAAAATGGATAGAGTTGGAAGTGCCTTATATGAATGGCATCAAATGTTGGAGAGGTGGAATATAGCAGTTAGTGGATATCTGGTTCAGTTGAAGGCAGTAGAATTTTGGAAAAAAATATCTACATATTAGGGCCAGGAAGTTTCAAAGTTTTCACAAGGATGGCTAGACAACTGGAAGAGCCGATTTGGTATTAAAAAGGTCTTACTTCATAGAGAAGATAGATCTGTTGATATGAATGAGGAGGTGAAAGAGATAATGAAGACATTACAAGATAAGGTCATGCAGTTCGAAGAGAAGGATATATACAATATGGATGACAGATATCATTATGATCTAGCTCGCCCCTAAAATATAGCCAAAATTTGCTTCTTCTCCAGCTTAATATCCAGCCTACAATATACCCAATATTTGCTTCTTCCTTAGCTCAATATCTAGCCTGCAATATATCCAGCCTATAATATAGCCAATAGAGACTTCTTGTAGCATGCAATATACCCAATATTTACTTCTTCCTAAGCTCAATATTCGCTTCCTCCCCAGCTCAATATCCAGCCTGCAATATATCCAATATTCGCCTTGTCTCTAGCTTGACAAATAACTACCTAGCTATATGAGTATGTTATTCTTTGATATTTACTACATACTTGTTTTTCTGAACTTGCTAATAGTTACCTATAGACGTTTTCTTTACTTTCATATATCTATTCTGCTTAGTGGGAGGGAAGGGGTGGTACAAACAAGCTATTCCTCCGTGTATATATTCTCTACTTTTGTTACCTTCTATTAATTCTTACTGCCATTCCCAATAATTTATATATGTTCTGGCCTACGCGGAAATTTTGCTGATTCGCGAATGGTCTAGCCTATTCGTTAATCAGCCGATTCCCGGGCAGACTATTTTTTTTTTTTTTTTTAAAAACTCATTACTCCTATTCAGTCCCAGTGAGGGGACTATGAGGAGCCACCCGGAAACCCGGGTGGATTCAGGACAAGGCAAGTTAATCTGCCAAATCCGCCGCGCGCAGAAAGCAGAAGACTAAATACAGGTGTGAATCAAACTGTGTAAATCGGAAAAATAAAAACAGATTGCGTGTGTAAATCAGAAAAGATGTGTAACAGAAACGGATGTGAACGCGAGCTAGGATGAGACAAAAGTGTAATGAAAATCGTAATACGCATACCCCCGTGCTGTCATTAACCGGCTATATGCCAGATAACCCCGAGAGGCCTGACTGGGGCCTGCGACGCCATATACTGCAACTCTCCCCCTAACCCATGCTCTCCTGCATCCCCTTGGGCGCCCCTTCCGTAAAGCCTTGTGTATAAAAAGGCGAAAAAGGCCTCCACCGCGTCCCACTCATCCTCTTCTTCCTCCTTCCTTACCCATATGGGGCGGTCGATATCCTCCCATCTTTCTACCTTCCCCATGTGGTGTCGTTGCGTGTCATAGAGTGGGTAGTCAAAGACGATATGATGTCCATCCTCTGTGTGATATCCGCACTGGCAGGCACTGGTATCAGCCTTGCCAATTCGATGGAGCCAATATTTCTGGGGGCCCCTATCCGTGCGAAGCCATGTGTACGCCGATAGCGCATGGCGGTTCCACTCGCACCGCCTTACGCCAAACCCAGGAGCTGTTCTGCTTTTGGCGCGGAGGGATTTGGAGGCCTCTCTTATCCCCTCTTCCGTTACCGTGGGTTCTTCGACAGCAAACTGCCCCTGAGCCGATGCAAGTGCGGCCAGCTCATCGGCCTCCTCGTTGCCTTTAATGCCAATGTGGGAGCGAACCCATGAAATTGATGTGTCGTAGTGGTTGTGATGGCGCTCCGCAAGGAGATCTCCTATTTCGATCTCAATGCCACTCCTTGGTGGCTTCCTTCCTTGTGAAATCTCCATGGCCGTCGGAATGGCCGGGATGTTTCCGGGAAGGCCAAACCAACCGGCCGCCGGCCAGTGGCTGGTGTACACTCTACATGCTGACTGATCTATCATGACTAACAGCGAACGGCGTATCAGAGCACAATGCCAGAACGGCCGATGCCAGAACCACAACACAACACGCATACCACAACACAATCAACGCAACACAATCAACGCAACACAATCAACGCAACACAATCAACGCAACACAATCAACGCAACATCCGGTCTACAATAACAATAGTCATCCGAACGCCAGAGATGGCTCAGCAAGACCCAGTCACAATAAGTCCAGCTTGGTCTCCAGACCCTTGTCTTGATCCCTCTCTTCTGCCAGCTGTACTTACAATCTGCAGTTGAGTCTATTAACATTGCCCATCGCCTGGCTCCAGTATCAGGAGAAATCTTTGAGCATCCTGATGCTGCATTCTCTCGCCTACAAGACTATGTTTTCATAATGGGATTTGCAGTAGAAAAACAGCAGGATCTGATACTACAGGGCGAGTTCGCTATGGTTGCATCCATCATGGCCAGCGTCGGAACTACAGATTATTATTCTAAGGTCGCAATTTAGTTAGATAGTTACACTCATCATACATATGTAGATAGCTTGAATAAGGCATGAGACTATTTGGCTCGGATTGTGGTAGTGCCATTCGCATAGATCAGTCATAGATCAGTCAGCATGTAGAGTGTACACCAGCCACTGGCCGGTGGCCGGCGGCCGGTTGGTTTGGCCTGCCCGGAAACATCCTGGACATTGTATTCAGGGCAGTTGAAGGTGATGTGTCGACCTTCCACACTGGTATACGCTTGACTCAGCTTTACCAATCCTGAAAAGCCAATGTTTTTGGAGTCCTTGGTCAGTGCGAAGCTATGTGTAGGCTGACATGGCGTGGCGGTTTCTCTCTGGCCGTCTTACGCCGTATCCGGGGGCACCTCTTGCTCTGGATCGTTAGGCTTTGGAGAGCTGTCTGATGCCTCCCTCCGTAACTGCTGGTTCTTGAAGGGAGACTTGGCCTAGAGCTGAGGCGAAGGCCGCGAGCTCGTCAGCCTCCTCGTTGCCTTTGATGCCAATATGAGAGCGGACCCAAGAGATCGACATGTCAAAGAGCTTACCTATTATGTCGTTCCTCGAGGAGTTCTGCTAGATCACATTTGATGCGGCTTCTTGGGGACTGTAGTCAAATGTTGATAGGCGCTGAGATGGCGCAGGGTGAGTCTGAAAAAATAGCGACTATTGGTGTCTCCTTGTGTGCTTTGAGGGAGAGGATGATAACCTGTCGTTCCGCGTCAGCTACTGTGGACTCCTCTCCCAGGTATCCGTGCCCGGTTGTTGCTGCATTACCCCTCCTGACTTCCGACACAAAAGCGGATGCATTGGGCCCTGCCCTTCCTGTGCCGTCAGTATAACACACTCTCCATCATTCGTCCAATTTTAGCTGCCCACCCTCCTTATATATTGAGCTTGGATCTGAAGGTTCGTAGAGGACGATGGGAGTCAGGCTACTGGGGATTATTTTCTCACATTTGCCAAAACTGAGGAGAGGGAGATCCGAAGACGTGGCGATGTGGAAGGCGGGGAGATGATCG
The DNA here is from genome assembly GCA_003788615.2 of Terfezia boudieri ATCC MYA-4762. Classification (NCBI taxonomy): domain Eukaryota; kingdom Fungi; phylum Ascomycota; class Pezizomycetes; order Pezizales; family Pezizaceae; genus Terfezia; species Terfezia boudieri. Next base: position 139,543 of record ML121531.1, on the reverse strand, counting down.
GATTGGTGGGTTGGTGAGGTGATTGGGGGTTGGAAAATGAGACGGGGAACATCATTGTAGGTGATTGCGCGAGCGTACCGCTCGGGCGGCCCAGTAGGCGAACAACAAGCTTTTACCAAGACACTGAAGTCGTCCTACAGTCAGCCTACAAGCGTCAGATCGATGTTGTAGTATAGGTAAGCAGTTTATTTTGATCTAACGGAACTACCTAAAAGAGTCTTACCCATACAACCCCACCGGGGACTGTCAATACAGGAAACTATCTCGTGACTGCTATGCTAATAAAACCAAGACCATTGGTGCCAGGATAGTGGTACCTCAAAGTACTGATGGCCAATCACAGCCTGAGCATAAATCGAGCGACCTTCCTGTTCCTCAATAAACTAACTTCCCCCATTTCGCACTTCAAAGTACAGTGAACTCTCGATATAAGAATATCGTCCGGCGGGGGGGGTAATATTCTTATATCAAATATATTCTTATATCAAATGTCAGGGTAACTACTAAAGGTATACATCAAAAAAGAGAATTAACGTGAGGTAAAGGAAGAACTAGGTACAGGAGAACCAGGAACAGCCCTGGATGAAGTGAAGAAGGCTGTAATGACTGTTTGCTTGCCTTTCCTTTTGTCTGCCAGTTGTGCAGCCTCAATGCGCTGGCTTTCGCGACAATAGAACTGTTCCGATTGTGTGTCGGTAACGTGTGTCGCGGTATTGTGTTTGGTGGCGTTGTATTTCGCAGCGTGGTTACGGGGTCGATAAGCCTTCCTATTCCAGCTAGGCTGTTTATACATTACCCAATCAGGTACTCTTGCTATAAGAATACCTTAGTAAACAACCTAGAGAAAATAAGAATATTCTTCTATCAAATATATTCTTATTTTGTATGGGGGCGGGGGAGGTATATTCTTATATCAAGTATATTCTTTTATCAAATATTCTTATATCGAGAGTTCACTGTAACTCCTGTTCAAGCACAGCAAGCATGCCCTTATACACCTCGCTCCTATCCCGGCCCTCCTCCCCCACCATGACCCCTATGTCTCCCACTATGGCGGGAAATAGAATTTGCCTCCAACCCCTCACGACCCTCTCAACTGCGCCTCCCTTTAGACTCTTCGGAATCCATGCCATCATGTCCTGAAATTCTCGTTTTTGGGAGACCTGCCCTAACTTTACAGATCCTGGGTTCCCCCCCCCCCATTGTTTCTCAAATGTCTTCTGCGCGCCTTTGTAACCATCAGCCCGTGTCACACATATCCAAATGAAGACGTAGAAGAATGATTCTAGGTCGTGCCGCCAACTGTGGCGCAAGCAGGTGCCTTGGAGGATCTCAATTGCCATGAAGAGCATCGTGCCTGTCCGCCTGCGCACAGAACTTGGGGTACTATTGGTAGTGGTTTGTATAGGACCGACGTATTTTGCTAGATCTAGGTCAATAAGAAAGCCGTGTGGTGCCTCGGAAGACACGATATCACTCCCGGATGAAATGTCACTGCTTCTGGATTTGGAGAGCATAATATTTCCTGGGGAAATATCCCGGTGCAGGATCCCGGCGGACTCAAGGAGGGATTGATGACCTATTTGTTGCAGACCTTAGCTTGCGAATCCCATCCCGACCTAAGGTAATACACTCACATTTAATTGCATCCCTCATACCCTTGATTAAATCCATTTCACATGTAAAATTCTTAATCTCTTCTCCGACACCGTTGGAAACAATTACCGAGTGTGTCATGTGCATGAACACCATTCCTGTGTACGACGGCTCAACAACCGAACTATGGTCTGCAGATTCTCGCGGGGTCGGTGAGGTTTCGGTTGCACGAGATGGGAGGTTTAGAATCCAGTCGAGCTCAGGTTCTCCAGTGACATCCATTAGAGCTTTCAATGAGGACCCGCCATCCCTTTTTTTCGTCATTGGCTCGCTGTTAATGGATTTCCTGCTTGTCATGGCGATGCTTGTCTTAGCTTTCCGCCCGAAGACAGGCTGGGCAGTATTGGTGCTATTCGTAGCTGAGTGAGATTTACTGCTTTCTGTGGGCCTGTATTCCGCGAGCCTTTTTGGTCCGGAACCGCGGGTACGACGACTCTTGGTATTCCCTATCTTTCTGACCTTTCTCTGCGGGACATCGCTCTCATTCTCCTCGGTAATGGTCGTCGGTAAAGAACGTTTCCGAGTCCCTTCCCGCATCTTCTGCGATGTCACTTTCTTGGTTGCTCCGAAATCCCACTTCTGACTGGATCCTATGCTCAAGGGGACCACTGACAGTGAACTGCGCAATGAGTATAGGTCATCCTCTGGTTTAAACTTGATGACCACGGTTCTGGCCTCGCCATAGCCCAGACCCATCCTGACATGCGCGATTGTATCCACTACAACCTGTCTTCCTGATTGTACCACAACGTCTCCATGAACAATTGGAGTAGAGAGGGCAAAAACAGCTTTATTCTGTGCCAGTGAGAGCAATTCCCCTTCAGCGGTTCTCCAGCTCACCCGCCATGAATCCTTAACAATGCACGCCTCTTGCGAAACCAAATCCACTGCCTCCCAAACTGTGGTACCTCGGGAGACAATAACTGATCGATGGAATACATTCTTTAGGAGCTTGAATCTTCTTCCGCCGAAGTTGAAAAATAGTGGCAAGGGGGCCTCAGGGGAAGGCATGGATGATGTTACATTGTTTGTCCAAACATACTCATAATTCTCATCGAAACCCAACTGAGTGGGGTCCATGGATGCATACGATTGAAGTATTCTGATGAATAGCTCCTCTGTTCGATGGTTCTTCCGGATGTTTATTCGTTCGGAGATAGAAACTCCCGCACGGTCGAATAGGTAGCACCGGACGAAGCTCCCACAGATAGTAAATGCGTGTACAAACCTGCGGGTGAATTGTGCGCCGAAGACCTCTCGCACATAGGCTGCAAGCTGGACAATAGTGTCCGCAGCAGGATCTTTGGTTGGAGCAGCTTTTAATTCCACAGGGACCAACACAGAAGTCCAGGCGTGATCCGCTGTCTTAGATGTTCGGAATTCTGTGAAAGTAGATGCCAGGAAAAGATCACATTGGCGATTTGATGCGCTGAGTGATTCTGTTAATGGACGATTGCAGGAGGTATAGAATGTTCTGGAATGGTGTGGTTTGTTGAAGTAGGTGAACCATTCGAGGACGGAGTGCTGAGTGATCTCTCTAGGAAAATGTGGAATAGTGAACGCAGGGTCACTGGATTGAAGAGAAATGCAGTCACACGATGCAGGGCAACTGACCGCGCAAGTCCACTGTTGCTCTGTGATTCCTGGGAAGAACTTATAGAACCCTTTGACATCCTTCAGGACCGTCCCGCGTAGCTCCGCACGCAGGAAAGGATCGACGTGAGCACGGATCTGCGATAGGGCGGAATAGGGCAGCGCAGAGTTTGCATGCACAGGCGTATCGTCCTCCACGGTGACAGGGTGCTTGCTGGGCGTGACTGGTACGTTCGCAGTGGCTGCCAATACCGGCGCCTTCGGAGTGCCCAAAAATGTGTTTTGCCTCGTCGCTTCCTGCGACTGTTGCGTTTCCCGCACTCGGTGACTGGCGGAAGAGAGGAGGTTATTCACAGCCAACAAGACTGTATCGGTAGAGAGCTGAGGACCGTCTAGGCAGAGGAGCTCTGCCCATGCATGTGCAATTCCGCCATTGATGTCGTCCACTTTGATCAACTTTTGAATGGATAAAATTGTGAGCCGCTCACTGAGGTCGCTGTCGATAGACGATACACGCCAGATGAAAGTAAACAACTGGGATTGTGCATCAACGTTCATAGATGCACTTGCGATGGCATTCGTGGCAGCCGCAAAGGCAGATGCAGTGTCAGTAGGGCCTCGGGGCAGTGGGTCGAGGGCCAGTTGCGAACGAAGTTGGGCGTGCAGGTCAAGAACAGAGGGAGGGGAAGCCATGCGTGGAGCTTGTATGAAATACTGGTGTTGCGGAGTGGAGGGTTGTGTGGGTTTGTGGTGAGACTCTGTGTTTGTTGATGGGCTCCATGCCTGAGTCCTTATTGGCACGGAGTGGCCTAACTAGTTACGGCCTCTCCAGCCCAGGCGCCTGCTAGGCGCCTGCCCACCGCGGGTACGCAACGCTCACACAGATTGAATACCAGTTTTTTTAAGTCTGTTTGACGTCGCTGTGAGCCATAAATCTTTCGCTGTCGTCGTGGAAGGTTCCACCAATTCGAAGCATGCACAACCCGATTGACCGGAGTTTCCACAACGACTAAAACGTGCCCCAGGGCTCTCCAAATATGATCAAATATGATGTTAACTGCATTACGGAAAAACAAATCCCAAAGGGATGCCATCCTTTTTCACATGCATGTTTCAACTGCACCCCCAATACCGCTGTGCATCCTATTCATCGGCCCAGGTCTACAATAGTACATGTACAGGCAAACTAAAAACCTGGATATTAGCATAGAGGCAGCCGGCCCGAGTCTGGGACTATGGCGAGAATAGCATAATTCTATAATAGCATGCATAGCATTTTACCAATCCTAATCCTGAATAGTGGTAGGGAGGCGGACCCAAGTTGTGAAAATTTGCAGAGCGCGGAAATTTTGTGCTTCGATCTCTACATCTGCAATGCATACTTCTACCAATTCAATTGCTATCGATCCTAGCTTACTAGAACAACACAGACTAGACTCCAAATCATTCCGAGGTTGATGCGCCAGACGGTGAGTGCTTCCAGTTGTTTTCGCATGCAGAAGGACATCCAAAGGCAAGACAGCAGGAGTTGGCACAGAGGTTTAAAGTCAAGAAGCAAATTAATCAGTTAGGTTTGGCTGGGTCAAAGCTCATGTTGGTATATAGGGCAATGAGCAGCTGACCGACTGGCAAAGCAGGGTGCGGAAGCACGGGTGAGGGGAATAGTTACAGAGGGGGGAGTCAGATAGGCTTTGGAACAAAAAGAGACAAGCAAGCCGGAGAGTTGTAGGAACAGGTATGGGGAGGGTGCTAAAGTGGAATAGAAAGGCGCGCCTTAATCACATACAATGTAGAACTGGAAAGGGAAAGCTACAAGTATGGAGGCATGTCTTAGATCCCAGGGTGGACCTGTCCTGCATTTCTAAAGGGGTTGGGAAGGAGATGGAGTTCTTGGGAACAAGCAGATGATATGGATAGATAGCTACGGGAGAGAAGGGATAGAGATGAGGAAGTCTTTGAAGATTTGGTTGAGACTTTCTTCTCCAATCTCAACCTCAGATAAGGGGACGGGCTTTGGTGGCGGAGGCTGTTATATGGAGGTAGTTACTCTTGTTACGAATTTCTTTTGTTATTTCTTAGGCTTGGGAGGTTAGACCCGCTTCTTGTACCGAAAGCATAGTCGAACCTTCAAAAGGGAGACTTCGAGACCCTGTTATGACCTTTGGTCGATCGCTGGTATAGACTCTATTTTTTTTTAAAAAAAAAGAAAGAAAAAAGAAAAAAAAAGGAAATGGCCGTTCATATCGCGAAGGTAGTGGATACTATCCACAATAGTTTAAGTACATAGATTATGTAGATAATTTCAACCACAATGGAATGATTGCCGAATGCTACGCCAGTCCAATACACCAAATGTCAACTCTGATGAAGAGCATATATGGCTATTTGGAGCATGTGTATGAATCATTAAAAAATTGCCGGTGTTAGGACATAGCTATTGGCGCTGGCGCTGGCTTCGTGCTTCCACAAAATACTCAAAACCAAAAAGTCAAAACTGGTTACCTCAGTTCAAAGAAGGGAGGCCCTGTTCCCTTGAAAGTTAGTCGTGATACGCCCAATCACCAATACTGGAGCATCAAGGAATGCATATCAGACAACCCTGCTTCCTACTTCCGAGTAATACTAAGGCAATATAGTTTTTGCATTGACCGGGAGTCCTCAATTGATAACCAAAACCGTAAAGTAAACAACTTACCACTACGATGCATACCGTCGGTTTCAGCAGTGGCTCGGTAAGTTAATTGGTGAATGGATCGCGCAAACATCAGCATTGGTCAACAATTGGAAATCGCGCCCCATTACACCAGCACAAAATATTACTACGCTATTGTTTACATGAGTCGTCAACAAACGCACAGTTTAATTACAAACCCTCACATCCCTCGACTCCACATCACCAGCATTGATACAAGCTCCACGCATGGCTTCCCCTCCCTCTGTTCTTGACCTCCAAGCCCAACTTCGCTCGCAACTTGCCCTCGACCCACTGCCCCGGGGCCCTAGAGATCAGAATACTTCGATCGTATGTGTCAATGGACCCCACTCACTTAGGTTTCGATGAGAATTATGAATATGTTTGGACAAACAACACCATATTATCCATGCCTTCCCCGGATGCCCCGATGCCTCAATATGTTCTTCAAATTCGGTGGAAGTCCTAAAGAATGTATTCCATCAATCAGTTATTGTGTCCCGAGGTACCACAGTTTGTGAGGCAGTGGATTTGGGTTCGGGAGAGGCGTGTGTTATTAAGAATTCATGGCGGGCAAGCTGGAGAAACGCCGAAGGGGGTTTACTCGCACTGGCGCATAAAAATGCAGTTTTTGCCCTGCCTACTCCAGTTGTTCATGGAGACGTTGTGGTAGAATCAGGAGGACAGGCGGTAGTGGATACAATTCAGCATCTCAGGAAGGGTTGGTGCTATAGTGACGCCAGAACCGTGGTGATCAAGTTTAAACCGGAGGATGACATGTACTCATTAGGCAGTTCACTTCCAGTGGCCCTCGGCTAGTCAAAAAGGGGAGGGCCAGCACGGAGCGTGGCGGGGGAGGTTACAGTTTTAATTTCGGTGGGGAGGCCAGACAGCGGGCGTGGCGGAGGAAGGGGTTTTCTTTCTGCTTTTCCTTGGTTCGGGAGGTAGGGCGTTTATGCAGCCCGTCGTCTCGTGGGTGTACCAAGTCTTCTAAGATGAGGGAACGAGACCTCTCATAGCCTTAGGCTCACAGACGTATAGACTTCAAAAAAAAAAAAAAAAAAACTTCCAGTGGCCCTCTTGAGCATAGGATGCAGTCAGATATACAGTTCAGGTCCCGGAGCAAATAGACTGGAGGCCTCCACGCCTACAGAAAGCAGTAAGTCTCACTCAGCTACGAATATCGGCAATACTGCCCTGCCCAGCCTATCTTCAGGCAGAAAGGTAACACAAGCGACGCCATGACCAGCAATAAAACCCCTACTAGCGAGAATCTCGCTAACCAAAACGATTGCGGGTCTTCATTCAAAGCTTTAATGGTTGTCACTGGAGAACCAGAACTCGACTGGACTCTAGTCACTGGACTCTAAACCTCCCATCTCGTGCAACCGAAACCTCACCGACTCCACGAGAATCTGCCAGATTTAAGTTCGGTTGCTGGCCCGTCGTACACGGGGATAGTGTTCATGTATATGACACATTCGGTAATTGTTTCCCACAGTGTCGGAGAAGAGATTAAATTTTTTACATGTGCAAAGGATTTAATCAAGGGCATGAGGGATGCAATTAAATGTGAGTATATGACTCTATTTCTGGATAGGATTCGCAAGCTAAGGTCAACAAACAGGACATCAATCCCCTCCTTGAGTCCGCCGGGATCCTGCACCGGGATATTTCCCCAGGAAATATTATGCTCTCCAAATCCAGAGGCAGTGACTTTTCGTCCGGGAGTGGTGTCCTGTTTTCCGAGGCACCACACGGCTTTCTTATTGACCTTGATGTAGCACAATACGTCGGTCCCATACAAACCACTACCAACAGTACCCCGAGCTCTGTACGCAGGCGGACAGGTTTTTTTATTTTTTTATTTTTGAAGTCTGTACGCCTATGGTGCCTAAGGCTATGAGACGGCCCCGTTCCCCTCATCTTAAAAGACTCGGTACATCCACGGGACTACGGACTGCATAAACGCCCAGCCTCCCGAGCCAAAGAAAAGCAGCCGAGATAACCCGTTGGCGAAGAAGGTCTCAGCCAAATCCACTATGGCCACCTTCCCCCCATCCTTCACCTTCTTCACCCACCTCCCCCTGTCGTCCACCTCTTCCCAGGTACTCCACCTTCTGCCTATAACTTCCCCATACCTGCAGGCCAAGGCCACATGCCTGCCTGTTTCTGCTTGTTCCCCGCACTTCCGGCAAATAGGGTCAACCGTGTCGTCCAGTTTAGCACGCCAGGATTGTAGGTTCCCTTTTCCCGTCCTGCAGTGGACATAGTTGACCCTTGCCCTTCTTCCCCACCTTACTACCCTTCCTGTCCCAGCCCCCAGCACCTTCCTTTCCATTTCCCGCATCCTCCTCCATTCTTGCTTTAGGCCTCCCTCCGTAATCTGGGGGACCTGGGAGTTCAATTCCTCCGTCTTGATTTGGCAAGGCTATCTGATCGAACTAGGAAACCTTCTGGCGGAGCGCCATTCCAACCATCACGACACCTCGATAACCTGGGTTATTTCCCACCTCGGCATTAAAGGGAACGAGGAGGCCGACAAGCTGGCCGCCTTTGCATCCGCACGTGGGCAGCTCGCTGCCCAGGAACCCACCGTAACGGAAGGAGGGATAAGACAGGCCTCCAAGGCCATCCGTGCCAAAGCCAGAACAGCTCCGGGGTTCGGTGTAAGACGGTGCGAGTGGAATCGCCATGCATTATCGGCTTACACTTGGCTTCGTACGGACAGAGGCCCCCAGAGGTATTGGCTTCACCAAATCGGCAAGGCGGATACCAGAAACTGAAAAAGGCCTCTACCGCATCCCACTCCTCCTCCTCTTCCTCCTCTCTGATCCAAATAGGGCGGTCGATATCCTCCCACTTCTTTATGTTGCCCATGCATCGTCTCTGTGTGTGGTAGAGCGGGCATTCAAAGGCGATGTGGTGCCCGTTTTCCATGTGGTGTCCGCATTGACAGGAGGTTGTACAAGAAGCTTCGCGGAAGAGGCGGTTAAAAATAACAAACGGAGGCGGGGAGCAATTGCGCAGGCCTCAGTCAGGCTTTTCGAGGTCATCCGGCATTTGGCCGGTTAATGACAGCATGGGGGCTTGCGCGCATTACGAATTTCATATCACGTCTAGCGTTACTTTGTTTCTTTTCCTTGCATCACATTTTGATCGGACAGTTTCAACGATTCTCCCCTCTATTACTTCCTTTAGTGTATGTTGCTTTGATTTTTCGCGCGAGTGGAGCTGGCAGATTAACTTGCCTTCTTCTGAATCCTCCCGGGTTTCCGGGGGGCTCCTCATAGTCCCCTTACTGGGATTGAATAGGAGTAATGAGTATTTTAAAAAAAAAAAAAAAAAAAAGCTCGTTCGTTGCCAAGTATGCTTACGTAAGCTTTACCTAGCCAAGTCTGACCGATTCCTCGCTTAGAGCCACTGCCTTTTTTTTTTTTTTTTTTTTTAAATACTCATTACTCCTGTTCAATCCCAGTAAGGGGACTATGAGGAGCCACCCGGAAACCCGGGTGGATTCAGGACAAGGCAAGTTAATCTGCCAGGTCCGCCGCGCGCAGAAAGCAATAAAAGAGACAAGATTCGTAAGGTGCAGAGCCCCCATGCTGTCATTAACCGGCTAGGTGCCAGATGACCCTGAGAGGCCTGACTGAGGCCTGCAAAACCACTCGCCAGTACAAACAACTCGCCAGTAGAAACCAAAAATAAAACCCTCGCTCAGTAGATAACCCCTCGCTAGTGGAAAAGGCCCGCAAATGAGCCAATAGTGTCATGAACAAATATCTAAACCCTTCGCCGGTAGAAACAGTAGTAAAGTGTACGTAAAACCCCTCGCAAGTAGAACCTCGACCGAAAATGTGTTATATCATGCGTCCCAGTTGTAGGTTGTGGTCCTGAAGAGTCTCTTGCCCATGCGGAGCCCGTTCTTGATGTCGATCTCTTCCGCTAAGTATATTACCAGCGACGACGCCGCCTTTCCGACCCTTCTCCCTTCTAGTAACAACCACCGAATGCCCTTAATTTGGGCGTTGTTATTGTCCTCTTCGATCCACCTGCGCATCGGACCAGGCTTGTACTTGGTTGGGGCAGCGTGCAAGACTACTGCTTGTGTTCGTACCTGTGTTGTCCGGTTGGTTGGAGATGTAGCTATCTGTGCTACACGGTCAGGGTGGACCAATTCCATCCCTTTCTGTGATGTTGGGTTATTCGGAGGGTTCGGAGTTGGTGTTGGTACTCTTTTGCCTTTGCCCTTTGGTTGTGGGGCTCGTGGTGTATGTTGTTCCGTAGTCTTAGATGCCCTTTCCGCATACGTTAGATGCGGGCCCATGGTGGTGGTTGCTGCCTCTGCGTACGTGCGTGCTGGAGGTGGGTCCGTGTTGGTGGAGACACTGTTGGTAGGCGGCTTTGGAGGTGGATCCGTGTTGGTGGAGACACTGTTGGTCGGCAGCTTCGGTTTCGGTGTCGGAGGTACGATCGGGGGTATTGTCTGGGTGCTTGAGTCTACTTGTGCTGGTGACGATAGGGGATCAGTGTTGCTATCTGTCTTCGGAGGTGTGAGGTGTCTTAATAAAGCAAGTTCCGAGTTCGCTGAGATTAACTCATCCTTCACAGCTCGAAATTCCCGATGCGTCTAGTCTCATGCCAAGCCTCTACGAGCAAAGTTAGCGATGCGTCGACAAATAGGCTTTACAGTACTTTGCTGAGTCACCCTTGAACGTTGCGTGCTCACGCTGGAGCTTTTCCCATTTTGCCACTGTCCACTCGGAGTCCTCGGTGTCGGTAGAGACGCTCCTCGTTGCGACTCGTTCATCTGTAAGGTATTTAGCTGCGTTGCCCTGGTAGTAACTGCTGAAAAGGTTGATTTTGTAGAAATCCTCGAGAATGGTTAGGAGGCCGTGGAGATGGTAAGAGTGTCGGTTAGAAATTTCTGTGGCCTTAGTTTGGAGGATTGGGTCAAATGCACGTGACAAGACGTTCATCGCGGTATTGAAAGTTCCTGTGTCGAGAGTTCTTGTATCTAAGTCCGTGTCACTGGGGATGACTGGTGGGATAACTGGCGATGGTGGCTGTGGATGATCGGTAACTGGTAGCCGTGTCTTGTGTGGTGGATTCACCCTATCCTCCTTCCCCGGATTATCCTTTCTCTTTCCCTTGATCGGCATGTTGTGTCTGTTTTATTGGTCGTGGTCGTGTGTGGGAATTACAAATTCCCTGATTGGTGGTGTCGACTTGGTGTGGGTGCTCTCGCGGAATCGTGGACCAATGCCCCGTGAGGGGAGAATTTGGGTGAGAGCGAGGAAGAAGGAGAACGAGAAAGAGGGAAAAGAGTTCAATCGAGAGGGAAAGGGTCGCGATAGTTGTTCCCCCGATATCTGTGTAGATATTCTTGTTGTAGGCAGCGAGGCCTATCTCGTGGTGCTGTCCGAGGACATGTACGTTGAGTGGTGCGTTGAGGGCCTATTCCAGGTACAGTGGAACTTCGTTACAAGCATTTCCTTTGGAGCCACCTGCCTTGCCCTTATTGCCTGGCCAATGCTTACCAGGTCGGCTGTCCTCGCTTTGCCTCTCTCGCCTGCATTCTTAATTGCTGCAACCGCTGCTTATGAGTCTGTTAGTATCAGGACTCTCCACTCTAGCGGTGCTATTGCCATGGCTTTCTCAATGCCCGCCACCTCCCCATCCCATACCGTAGCTAATCTTCCTAGGCCTACACACCCCTGTATCTTCCTCCCCTCTGAGCACCAGCCTCCTCCTACTCGCCCCATGCTTCCATCAGTATAAACGACAACTGCATCTTCTTTGATGGTATCAATCTTCCTTACCCATTTGTCCAGCTCATCCTCTTTAGTTAGCTTGAAGTCTACTATTGGAATATTAATAATCAGGGAAGGTTCTTCCAGGCTTATCTTTTCATTGTCTTCTTCCTTCAGGTAGCCCGCCTTGCTGCGAATTGCCGATATCACCGAGGTGAACTCATCCCTCAGCTGGTACGGCTCGCTGAAGTCATCCCAAGCTCTCCCCCCTTCTTTATTCCTCCTCGTATCCTTGCACTAGAGGTCCCCTAGTACACTAGGATCTCTCATCATTTTGCATATCAGCCTAGCCTGAGTTGTATATATATCTAATACCATCCTCGGTGTTTCTACCCCTGCAATCTGGCTTACTAGATCCCTCCTAGAGCCATGAGTTGCATTAATGTATTTCTTAAGAGCCTGGTATTAGAGTTTTTCAAACTCCTCTTCCCAGTCCTTCTGTCCCCTCCAGACGAGCTCCGCTCCCTATAAAGCTACTGCCCTTACCATTCTAGTATATGCTGCTCTCCAGCTAATAGCACTCATCCCCCAAATAGAGTTACCTAGCCCCTTCAGCTATCCCATCAGCTTTCTCGCCTTGGCTATCCTACTTTTCCAATGTTCTGTGAATGTTAAGCTTTCATCCAAGACGAAGCCTACCCATTTTACCCACTTAACGTCCTTGTTTTTCGTCTTCTTGTCCTCCTCAGGACCATTTGCTCATGTTTGCTGTCCTCTAAAGGTAGGTGATTCTCCCCTGCCACCCGATTGACTACCTCATCAGCTATCATTAACCAGTCTTCCATATCTACTTCGGCCTCGAGTTGCTCCCAGACTCAGACATTCAAGTGCAGATCGTCTACATATGAAGGGAGCTCTATGTCCGCCAGTCTCCCCAGCCTACTCGCTAGCTTTTTCTCCATTTTCCTGATAATTGGTGCGATCCAAATCAGAAAGATAATCGGGGATAGTGGGGACCCTTGCGGTGCACCCAGATTAGTTTTCCCCCTCCCCCTGACCTCCCCATCCCATAGGCGGACAGGTACCATGCTCTTTACGGCAATTGAGATCCTTAATAATTGCTTGCACCACAGTTGGAGGCATGACCTAGAATCATTATTTTATATTTTCATCTGGGTATGCGTCACACGGGATGACGGTTACAAAGATGCACAAAAGACTTTTGAGAAACAATGGGGGGGGTTGAACTCAGGATATGTAAAGCTTGTGCAGGTCACCCAACAGTCATTCTACAATAGCATGATGGCCTTGATTCCGAAGAGTCTACAGGGAGGGGCCGTTGAGAGGGTCGTGTGGGGTTGGATGCAAATTCTATTTCCCGCCAGGGTGGCAGGGCTGGGGTTCATGATAGGGGAGGATGGCCGGCATAGAAGGGAGGTGTATAACGACATGCTTGCTGTACTGTAGCAGGAGTTACTATGAATTGCGATATGGAGCATGTTAGTTTCTTTAGGAACAGGAGGTCGTTCTATTAAGCTCAGGTTATGATTAGCCACGTTTATACTTTGCGGTAGCACGATGCTGGTGTATTTAAAAACAAACAAGAAGAAATACTTAGTACTCCTATTGGAATCCCAGTATGGGACTATGATGCCCACTCGGAAACCTGGGTGTATTCACGAGAAGGCAAGTTAATCTGTCAGGTCCGGCGGATATGTACTAGAAAGTAGCCTCGCCTGCTGATAGGCAGAAGCAACAAAAAAAACAGCAAAGTAACGGAATAAACTCAAGTGTCGATTGGATTGGCAAATCAGCAAAGACGTTAATTAACACAGGGAACAGAATTTGTACACAAACACCACCACCATCATCACCACCACCATCATCACCACCACCATCATCACCACCACCATCATCACCACCACCACTACCACAAGTTCGACTCTGTCTACTCATATTAAGGGTTCTGTACGATTCATCAATATATTGGTGAATTGTGCAACACCGCCCGGTTCACCTATTATTACTTTGGGATTGAATAGGAGTAATGAGTATATAAAAATAAAAATAAAAACCTATTATTACTTATAATACAAAAGCACAAACAATAACACATTATATATATCTCATATCCAGCAAATACCCTTGCTGCCCACGATCTCATATAGCTCAGCATTGTATGCTCAGGTCTATTTAACATAGCCATCCGCCAAAATATACCCAATCCATCAGCCACCAGTACCTACCAGTAGAAACTATGAGTAGTGCAGTTTTAAATAAAACAAAAGAACTACACTGTAGACGAGTACTAAGTATTAAATAATAAGAAAAAATCACAATGCAACCCACCTGCCAGGATAAACTAGATCCATTGGATACACCAGATCCATCGGCTAACAACAGAAATCACAGCTCTGATAATAGATGGCCCGCGAGTCCACCCATTTCTTGGCTGGCCCGGGCCCCTCGGGAGAATACGGAATGGCCGGGCCACTCGCAAGTATGAGAAAATCCAGCTTTATGGGTATCTTGATAATCTCGAAAATGTGGCTAGATGCTTCTAATCAGCAATCGAATCTCCCCCTCAGTCAGCATTATGTACCGCCCTGCTCAAAAGCCATAATTGTGATGATTGCTGAATCGTGCAGGGGCTCAAGGGATGTGGTTGTGTGCATATGTGTGCGTATGTGTGAGTAACTTCCTCTCTCTACAGATTTCTCCAGGATTTGAAGTCCCAGAACTAAGCGATACCCTGTAATTCTTCCGTACCTATTATCACTAACGGGTCTTTATGGTTGAACACAATCCGGTAAATACTATCCCTCTGTAAAATTCAAAGTCTGCCCAACAAGCTAATCTGATACTAAAAATCCCCCAAAGGGCGGAATGAATCTAGAATTACCAACTCATACCTTCTCCTCCTGATGTACTCAGGGCTTTTTGATATGCCCCATGAGTATCAGAGTATCCTCTACAAGCTTCTTAATCATAGGCAAAACTTCCTCCAACGGCGTGCCATTTGCCAGTTCAAGGTCACTCATCTTCGTGATACCTTGATTCATCCATCCTGCAACAATTTTCTTGATCAATTCACTCACTTTTCCCTCTTTAAGCCGACAGTTCAGCAACGTACCGTAGGGGTTGCACTCGTCGCTATAATCATAAGTGAGTATCTTGTGAAGTTTCAAGAATTGGGTGAACTGAGCTATCAAAAAATCCTCGCCTGCGTCGTTTGTAGTCATTTTCGAAAAAGCCTCAACTGGGTCGCTCGAAGACATGGGTATTTCTGATATGCCTGTTTTTCTCTCTGGCGTTGCGTTGAACCTAGTATGGTATGCGAGTGTAGTGGAAACAGGAACTATGGCAATTGACATGCCTCTCGACTCCTTGATATACCTCCTTTTAGTCGTGGGCATGGGCATTCACTTTGTAGCTGCCTTCCTATGGCCACCGCCTGATGGCCGGCTCTCCACCTAGTTCTAGCTGTTGCTAGGTTACTTGCAATGACAAGGAGATATGGCCTACCATTTCTCGCTGCCAGGCACTTTGACAACCCAATACACAGCATTATTCTCTCGGCTTCAGGACTATGAATTTGTTGTGGGATTTAGGCAACGCCGAAACCATCGCAACTTACAACACATTCAACTACATAATCTAGATCGAGACTTTGATAGGCGGCCATTAAGGCAGAGAAAGACAACGGTAACCAAACACCATAACTCAATTATAATGATGCCTATATAGAAAATAGCGTCAAGCAAAGGAGTGTAAGTGGGCGTGGCGTGTCAGCTTACAACTTGATTCAACCTGTGTATTTGACGCACGCATACGCACACAACCCCCCATCCCTCGAGTCCGGTATAAGTCACAGGTGCTCTATAAACCTTTTCAAATACTCGGTACTCATGTGTGGTCCCTGTAAGGGGACCATGATGAGCCATCCGGAAGCCCGGGTAGATTCGGGACAAGGCAAGTTAATCTACCAGGTCTGGTGCCTATATTCCGCAACAAAACTCAAGTGCCAATCGGCAAGCAAACGTAAGTGAAATAGAGGAAATGGACTCAAGCGGAACATGGCTTCTATACTAGGTTGATAAAGTGAGATAATCTGTGAATTGCAACAAACAGAAGGTATTTCTTATTTTAAAAAACAAAAACTGCTTACTCCCATGCGATCCCAATAACGGGATCATGGAACAGCCTCAAGCACGGGTGTCTACAAGACCGGGGAAAAGCAAACTGCCTCTCTGGCTATATGCATTAGTGAACGAGTACGGAGGTGCGGAACAAAAGTCTTTTCCCCTTTCCTATCTGGGAGTTGCATATGCAGGACTATGCATGCGCATCCATGCATATTTATCGATATGGTCTCAGTGCTATGGCCTTCAACCAGCTCAACCACATCATCAGTTATCTTACTTTCGCACTGTCCAACCTCTCAATTTACTAGATATCGCCGACATCTCAATTGGCCAGATATCAACTCTTCTCTAACTATGGAATTCATCATATATCAGCCCTTCCCCGACCCTCAACCCTTCAACCAAATCTTTCCTAACATCTTGATTCATCAAGTATATTGCCCTTCTCTGCCCTCTTAGATTGCTTACATTGAGCTCAATTTCTTAGATACTAACTTTCCAATTGCATACCCCCTGAACCTGCCAATCGAGCACCCCCAACCTCAATCGAGCACCTATTGCACATCTTAAGTCTCTTGTTGGTATTCAAGAAGTTATCGATTTGGAGGATCTTACCACTGATGAATGGAGGTATATGCCGGAGACCGACCAAATTGTCAGTGTTGATCCGATCGATATCATGATCTCAGCTAGTCCTAATGGCTGAAGTACGAAGGCTCCGGAAGATGGTGTTCAGAAGCGTGGGGGGAAACCAGGGCCTCGGACATACAAGGTACGCTTCATGCCGCTATCAACGCCTGGTGTGAGTTGGGAGGGGGTGATGTGGGACGGGTGTGTGAAGTGGGCGAGGGGTGAGGGCATTGGTTACACCGTAGATAGCCAGTACTGATAGAATCCGAACTGATATGCATATACCAAGTATATATGCGCGCATATACGTGCATATACATGCATATGCAGGGTTTTCCCAAAGAAGAAAGGGGAAATGACTTTTGTTCTGCACCTCCGTACGGAGTAAAGGAAACCTCACCTTGCTATGAGAAAGGAAAAAAGAAAAACCAGACACCACCATGTTCTCGGTCCCAACCTCTCTTTATCTTAGCTGTGTACGAGCGAGAGTCTGGTACTAAACTGCGCCGAAATCTGCTCCGAAATCTGCTCCAGTGCCAAGATTCCCGGAGCTGTTAGCGTCATTTCCGGAGCTGTTACCATCATTTAGATAAAACCGGAGCAGAAATACACATGACCAGCGCAGAATACTCACATGATTGCAGGAGAATCATATTAAGAGTATACATGCTCTAGTTCAACTAGGTCTGTACTTAAAGCCACCAGTGCAGAGATATTACAAGAGAGGATATTGAGAAAAGATTTCAAGCTCTAAAAGGTCTACTCCAGGCTTTATAGAACTGGGTGGAGCAAGAGCTTCTCATATAATATCTTTACTTTGGCTTCCTTAGTATTCTTATATCCTTATACTTGCTCTACTTTAACTAGGTCTGTACTTAAAGTCTCCAGCACAGAGATATTACAAGAGAAGATATTGAGAAAAGATTTTAAGCTCTAAAAGGTCTGCTTCGGGTATTATAGAGCTGGGTAGTAGCAAGGGCCTCTCATACAATATCTTTACTTCAGTTTCCTTAGTATCCTTATACTTGCTCTAGTTCAACTAGGTCTGTATATAAAGCTACTAGTGTAGAGATATTACAAGAGAGGATATTAAGAAAAGATTTCAAGCTCTGAAAGGTCTGCTCCAGCCATTGTAGAGCTGAGTAGAGCAAAGAAAAGGTATAAGCTAACCAAAGTACTGGAGTTTAGATCAAAACTAGTAATAGTGTAATCTCGTGCTTAGACTTATAATTATACTTAATACTCTAATAAGAGCCTGGGATATACTCGAAGACCTGATGACAATTGAGATATAGGTTATAGAGACAAAGGAGACTAAGTAGAGTATTAGAATAGACAAGTTGGAAAAACCTCTAGATAGGGTGAATTTAGAAAAATAGTAAAAAAAAGTACAGAGCATTGTAGATTATGCTATATCTAAAGAAGGTTAGACCATATAGTTTACTAATGATTCTAATATGGGGGATAGGAGAAGGGGAGTGGGAATCATTAGAGTATATAAAGGAAATATTTTGTGGAGCACATAAAGCCTTTCTTTAGGAGAGAGGCTAGAAGTAAGCAATTCAGAGATAGAAGCAGTCATATTTGTACTAAGGGAGTCTAAAGGAAAAATTCTTATTTTGACCAACTCAATAGATACTTGGGGAAAATGACATCAGGGAGAAGAGAACTTAAATTAGAGAGAGAAAATTAGGTAAGGGCAAGGAGTATACACCCTTAGATAATGTAGGTATCTAGTCATATAGAAATTATTGGCAATAAGAAAGCTAACAAGGTAGTAAAAAAGAGAGCCATAGCCATTGAGTACCCAACCAGTCCAATATTATTTAGAGCAAGCCTATAAGATGGTATAAGACTAAAGGCACTGAGTAAGCCTATATTGTCTAGAGTAAGAATTTAAAGTATTAAATGAGCCAATATTGTCTGGAGCAAGTCTTTAAGGTACTAAGTGAGCTTTTAAGGTACTAAGTGAGCCTCTAAGGCATTAAGCAAGCCTATATTATCCGGAGTAAGAATTTAAGGTACTGAGCGAGCCAATATTGTCTGAAGTAAGACTTTAAAGTACTAAATGAGCCAATATTATCTGAAGCAAGAATTTAAGGTACTGAGCAAGCCTGAATTATCTATAGTAAGACTGTAAGGTACTAAGCAAGCCTTTATAGTCTAGAGTAAGAATTTAAGGTACTAAGGAAGCCAATGTTGTTTGGAGTAAGACTTTAAGGTACTGAGTGAGACTTTAAGGCCTTGAGTAAGCCTTTAAGGCACTGAGCGAGCCTCTAAGGCACTGAGCAAGCTAATGTTGTCTGTAGTAAGACTTTAAGGCACTGAGTGAGCTTCTAAGGTACTGAGCAAGCCTCTAATGCACTAAGCGAGCCTATATTATCTAGAGTAAGAATTTAAGGTACTGACTGAGCCAATATTGTCCAGACCAACTTTAAGGTACTGGTATAGCCCATACTGCCCCTAGTAGGCCTATATTCCTCCAAACAAGCCTCTACTGCTCTATTCCCTTTAAAATAGATCTACTTGTACCCAATTGCTCTCCAAGCATCTTCATAAATATTTCAATATCAAGGAAAAATTTCTAGTCAAAGAAAATTTTGCTCCAAGATCAAATTGCTGCTCTAAGACTATATTACAATAGATCGTTGAATACTCATGGCAATATAAGCTCATTTGGAGCAATATAGGCTTCCTATAGACAATATAAGCTTGCTCATTTATGACAATATAGGCTTGCTTAGTACCTTAAAGTCTTACTTTGGATAACATTAACTCACTCAGTACCTTAAATTCTTGCTTCGGATAATAAAGGCTCACTTAGTACCTTAAAGTCTTGCTTCGGAGAACATTGGCTTGCTCAGTACCTTAAAGTCTTGCTCTGGACAATATTGCCTCACTTAGTACCTTAAATTCTAGCTCTAGACAATACTATCTATCACCGAGATAAGGTCCACCACTGAAATATGGCTTACTCAGTTATTTTAGCAGTTTCGACAGTTTTGTAACCAATATAAGACTAAAAAGGCTCAAAGTTTGGGATTGTATTATAGATATATAGTAGTTTATTAGAGCAAGTGCAAATAGGCTAAGGTATATTACTGCTCAAATTATCCTGACAGAGATATTGGTAGATTGACTATAGGAAAAGTAGATATATAGGGGTACTATAAGGGCTATAATGAAGTAACAATTATTATTATGACTTAGTACATATAGCCTATATATATTTTAGAAGTAATTGTATATAACACATAGCTATAGAGGGACTGGTTAGCAAAGGTAGTCTTAACTAGAGATATTCCTTCTTATAATATAACTAAAATTGGTCTAAATTAAGTTTCTAATAGTATAAAAATATAAAAATAGATAGGGAAAGCCTATGTATAATATGCTACTAGAAATTAGTGAGGTCATACTGTCAAGAGTAAGTTAAGGCAATATGTAGATAAATTATACCTTCTTATAACTCAACCAAATCAAGTCTATATTAAGTGTCTGATAGCTCAAATTCATGTATATAGGTTAAAGAAACTTTAAGGTACTCTACTGAGAATCTTTGCTTACAACTGAGTGAGCTTAGGTTAGTAAAGGTAAAATAAGAGAGGATTTAGATCAAAAATCTTTTTGCTATAACTCAGTGAAATGAAGTCTAAACTAAGTAGGTTATAGCTCAAATGAATATATTAAGGAACTAGATGCTTATATAAATTTTACTTAACATATTTGACTTAGCTTGAGAGAAGCTGTTCTATAGAGGCTTATCTATAATAGTAGGTAAACCTTGAGATAAGTCTTCTAAATAAATATATCATCAGGTATTTAATAGCCTAAAAAGACTAAAGTATAACAAATAATCTTTTAAGTCTGTTCTAGATCTGATTTAGTCTAAATATGAAGTAGTTTAGTCTAGTAGCTATATTAGCTAAAAATGATAAACCTTAGTATATAACTCTAAGTATAGATTTAAATAATAAATTCAGTTACTAACATGATCTCCTCTGGCTCTCATGCCTATGTAAGTTCTTTTAAGCTACTAGTCATCTATTTTGGCCTTGCTTTAACTGAGTTATAAGAAGAAATACCTTATTTGTATTCCTAGCTAAGATACCTTTACAGACCAATCCCTCTATAGCAACTTATTATATACAATTACTTCTAAAATATATACAGGCCATAAGTACCAAGTTATAATAATAATTGTTGCTTAATTATAACTCTTATACCCCCATATATCTACTTTTCCTATAGTCAATCTATTCTGTAATCCCTAGAATTTCTGTCAGGATAATTTGAGCAGTAATATACTATGGCCTATCTGCACTTGCTTCAATAAACTACTATATATCTACAATACAATCCCAAACTTTGAGCCTCTTTAGTCTCATATTTGTTACGAAACTATCAAAACTACTAAAATAACCAAGTAAGCCACATCCTAGTAGTGGGCCTCATTCCAGTAATGAATAGTATAGGCTCACTTAGTACCTTAGAGGCTTACTCAATACCTTAAAATCTTGCTCTGGATAATATTGGCTTACTCCGTACCTTAAATTCTTGCTCTGGACAATAGAGACTCTCTCAATGCCTTAAAGTCTTAATCTGGATAATATTACCTTGCTTAATACCTTAAATTCTTGCTCCAGACAATATAGACTCACTTAGTACTTTAGAGGCTCACTTAATGCCTTAGAAGCTTGCTCAGTACCTTAAAGGCTTGCTCTAGACAACATTAGCTCGCTTAGTACCTTAAATTCTTACTTCAGATAATATAGGCTTGCTTAGTTCCTTAAAGTCTTGCTCTGCACCTTAAAGTCTTACTCTAGACAACATTAGCTTGCTCAATATCTTATAGGCTTACTGTAGACAATATAGGCTCACTCGGTACTTTAAAGGCTCACTCTAGACAATATAGGCTTACTCAGTGCCTTAAAGGCTTGCTCCAAACAATATATACTTGCTTACTCTAAGACTTCGCTTGAGGCTACTTGTAATATACTTTTAAGTTTATCTTTAATTCCAAGATTTGCTGAATAATATGCTAGAGTCCTACTCTATAGTTTCTCTTTCTAGCTCTTTATATGAACTTATAAATCATGAGAAGAACAAGCTCATATCTATATTACTACTGTACAATAGCTTGGAGATTAGGAATATCTATAGTTCCTATACTACTTCTTCAGCAGTTATTAGAATTGGATCCCATTTGTCTAAGGTATTTGTTAGTATATTGAAGATCCCTTATAGTAAAGAGTGTACTTATGCAGTTGGAATTGATGAAAACAGTAAGGTATTTACTAACTAACTATACTGTTTTCTAATAAGTATATAGTTAACTCTTGCTATAATAGATAGCAAAAATCTAGAGTCTTCTGTCTAGTATAGCAAGGGTTCTGGTATAGAAAATAGTACTAGCCCTCAAACAGAGGGCTGACCAGTTATGTAGATTCTAGGAATTCACCTTTTTCCTCCCAATAAGGTAGTCTGGTTAGGGTATTTCGAGTTATATTAAACCTAATAGAGTAGATTATTCAATATCCAGATATACCTTGTCTAGTATAGTGAGAGAGAAATATGGCATGAGACTAGGAGAAATAAGATCTCCCAAAGCCTCTGGTCTGTTCGGTATAATAAGATATCTGCTATAGTGAGGTCTAGTATAGCAAAAGTTGACTGTAATACACTGGAGCTACTAGGATACACTCGGAGTAACTAGTGTACAGTCGGAGCTACTAGCATACATCCAAAGCTACTAGCATACACCTAGAGATACTAGCATACACTCGGAGCTACTAGTGTACACCATCCGGAGCTACTAGCGTACACCCAGAGCTACTCGCACAAAGCTTGGCATTCTGCGCCGGTTTGGAGCGTAATTTTCGGTGCAGTTTACTCCCAGACTCTTATTGGAGTGCTAAGAATAATTATGAGTCTGGACACGAAAACAACACCACCATTGGTTTTTGCATTACATAGTATAAGGGAAAGTTTAAAACAGATTCTCCTTTCCCTCACTCTACTAACTAGGTCTGCCTTTATGTAAAAATGGGCCACTACAGCGTTCATATCCTAAGCATTGCCAAGATTTGGAAAGCGAGCTTAAGGTAACTTTGAGGTAATGGATGCAACATATCAGACATCATCGGTTGCGGAGTGTCCTCTAAGAGAGTTGGGAGTATGAGCTCGCACTCTACCAACCAACATGCCTTTCCAATTCTTTATTCGATAAAGAGTCTGAATGACGCAGAAGCAGACCTTATAATAGTGGTGGTCAATTCTTAAACCTAAGTTTTGAAAACTCAGTTTATGCGGCAACTGTACTAGCCCAATATAGTACAAACCTGAGTTTTCAATTGACCAACTCTATGTGAAATTCTCAGTTACACGTTCTTAGTCATCTCCATATCAACAACATGCCTCAATTGACCCAACGACAAGTCTTGTTAGAAAAACTTTATACAATGGCACAACAGCTTATCAGTCTAATGATGTATGATTCTAGTGACCTAATAGACTTACTGAAGGAGCTGTGGGAAGTCTATAAGATAATAGCAGCATGTTGCTATATAGCAGCTCGAAAAATTAGTGCTGGAAGACATTTGATTTTTTATGGACCATCAGTTTTGGGAATTTGATTAAGAATTATCCGGAATCAGCATTCTTAAATCTATTCAGAATGCAGTAAAGCTCCTTCTGGGCACTTGTCAATATCATAATACCAATATGGCCAACAAACAGAATAGGCAAAAAAAAAAGCTCATCCTATCTATCAACAACTCGCTGTAGCTTTATATACATTAGGAAGTGTTAGAGGTGGGAGGTTAGAAAGATCAAGAATTGCATTGAATTAGATTATTGGATGATGTAAAGTGATTGCTGCTTCTTGTAAGTCGTATTGTGGTGTTGCGTTAGAATATATCGCCTTGTTAAGTTGAGTTGTTTGCTATGTTGAAATTTTTTTGCTGCCGTCAAAACTGCAGTTTGGCTCGTTACCGCACTCCAGAGGGCGGTAATGAGTTCTGCGTTGCGTGATGGCTCTGGTCAATCAACGCAAAGCCAAGACACCAAGGCACTGCCAAGAGGTTATATAACATGAGTTTTCAAAACTCAGGTTTAAGAATTGACCACTACTAATGCTACATGATGTAAAGGCGAATCTCCAGCTCGCCATAGGTAGAGAGCCACCAAGAATAAATAAAAAAAAAATGTGAAAGCGGTATTTAGGATGGTCAGGGAGAGGGAAGGTAGGTGAATTTCCATTTGTGTTCCGAAAGCAGATGAGTGCTTTTCGCGCTTTCTTAATGAGGTGATCGTGACTAATGAGATCTGGGCTGAATACCTGAAAATTGTACATTTCCTTGGCAATTAATTGGGCACCATTTCTAATGGAAATTCTTAGCATATACCATACTGTACAGAGCTCACACTAAAAGTGTCTTTTCCTCCTTCCGGTTTGGAAATCTTACATATGCAATACTTATGCACCACATGCAGCTTGGCATTATTCTGCTCCAAACATAAGTACATATTTTATACCAGCCATGTAGTAATATTTTTTACCTTTACTGTTGCTCGCCTCCTACCTGAGTAGCTTTTTTGGGCGCAGAATGACTTCATTATCCCTATGTTACCTTATGCAGCGTCTGCTAGTTTACTTCGCCTATGCAGAAAAACTTGGCGTATGCATTACTAATGCAGCAGTCTTAGCATACTCTGCAAGACACATTATGGACATAATAAGCCATTTAGGTATATTCAAGGTAGTTAGTACGTAAGGGGCAGAGTACAGGCAACATTAAAGGTAAAACTCATCATTACATGGCCGCATTGCCATTGCAACCTGAATAATGCTAAGCTGCATGCGGTGCATAGTCATTGCATATGCAAGATTCCCAAACCAGAAGAAGGAAAAGACTTTTTGGTGTGAGCCTCTGTTCTCTTTACTGATCTACATACATTCTCAGAAGTAATCAATTCCCTAGAATGCCAAGCCTTTTGTTTCAAACAAAAATCATGAGCTACAGATAAGGAAAGGGGCCTCAGGGTAACTGACTGAATTTTTGTGGTTTCCAAAATTGGGTCTTCCTAAAATAACTCGGTTGATTTTTCCACACCCTTCACCGTTCTAGTTTTGAGTCTTGTACTACGTTTGGAAGGAGCCGTTTTGAGGACAATTTATTATATTTATTACGGTTGTTTCTGAGAACGGACGTTTGTACAAATGAGTGGACCTACCAATACTGCAAGCAGGTAGAGTAGCGGGCCAATAACCAATGACACCGGGAAGCCTACTCAAAGTGGAATAGGGGAATTTAAAAGAGAAAATTTTGGTTATGTAGTAAAAAGCCTGTCTCACCAGATACCAAAGTATAAGAAACTATAAGTACCAGGAGATCCGGGAGGATGAAGAAGTGGATACCGGTATGAAACCACCCTTGTCTATTGGCTCCGTGCTTGATATCAGTGATAAAAAATCTAGAGGGACTGCGACTACTAGCACAGCTAAACGCTTGTGGTAGCGCTTGCGGGGCAAGAGGTAGGGCAACCATAGATAAAGCCGTTCAGGGCTGCTGGGTGCAGTTATCATATGAAGTTCACAGATAATCTTGGTTTCTAATTTGTGTTGCCGATAGAGAATAAGAGAAAAAAAAAGGATTTGCAAGGAGTTACTGTCATTTATTCCATAGTACCTTTGCACTATAATAAATATCGTTGGCTTAGTAGAATTCGAAATGTAGCGAAAACAGGTCTCGGTCAAGGGATTGTGTATGACTTTATTTCCTTCTTAGTCATGTTATGATGTATTTTTATTCATTATTTTATCAAACAGAACAGGTAACCAGACTATCATGCAACTAGTCTCGAACCCGACCGCTCCTAGGGAGGTCATGCAACCAGACTAGATCAAACAGTAGTCTGGTTGGCTAATCAAACAGTAGTCTGGTTGCGCAACCAGACTAATCAAACAGGTACCACCGGCGCTCCGGGCCAGCCTAGCGCCTATTGGTTGCCCAGTCGCTAATGTATGACAGACGTGTTAAAACGCACACCCAATACACCCGGTTATTGCTGTTGCGCCATCTGGTATCGCCGTTACCCCCGGATTATCCACCGGCGATAGTCTGGTTGCAACCAGACTACACCGGCGAGGCCATCACCGCCACCACAATAGTCAGCTGAATCGAGCTTCCCTTTTTGGAAGGTGCCGAAATAGAGGCACTACATACACTGATAGCAAAGTGGGCTACCTTTCTGTTATCCCCCGCTCGCGATCTTTCCTTCATACACCCCACCTCGTACACAGCTGTTAACTTGCCTGGTCCCTGAATCCACCCGGGTTTCCCCGTGGCTCCTCATGGTCCCCCTAATGGGACCGCATAGGAGTAACAAGGATTTAAAAAAAAAATCGTTCACAGCTTTACGTACTATCCTTCATACCCTCTTACACAGCTTTTCGTACCAATCTTCATATCTCCCTCCTTTACTTATCATCACTCTTACCATATAGACTCACCGCCATGCTCATGCTCGTGCTACTCGCCTCTATATCATTTTTCCTCTACGTGGGGAAGGTGGCAGCCGGGCCTATAATGGCATGAGACTAGGGCCTATATGTCCAATTATGTGTGCAATAAGTGATGACAGGTCAGTACCCCTTGCGGCAGATAGAGAATTTTGCGAGACTCAGATACCAATCTGATGTACCCACATACACATTTGGTGGTGATCAAACTCCCACACAATTACCTGTTTGCAGACAACCATTGTCTCACGATAGTGACTGGAACTGAGGCAGTCACTGTGATGGTCCCACCTCCAGGTCCAACTCAACTACCCCCAGCACCCTGCACAGCCCCAACTCCCTGCCCAGCCCCAGAACCCAGCCCAGCCAGCCTACCCGAGCCAGCCCAGCCGAGCCAAGTCTAAAGGAAAGAGTGTGGCAGTTTATTGTATCTGCTGCTGGCAGCAGCATGGTTCGTTTGGTGGTGTTTATTTGGGTGAGTAGGTGGGGGCTGTGGTGGTGGTTGCGGAGGAAGGAGAGGAAGCAGAAGAAGGATGAAGAAGAAAAGGAAAGGAAGTAGCGTAAGGAGGAAGAAGATAAGGAGAGGAAGCAGAAGAAGGATGAAGAAGAAAAGGAAAGGAAGAAGTGTAAGGAAGAGGAAGATAAGGAGAGGAAGCAGAAGAAGGATAAAGAAGTAAAGGAAAGGAAGCAGTGTAAGGAGGAAGAAGATAAGGAGAGGAAGCAGAAGAAGGATGAAGAAGAAAAGGAAAGGAAGCAGTCTAAGGAGGAAGAAGATAAGAAGTGGAAGGAGAGGAGGGAGAGAATGGAGAAAGAGGAGAGGAGGGAGGAACATGTGGTGGAGGAGGAAGATGTGGGAGTCTGAGTTAGAAGGTATGAGGGCTATGAGAGGACTGAATGGAGGTTGGGGAAAGAGAAAAAGTACCTAAATCTAGAGGGAGCCAAGGGAGGGTGGAGGGTGCGGAAATAAGATTTTGTTGACTGTGTCTGGCCCGTGTCTCGCTTTTTTGTTTGTTTGTTTGAAATATACTCCTTGCTCATGCCCGGACCTAATTGGGGCAGTTGCACCAAAGGTATACAATCAACTGTTTTGAAATGACCTTCCAGTTCTGATCGTCAAGCTCATGTGTTATGTAGTAGCGTTGGAGCCCAGGAGCAGCTTCCTCCTCTTTTCGCCACCACATGAAGACCGTTACGTGTAGCAATAGCGCTGATACTAATCGCCGTGAGAGAGGACCCCGAAGTCTTTCTTGTTGTTGGTGAACCAGTTAACATTCAGATTCAAACTGTAGCGTATCCCGATTGTCCAGCCCTTGAGCCTTTCCTTGCCCAGTATTAAGTAATATGTGCGAAGACTAGAAACGGGATCACCGACAACCACTTGATGGGACCAGCTATTGGTCGAAACTCAATAACCAGAGCACCTACAAACAAGCGGAGACAGCCCTCGCCACCCACAATAATACAGATCCTGGGGGAATAACCCCTTGTTTCAAGCTTTTAAGCTCTCCCTCACTACTCTTCCCCCTCCCCTATTCTTCCCCCTCGCCCGCATACAAATCTATCCACGATACTCACAAGTGACACTAAGGACTACAAACGAGGTCAGAGTAGCAACCACTCATAACTTGCACACCACAGACAACTACCGGGATACGAAACTCCTACACCAAGCGATGAGCTGCAATAGATCAACGGACGGGGCAGGATATGCCGGTGAAGGGAAAGAAAAGTTGACTTCTAAGGAAGGGAGCAAATAGAAGGAGCAGAGGCAAAGCAGAATCAACCCAAAGATCAGTCGTGCAATCAAATATGTGGTCCGTTATGCTCATGAAGTTCAGGAACTTCCACATTTGACTGATACGACACTATGACGGACCAGTAAGGGTACGCCACATGGTACCAGGCATGGGACACCATAGAACACGATCTCAGCGAGATGGAATGCAAGATTCACGAATGGTTAAGCAACAGGGAGTTGAAAGGCATACAAGTAGCGGAGGGGATAAGCAGTTAAGGCAGCGGCTCAGGAGGTGGAGATTTTCAACGACAATGAAGGACCGTCCTCGAGCAACTAGGTAGAAAGGCTACAGTCATAGTCGGAAACCTAACAGCGGAAAATGGGACAAGGGAAGACATATCGCCAGTTACTACCGAGAGTTACAGCAACAATACGTCGAGATCGCCGACACCGACATCAACTTCCAGGGACCGAGTGCTCGTAGAAACTCAACAACCAGGAAGCCCCCGACATCGGTTCGCATCAATCTAGCTTCAGCGGACTCTCTGGAGCACGCTCATCAAAAATCATAGTATCGTCAAGCGGAACGGCGGATTCCCCTGGGAGTGAAAGCTCTTCGGACCCTCTGACCTATAGCGGGGTAATTCCTCTGCAACTATCCTGCGTGGCAACCATCCAACTGGGCTGGTACGCTCACACTAGTTCGTCTAGGCTCGTGCCTAAGTTCGTCGACAAAAACAGTTTCCACAGGAGGTGTCTTTCGTTGCCACGACAACGCCCACACCCCTGGTTTTAACCACTTCCCGGTACCACTTTTAGGTTACTCAGGAAATGGCGCCACCTCCCAGAGGTGTTCTATTCGGCCCAATTGTAGATTGGGGTAAGGGGAGCAGCAAGGTGCTGCTAGAGTTTAACGATGGAGGAGGAGTTAGGAGGACGAGGCAGTATGTCCTCGAAGAGGTAGCCAAGTGGCATTTAATACCAGGGTTCGGAGAGGACGGGGTGAGAGCCCTGGGGTAAGCCCGTGCTAACACGGAGAAGTGTAAGAGCGAGTGGCAAGGTAGAGGAGATTGGGAACTCCACATATCCCAACAGGAAAGGCAGGGGAGAGGGGACAAGGAAGTCTTGAGAGTAAAAGACAGCCCTTTAGTGGAGAGGGCCATCGAAATTCTCAAAAAAGGTATTGCAATCCAAGATAGCTCAGTGAACGGATGTCTGGAAGGATTTGACTTCACGTACGAGCAGGCCGAAGCAGAAGACAATATGCTGGAGTCAATTACAGTCAGGCCGATGAGACCAGATGGGAGTGTTCTAGATGGCATGGCCCATAGGTGGACCCTCTCAACTCCAAAGGCGACAAGGAGGAGCCAGCGGGGGGCAGTGACCCAGGAGGGGTGTTCTGTCCTGCCCACGAATACCCAAAATGTGACCGACCAAACCTTAGGGACCAACCAAATAGTGAAGACCAACGAAGCTCTAAAGAGCTACTCCAACAAGTTCAAAAATATATTACTAAAGCCCGCCAAAATATGATGAAGCGGTATGAACAAGAACATCAAATTGACGTTTTTGCTATCGGAGATATTGTTAGTGTACATATCCCTCGACAAGATAGACATGGTACAGATGACCGATGCCTCTATTGTCTTGTGCGAAAACCTCATTCTAACCGACATGCTTTATTAACTACAAATGGCTTATTGGATCGACACTATCCAACTCGAGAGCTGCTACGCACTCTAGATTCATTGCATGCACCTAATATTCGAATTTTAAAGGCATTTAATATTTCTACTTCTGAGTGTGCATGGCCTGATATTGCACAGCAATATATCACACTTCGTGTAGCTGCTCGCCGTACTGCAATTAGTTTATATCCTGAAGTATGTCTTCCGCATTCTCTATTAATTTTCCACCTAGACTTACATTTATTACAGAATTCCTGCAAGTGCAAGGGGGAATGTCAAACCCGACAATGTAGCTGTATTAAATCCGATTTGCATTGTAGCAGCCGCTGCCATCCATCTCATAGCTGCTTGAACGCTCGTATTGACAAAGATGTCGAGTCGCAATTGCACTTGGAAGCGGACTTGGAAGCAGACTTGGAAGAAGACCTAGAAGCGGAATTGGAAGAAGACTTGGAGGATCATGGTGATATTTCATTATTGAGTACAATTCATGTTCGTATGCGCTGATGTATTTTATATTACTTTATTATTTTTTTTTTTTTCTGATTACATTTTTATCTTCCGTGTACCCTCACTAAATTACTACATTTGGTTATCGCATTCCCGGGGAGGACAACCCATGATCTGTCCTCCGGAAGAATTTCATTTTTGCATTCCCGGGCAGGACAGTATTCTTGCGTAGAACATCCCTCCCAAGAATCGTGTGGCTTCCCGGGCAGGACGTCCCAGTCGCGACTGGGACATCCCATTCGCGAATCGGTAAAATTCCCGGGCAGGACAGAACATTAGGATGCTCAAAGAGGTAAGGAGCAGTCTTTGAAAACACCCCCCCAAGGGAAGACAGGGGAACCATGCAGACGGACAGGGAGAGGGATGCCTCCATGGAGGACACCCCCTCAAGTACTATAGGTACAGAGAGGACCCGGGGCCTGAAGGACAGCAGGCACACGGCACTAGATCGGACAGAGGAGGAGCTAGAGAAAATAACTGGGGAGTTGATTGAAGGTCAGGAGCAGTATGGGAGGAAGGAAGGGGAGCCCAGAGAGAAGGAAGGGGAAATGGAGGTGGACGAAGAGGGTAAGGGGATGAAGAACAGGAGTTGGGGGCCGATCTGGGACTCCAGAGAGGCTATAACAATCGTGTGGAGTATCAAGACGAATGGAGAGGTGTTGGAGGAAATCAATGCCCTTAGGCCGAAAGAGCGCAGCTGGAAGACTGCCAAAGATGCTAGTGTGGCAAGGGACTTGATCAAGGCAGGAGGAGGCTGCATTGAGGGGGGGTAGTATCTAGATGCACCGACAACACTGTGCAGGACGAGCCCACTTGGTCGATCTCAACAACCAGAGGGTTTCTGTCGTCGGAGAAAACAGCAAACGAAAGAGCGGAACCAGCGGAGCACGAATATCAAATTTTCGGGCTCATTCGGAGTGAGCTATACAATTTCCCAGAGGGTCAAGTCTCGCCACGACCTGACCTGATTCCGGGCGATTTTTCCAACATTGCAACCGTGTTCACAGGTGATTGGTGGATACAACGACACACTTGGAGGCTTAGGCTACAGTTTAGAGCGGCGTGTTGCAACCCCAATAACGGCGCAAGACCTTGGGTCCCCTTCGGAGTGGGAAGTCAGAATTCTTCGGGGAATTTAATCAGACTCTTCAGGGATGCCACAAATTCGCAAGAGTAAGGGGAAGGCTTCCACCAGACCTCTGGCGGTCCCTAACCTAGACAACAGACCAAGGTACGAAACTCCGGATCCAATGCACCTAGCAACACTGGGTCCCACACAAGGGTACAGTTGCATATAACCGGGTTTCGGGACTCAGAGCATGAGGAGCAGTTTGACGGATGGGAAGGGACAGAGAAGTTTAAGAGGATGGGAAGAGAGAGTGGGAACAAGTGGGGATGTTTTTGTTACAACACACGATGTGCTTCTTTAAGGACGCGTTCTTCGATACCGAGCTTAGTATAGTTGAAACAATTCTTGAAGAAGGTGGGGAAGGGGAGGGGAGAAGAGCAGGCCTAGCCCAAACATTCGATACAACCCGTAAGGAGTGGGAGGGGCAATTGTATAAGAGTGATACTGATGAGACTAGGCTAGTTGAGGAAGAGAGAATAATTGGGGACCTCAAGGATCAAATTCTATGCTTATCTAAGGAAAGGGAGGTAATAGATACAGAACTTTCTCACTTGAAGAAGACCTTGGTAGCTTTTGCGGACCATGGCGTGGCCCATGTGGAGACGATTGAGAGGTTGGAGAAAGAGGTTTTTAAGTTGAGGTGGGAGAAGGAGAAGTGGGTTGAGCGAGAATTTTTTTTTTTTTTTTTTTTTAAACTCATTACTCCTATTGGGTCCTAGTAGGGGAACCATGAGGAGCCACCTGGAAACCCGGGTGGATTCAGAGCGCACCCCTATCCTCCACTACCAAGGCCCATTTGGGACTAGTCTCAGTATGAACTTCACTGACTAGTTAAGCATGGGGAAACCTCTTTAGGACAAACCCGTGCTCCTTGGCTGTTAGGAAACCTTGTTGAGGGAGGCAGGATTCGAACCTACGAATACAATTGCATTCACTAGGATGGTTCCCAACTAGACCATCCACTCCCCCTGGGTTGAGCGAGAGGAGATAGTGAGAAACCAACTACAGATATGTGAGAGAAACTGGAAGGAGTGGGTGGAGGAAGAGGTAGGACAGAGGTTAAAGAAGATTTTGGTTTCCAAGCGGAAGAAATGGGAGACAAAGGGTAAGGCATCACTGGTTGAGATGGTATCGGTCGCAACCCAGTCAGGCGAGGTAGTAATGGAAGCAGAGAAAATACAGGTAGAAGTAGTGGTGCAGAGAGGGGGAGATTGAGAAGAGGGGGCCAAGAGATAGTAAGGATGTTGTAATGACAGATAGGTTAAATCTATACGAGGACCTATTTGGGTATGAGGATGAGGAGGAGGCCCCCTGTGGAGGTTGTTGTGCCAACCAGACTACGAGGCCCCGGTAGTGGTGCCCCAAACTATGCAAAAACAGGATGCACCATGTCCGGCAGCAAAAGCTGGGAAGAAATCCTGACTAGCCAAAATACTTCCGCAGAACACACCACCTAGCGACAATAGCTTAACGAAGGCGATAGTGATTCACGGGGTCCCCTGTCAGAGACCCATGGCAGATATCATACAGGACATGGGAGTGAGAGGGATTTTGGGTGCACGTTGGCTCCTGAGGGGTAACCGGAGATCTGGTAAAGCCACCAGCTCCGTAGTTGTATTTTTTGGTAGGACATTGGCCATGGGGAGCCACCTGAAGATGAGGGGATGCTGGCTCCCGATTGAGGCTTATGATTTGGATAGAGGAAAGAAGTGGGTACCGGGTGGATTTGCGCTGTAACCGGTAATGGGGTTTCATTGTGACGGGTTATCATGCTTTTCTTACCTCCTTTGGCATTTCGCACTCTCATACAGTTTATACAGGATGCGGGTCATTTACAGGTTGATTTGAGTTGAGCTAGTTGTTAGGTTGCCCGTTGTTCTGTGGGCGTACCGAGTCTTAAGATGACAGTGTTTCACCGCCAAACCAACAACAGCTAAGTCTATACAATAACATCAAACCAACAACAGTTAGTACACCTCGCCTACACCAAACTGACAATAGCTAGCACAATCTCTCTACACCCACCTCAGCAATTCAGCTAGTCCATAGTCCAGTTCGGTTAGTGCAATGGATACAGCATAGGGAAAAATAGCAACCTCTTCTTCCTAATTTGGCAGGGGTGGGATACTAACAAGGTAGCTGCTATCATTGACGGCAAGGCCTACAGGACCCTGGGAAGCTACTCAATATGGGGAGGTTCAGGAGGGAGGCCAGATAAATACATCAATGCAATATCAAAGGGCTCGATCCTTGTCGATTCGGACAATACAGTTCTTCCCTCAATGATCAAAAAGGTCGAGCTAGCTCATCTCGATACTCTCATCGAGTCGGAGAAGGCAGCTCTAGTCGCTCTAGTCCCAGAGGACCAACAAATGAATAACACTATCAATGTTCTCCCTCATACGACATGCCAGGTTTCATACTGTAATAAACCTCTATAACCGACCACCCCAAAGGAGGACGTGGATATGTTAATTAAAAGGAAAAGGGAGTCAGCACCATCCCCTGAGCTAGACGCTGACCTCAACCCATACACCACCAAGCTTTTGAACTTGAAGTAAGAAAGGATAAAGAGACAGGAGATGCAGGACCCGGAGCTAGAAGAGGTACTAAACAAGGAGCTCACAGGGCTGACCGTCGAGGACCAGGTCATAGAATTAAGACTCACCTTGGAGGACAATCAAGTACAGAGGAAGGAGGAGAAGGAGGAGGAGTGCGAGCTGAGGGAGAAAGAAATCTTACTCCTCATATATTACATAGGTGAACTACAAAGGGAATATAGGGAAGGCCACGGAGAGGTGATTGGAGTGCTAGTGATATAGATTAATGACATAAGAGAGGCTCTCTCTCTCCTTAACTGGCATATGGTGAACTAGATAAGGTCACTTAGCAAACAGGTAGTCGAACTAATAACACAGCTCATAGCTCCCCCACTACCATCACCACTACTGGTTCAACCGATGTCTGAATCATACTACTCCTCACCAACAGGGGAGATATGATGGATGACTGCCTACATGGTGGGGAAGGCGGTGGAGATGTTAGCAAGAGTGGAAGCGGAGGAGACTCTAGTAAAAGCGGGGGCAAGAATAATTATCCCGGACAGCACTGAGAGTACAAGGGAAAGCTCACCAGAGTCGATCCCATTCCCATTCCCAGTTGGCCAAATACTAACAACTTCAAATAATAACATGGTCGGACCAACCAGCGGAATCTCAGAAAACCCTGACAGAGATTCGTATGTGGAGGGTAACTCACCTATCTGCAATCTGGGGGCCTCTGGAGCACCCCTCGAGGTCTAACTCGGCACCCCACCTCCAGCTTCCAAGACAGAACCGGTAGATGCCCAGATGGCTAATAATGCGCAAGCGTGCTAACTAGGATTAGATGTCTCCATCTATACCAGCTAGGCTTTAGAAGAGAACCCAAGCTACGAGACAGGGGGAGAGGTAAAGACGGAGGCTATCGGATCTGGCACCTCACCTCCAGCGCCTACACAGAAGGAGGAGGCAGAAATACAATATTATGAGGCAGAAACTGAGGCGATGATCCAGAAGGTGGATACCAATTCACTTCTGAAAACAAAAACAGAGGTCGCTAAGTTGAGTGTCATCGCCAGGTTGATAGGGGCAGGAAAAGATAAGCCGAGTACAAGTAGGTGGTCAAGAAAGATTCAATGGAACATCCAAAGGACCCCGGCACTCATAGGGGGGTTCAATGGTAAGTTTCAGGAGTCGAGCAGATATAAGACTCTAGAGGAGGATACTTGCATTAATACCTTCCTGGAACAAGATGTCATAGAAGCTGAGGTCACCACTACTATGGAAAAGAAAAAGAAGGAGGAACAGATGAGCACACA
Source organism: Terfezia boudieri ATCC MYA-4762 (assembly GCA_003788615.2). Classification (NCBI taxonomy): domain Eukaryota; kingdom Fungi; phylum Ascomycota; class Pezizomycetes; order Pezizales; family Pezizaceae; genus Terfezia; species Terfezia boudieri. The sequence continues at coordinate 104,627 of ML121531.1, read as the reverse complement.
GAAGGGTAAGGGCAGACAGGTAGAGAAGGTCATTAGTCCTCCTCTTGACAGACCTACACTAGCAAATAAAATGACACTGGACCGGCAACAATCCGAGACCCCAGGCACAGGTGATAATACCATACCTATAGGTGGGGTACACAGAGAGTGTACAGAGGGCAAATCTGGAACTCGATAGGAGGATATGGCAGAACAGCTCGTAGAGGGAAAGCCAGGAAGGATACAATGCATAGCCAAGGGAAACAAAGGGTACTGGAACAAAGGCCCAGAGAACATGGCAGATATCAGCCCTCCCCTCTCTAAACTCATATCCATCCAAGTACTTATTACAGGGTACCCCACTATTCCAGCCAGAGGAGATGAGTGGAAGAGGTCCTTCTTAGCGGGCTTTAATGCCAGAAGAGAGTGCCTTACCCCAGAGACCCCAATATGCGCTACCTAGGTCTCCTTCGCCTTCTCCTACCCCACGGAATGAGTGATCACGATTCACTACCCTCCAAACACGAAGCATGAGGAAATTATAAGGGCAGTAGCTAGAGTGAGAAGGGAGATGTACAACAACTATATTCAATATCCCAACCAGGCTATGATCTCTATTCTTCAGGAAATAACTGAGCTTGTAGCACCAGGGTTATAAGGCACTCAAGGATATCAGCAAACAATATATTTATGTCAGGTACGTCAGACGCACTGGACGCTCTATAGCAAAACTCAACGTTGTGACGCAACCTTATTACCCCTGACGTACTGAACACAAAGTATACCCTCCTAACAGTATTAACGGAAGTCTTAGTTTCCCTTCCTTCTCGTGCCTGAAGCATTGTCCGCTGCTTTCTTAATTATATTTCTTACTTTATTCCTTTATGAATGGAGTTCTAATTTAACTTGGTATTCCAATGCAAAGGGTTTCTTAGTATAAGTGCGATAGCATGACTTCGATTGCGACTACGCTTGTTTTTTACTGGTGCTTGCATTTTATGCATTTTCCAACTTGTTATTATATTCTCACAATTTAACCTAAAACTAGCTAATTACAAGCGCCTAAACACTGCCCCATAAAGGCACCCCAAATTCTGATATCGCCGTCCTCGTGCCATTATCATCCCTATGCAAATAGCCCTAGAAGTCAGCGTCCAAATAGCCCCATATATCCAACCGTACAAATAGCCCATATATCCGACCATCCAAATAGCCCTAGAAGTCAGTGTCCAAATAGCCCTAGAAGTCAATGTCCAAATAGCCACATATATCCATGTATAAATAGCCCATATATCCGACCATCCAAATAGCCCTAGAAGTCAGTATCCAAATAACCCCATATATCCAACCGTGCAAATAGCCTTATATCCGACTGTGCAAATAGCCCTAGAAGTTAGTGTACAAATAGTCCATATATCTGACTGTCTAAACCAGCTCAGATATCTACGTGCACATGAGCGAGCAAACCAGGCTAGATATTAGATATTGCGTACAAATTAGCATAGAAATGACCATCCAAACCAGCCTAGATATCCACATACAAATGAGCATAGAAATGACTGTCCAAACCAGCCTCGATATCCACGTCTAAATTATCAAGCAAACCAGGCTAGTTATTAGATATTGCATGCAAATTAGCATAGAAATAACCGTCCAAACCAGCCTAGATATCTACGTGCAAATAAGTATAGGAATGACCATCCAAACCAGCCTAGATATCGCATACAAATTAGCATAGAAATGTCCACCCAAACCACTCTAGATATCCATGTCCAAATAAGCGAGCAAACTAGCCTAGAGTCGAGCAAGCAAATGAGCCTAGAATTGAGCATTGGAATGAGCCTAGAATTGAGCGAGCAAATTAGCCTAGAATCGAGCAAGCAAATGAGCCTAGAATCGAGCGAGCAAATAAGCCTAGAATCGAGCGAGCAAATCAGCCTTGAATCGAGCAAGCAAATAAGCCTAGAATTGAGCGAGCAAATGAGCCTAGAATCGAGTGAGCAAATCAACCTTGAATGGAGCGAGCAAATAAGCTTAGAATCGAGCGAGCAAATGAGCCTAGAATCGAGCAAGTAGATAAGCCTAGAGTTGAGTGGGCAAATGAGTCTATAATTGAGCGAGCAAACCAGCTTGGAATTGAGAGAACAAATGAGTAGGAAAATGAGTGAGCAAATGAGTGAGAAAATGAGGGATGAACAGGAGAAAAACTCTAAGTCCCAGGTGGCCACACCTTGGAAATAGGCACTTGCCGTGCCGTGTCTTGCTGCCAGCCCGCTGCTGTCGGATCCAGCTGCTCAACTGACTGGTGCTGTCTTAAAACCAGATTACATATCTTACCTACAATTATCCCACCATGTTGGTTGGAGCTCCTCCTGCGCTTAAGGAAACCTAGTACAGAGGAGGAAAAACCTATATATGGGAAATAAATGAGAAGGTAAAGGTAAATTTCGGCCTTGATATATTGTTAGATATTGGTAGTTTTCATGCTTTCACCAGCACTAGATATTGTTGGTTTTCATGCTTTCGTGGGCTCTAGATATTGGTTGTTTCAAGCTTTCACCAGCACTAGATATCGATGGTTTTTATGCTTTGGCAGGCTCTAGATATTAGTAGTTTTCAAGCTTTCACCAGCACTAGATATCGGTGGTTTTCATGCTTTCGTGGGCTCTAGATATTGGTTGTTTTCAAGCTTTTACCAGCACTAGATATCAGTGATTTTCTGCATTCGCGGGCTCTAGATATTAGTGGTTTTCTGCTTGGCTCTAGATATTAGTGGTTTTTGCTTTCGCAGGCTCTAGATATTAGTAGTTTTCATGCTTTTGCCAGCACTAGCTATTTGTGGTTTTCATGTGTTTACTGGCTCTAGACATTGGTAGTTGCCTGTATTTAGTCTTCTGCTTTCTGTATGTAGTGAACCTGGCAGATTAACTTGCCTTGTCCTAAATCCACCTGGGCTTCCAGGTGACTCCTTATAGTCCCCTTACTGGGATTGAATAGGAGTAATGAGTATATAAAAAAAAAAAAAAAAAAAATAGACATTGGTAGTTTTCATAATTTCGCCAGCTCTAGATATTGGTAGTGCACGGAGTGCAGGCCATATATTTTATTGATGTGCATGGGACGGGCTGGAGGCAGCAAGAATTTGGTGATGCACTGGAGGCAGCAAAAATTTGATGATGCACTGGAGGCAGCAAGAATTTGGTGATGCACGGTGTGAAGGAGCAGCGCAAATGCTACTGCGCCCTCTATCCAGGTTTCGCCGCAAGAGCGACAAATCGTAGTGTTCAATTCACAATCTTGTTCAATGGCTGCCTGCGGCCGAGAATATATGCGAGGGAGAACTCGTGCGGCAAAGAATGTAGTCGGCTGATGAGCATAGTATGAAGTGATAATGATAATGATAATAAAAAGTCATTGATGAAAAAGAGATGCCGAACAGGATCCACCGCTATGCGCTTCTGCCTTAAATGCTGTCGCCGTACCAGTACTGAAACTGGTCATGTGCCGGTCAGCTTAAGTCAGCACATACCGCGCGCATCCAACCGCGCGCACACCCAACTGTACGCGCATCTAACTAACAAACTAACTAAAAATACAACCAATGAGCGCAAGTTTGCTCGAAGCACTAACCCCGGACCCCCACAATCCTCCCTTCTTTATAATTTGGCCGTCCCTTGGCCAACTACCCTTCCACCTCCTCGTTCTCTATTTCCATGCCCTCCGCTCCCATTAACCCAGCTACGCTTCCCCATCCTCCCGTAATGGTTCCTGATACTGACCAGTCTCCCGGAGATAGTAAAAACTATTCTCCCCGTAGCACTCCTTTTCCAAAATTCGCACCAGGGCCATATTCCTCTTATACGCCCTCTTCATCTTATTCCGGCAGTGTTCCACAAACTGCCATGCCTTGTCCTTATCAGGACCCAGGAGCCAATTCCTCTCTATCACCACCAGCGGATCGTCCCACCTTCTTTGTCCCACCAACGCATCGGACAAGGCACTGATGTTCCGCATGGCGACCGATGCTGGGAAACGGTATGGAGGAAAGCCGTGGGTATTCACTTGCCCCGATGGCGTTCCGCTGGTGGCAGTCAAATCGCGGTGTGTCGCGGCAACCGAACTCCAGCTCCCAGATTCCGGCACATCAAGGGTCTCATGGTCATCCTGAATACCGACAAACCATGGGTTCACCACCCACCGCCTGGTTTCCGCTACCCCGTTCTTGTTGGCCGTTGACCCGTGGAGAATTTCAGGTCGAGATATGCGGATGTCGCCAGGTCCACACACCGCAGGCACTAGCTTGCCGTACTTTCTCGCGTCCATTGGTGTGTATATGTCGTTTGTCTTCAGGGTGTTCCCGTCGTGGTCGATGGCTCTCCTGAATTTACCCGCTGACTGTGCTTCCCCTTTTTCCACGACGTCTCCCCACCAATCCAAGATCTTGGTATGAAAGCCGGGAATTACCATGGTGCAGTTTTCCTCCGTCTCCTGATTCAACGTTAGTGACGTTTGGATTCGGTTTCTTCCGCGCCCGCATTCCGCGTATCTCCTCATGTTCAGATCTAGGTGTTGGAAATAAATTCCGTCCCCCGGCAAAACTGCTTTCATGTAGTAGGGGAACGAAATTTGCCTCCAAGTTTTGTTCGGATTGGTGGCAGCCACCAGTGCGTAGTACACTGGGTCTTGTCGCGCGATCTGTTGGATTTGAGAGTGGTATGCTGATCTCAACCACCCCAAATTCGGGCGCCCATTAACTCGTCGTCGGTGGTGGGTGTACATTAGGACTTCTTCCTCGATAAGCCCAGCCAACGTCTCGTCTTCAAACAACCACGCCATGGCTCCCCGAACAATGGTCGTCCCATCTTTCTTCCACTCCTTGAGGACCTCTCGTCCTCCAAACCTCCGCAGTACTAGTTCCTGGTCATAATCCCATTGGGAAGGAGGTATGGGTTGAAACTTTAGAGATCCCAGGGCGTCTTCCTCGGTGGGACCTTTGCACGACTGTCTGAACCATCCCCCATGCTCTGCGCTGCGCATGAAATTGCCCAAAGAGAACCTGTTCTCTCGGACTACTTCCAATCTCTCCGCAAGTTGGCGCCGCCCCCCAGTCTTCGTTTTTAGACCAATCCCACCGCAAAACTCCCGAACGTGGTTCCAGCACATTGATGCCAGCACTTCTGCTGTAACTAGTTCGATGTCCTTGATGGTCTGTTGGGGGTCATTCTTGGCTCTTTTTCGACAGAGAACCAGTTTATTCTTGACGGCTGTGGGGATTTGGCAGGGACAGTTGCGGAAATTCACCTTTACCCTGAGGTCCTCCACTTCATTATCAGAGCCCCTTTCGCTGGGGGCGTCACTGCTGTCGCCATTGTCGTTGTCGTCGCTGTCGGAGGGGGTGTTGTCTAACCGTGGTCTTTTCGAGGATTGCTTTTCCGCGTCGGCGCGGGAATTGATCGTCCGCTTGCTTGTGGGAGAGGCTTGAAGCTTTTTGGTCATATTTTCTTCTGCCAGGAGGCAGTCCCCAGTAGTTGCGGTTGTTGCCGCACGCCTTCCGGTTCCCCTTCTCGACACCCTTTCCTTGATGGCATCCTTCACAATCCTTCCTGCCTCTTCCGGTGTGCCCCCTCTTATCATCGAGATTCTCCTCATTGATGCCAACATGTGCTCGGACAGATATGAGGGCAGTAGGAGACCCTCAGGGTCGAACTGAGATCTCCATTGAGTTCCCCACTGTTCCTCAATTCTCTTCAGGAAGCGTTGTTTTCTGCCGTCCGATTGCGCATGTTGCTCAATGGCAGGTCTGATGACGGATACATACCGGATTCTCTGCCACATTACTTCCTTTGTTAACCCCAGTTTTTCCCAGCTTTCTTCTTTTTCTATTACCTCCTGGGTGAGGGCAATGATAGTATTTGTCCTGGTGGTCAATTCCCCCACGTTGATTTGGCATTGTAACAGGATTTGAGCTCGCTCAACGGGGTTTGTGGCCGTGGTCAGTTGGTCTTGGAGCCATTTCTCGGGGTCGGTTGGGGCAGCTTCGGCGACTTTGTCGCTCTTTGGGATTACGACTACGAAAGGGGCGGTGAATGACATCGTGGTTGTGAAAAAGGTGCGCCTGTGATATCTGTTCGATTGCACGTGTTTTCTTATCAAAGAATCGGTGCTGGGTGCTTGCTGACAGTATAACTACGGAGAAACGTTGTCTTTAAATACAACTCCCTCCCTTCTTTAGAATCCATGCCCGTCCCTTGGGCATCTTCCAGGTCATACCTCCCAGAAACGAGTCCAACGTTCAAGACACAAATTACGAAGCAACTCGAAATAATACAAACTGCGAAATGAAATGATCGTGGGAAACAGAAGTAAATCACACATGGAACATTCGCAGGGGAGTGGAGTGGTTGGGAACGTCTTCGAAACAGAACTAGAATAAAACAAGAAAAGGAAGCAAATTAAAACAGACCGCGAGAAAGAACAGCGATAAAACAAAGCCATTGTTTTTGTTAGGCCATAACCCATTTTTGTGCGAACGAAACAACATAAAAGGAATTGGACAAAGAAACTCATTTTGCGAAACATACGATCCTTATGGTATATCAATGTAAAAGCCCTTACCCGGCAGTGGCCATTCCTTACCTTTCGGTTCCTCCTCCACAGTGGTCGCTGTCCTATACTGTTCCCCTTCCGCAGTGGTCGTTGCCCTACCCGGTTCCTCCTCCGCAGTGGTCGCTGCCCTATCATCCGGTTCCTCCTCCCCGCCTCCCTCTTGACCGATCCTTCCCATGTCTTCTCCCCGATTCCAGAACCGCTTCAAACGACTTCCCACGACAAGGTTCTTTACTTCCGTTCCATCCAATTCCCGCAGGCCGTACACTCCTCCATCCAGAATTCTCGTGACAACATACGGCCCTTCCCATTGGTCCGCTAACTTATCCGTATGTTGGTTGTCCAACCTTGTCACGTGTTGCAACACAAGATCCCCAATGTCGATTTTTCTGGTCTCCGGACGCAACCGTTTGTTCTTGTCGAACCACGCTTTATTCACTAGACGGCTTTTTCGGAGATTTCCTGCCGCATTCGCTATGGCGGTCTCATGGCTTGAAATTTGCTTGGCTCGTGCGACTAACAATTCGGTTGTTGTTGTTAGTGATTTGGATGCCTCGGGATCGGCCGTCTGCCATGTTGCCAATTGTAATTCTACTGGGAGCACACAGCGCCTCGCAAACATCAACTCGAAGGGAGTATAGCCAGTTGATTTTCTTGTGGTGATGCGGTCAGCCCAAAGGACGGCATTCAACCTAGTCGGCTATTTCTTTGGCTCGTCGCTGCAGAGTTTCGACAGGGCATCAACAATTTGTTTATGGCCACGTTCGACAACACCGTTTGCTTCTGGGTGGTAGGCGGTCACAGTCCGTTTGGGAAGGAACAATTTGGCGCAAAGTTCGTCTACCAACCCTTTGTTCTCCGCACCTCCGTCAACAGTTAGTATTAACGGTATCCCAAGCCTGGAGAAGATTTCTTCGAGAAACTCCGCTATTGCTTCCGATTTTGCCCTTTTTAAGCCCTTCGACTCAGGCCACCCGCTAAAGTCACACCTGGCGACAACAAGATATTTCTTGCCTCCAACGCCCCTTGGCATATGAACAACATCGACCGCAACCTTCTGCCACACTCCTGTCGAGAACGTTGGATGGAGTTCTTCCTGGTACCTGATTTTGGATCGCTTTTGGCACTGTTCGCATGTCCGGCAGTAAGCTTCCGCATCCCGATAAACGTTTCTCCACCAATATCTTTCCAACACTTTCTTGGCAGTTCCGTCTCTTCCTCTGTGGCCACTCTCGTCGTGTAATTCAAAAAGGATGCGTAATTTGTCTTCTTCTTTGTCGATTACCCGGAGGGACTGTTCTTTCGCACGGCGCCACAGTAGTCCCTTTTCAATTCTGTACTTGGTCGCTTCGTGGCGGAATGCCTTTTGTTTCCCTTTTTGAATACTTTCCGGTACTTCCATCGTTTGGAGGTATTCAATGATTTCCCTGTGATGTTTGTTGTACTGTTCCTCACCAGAGATCACCAAGCTTCGGAGTGTGGTCGTTTTTTGCCGCGTCGACGCGGGAATTATCTCCAAAGTATTCACTCCAAGGTCAGTGTCAATAAATTCATCGTCACTCTCGGTTTCTTCGTGATCCGTTTCGCTGGGGGGTCTCCTGGAGAGGCCGTCGGGTCCAGAATGCTGTCTTCCAGGAACGTGGCGAACGGTGAAATCGAAGAGTTTGATCCACGTTATCCAGCGAGTGACCATTGCCCCTGGTAGATCAACTGAGGGCAAGTTCAACTGATGAAGTAAGGTTTTCGCATCGATTTCTACCGAGAAGTGAATACCGTAGAGCCATACGCGCAGTTTCTTTAGAGCCTTTAACAGTCCTCGACATTCCCTTTTACCTGCGTCATATTTCCGTTCCGACTGTGACCAAATACCACTCTCATACCTGACCGGGTGTCTTTTGCCGTCCTCTCCTATTTGTTGCAGTATAGCCCCCCATCCATCTCCACTGGCATCAACTGCGAGGATTATTTCTCCGGCACCGACCGAATAATCTAGAGTCCTCATGGCTTCAGCAGAAGTCAGGGCCGTTTTTAAAGCGGCCATAGCCTCACGGCACTCACTATCCCATATGAAATCGGCACCCTTTTTCAAAAGCGCGTACAATGGTTGGGCAATCGTAGCGAACCCTTCGACCCAAATTCGGTAATAGACGCACACTCCCAAAAACGCTCTGACTTCCTTGACATTTCGACAATCGGGCCATTCTCGTATCTTGTGAACTTTCCCCGGGTCGGGATATCTACCTTCATCGCTTACCAGAAATCCGACCATTTTTAACCGTGGAGAGCAAAATTCTGACTTTATCCCGGATATCGTTGCCCCTGCTCTTTCGATGTCGCAAAGGACCCGATCCAAGTTTTGAATGTGTTCCAAGACGAAAGTTCTTATCCCCGGGACAATTTCCTTGTCCCCATACCTGGATTTTGGTCCATCAACACCAACGTCATCCAGAAAGGCTCTTGCGATGTCAAGGCAACGGACCAGGATTTTGTTCACAATTCTTACGAAGGTAGCCACGTTATTGGTCGCGCCTTGTTGTAGGATGGTATACCTCATCAGTCCTTGCTCCATATCGATAGCTGTGACGTCACGTGATTCTGGGGCTAAAGATACCTGTTCGTAGCCAGCAAAGAAATCTAGGAGAGAGGATATCGCTTGTCCAGCAAACCGTTCGCTGAATTCATCCACATTCGGGGGTAGTCCGGCGTCTCTGATGGTCACGCTGTTTTGTTTGGTGACCGAGGCTATTAACCTATATTGACCAGGTGTCTTTTTCTTCACCAAGAAATAAGGATTGCGGTATGGACCTTTGCACGGTTCCAACACTCCAGTCTTTCGCATTTCCTTCACAAGATTATTCGCAACATCTCGGAGCGCACGCGGAATCCGCATTGGTGGTTCTTGCCATGGAGTGTGATTCGGATCTAGCTTGATGACGTGTGGTGGCTCGATTTCGGGCTTAACAAGTCCCTTTTCATGCCACTCGAAAGCAATTGCTGCTTCTCGATTGTATAACAACGCCCTCATCAATTCTTGTTCCTTCGCGGTCAGCATTGTGTGGATTTTTATATCCTTCATTCGTTCTGGAGTCAGTCTCGAACCGTGCTTTATATTGGAGAACTTGGGCGTTATCCATTGGTCAAACTCCGATCTTTTGACTCGCTTTCCTTCTTCTACTTCTCTTCTCTCACATTTTAGAAGGAAATCGGGATCACCTCCGGTATCCTCTCCATCTGTTGGCTTGTCTAGTGGCTTGATCTTGTCCTTCTTGCGCTTGTACATTGTCAATATTCGGGGCTGTGAGATCCGATTCCATCCACCTAACTCTTCCACCATCTCCATTGTCACAACACTGAGGTTTTCTACGTCGGGGCGGTAATCTGCCATTATCCCTGGATCTTCCCACCAAGATCCTGGCTCACTCACAACATTGGCAGTATGCTGCGAGTAAACTAGTTTTTTGGAATCAGTCCTTCCGCAGTTCTTATCAATTCCTTTGACAAGACTGCTACGACACTAGTTTCTTTTCCGTCTCTCCCTATAACTGAGACCGATACTCCTGCGTCTTTTCCTTTTCCGACCGAGGTGATTTTTGCGCCGTTTTGGAGGAACCATGGTAGGCCCAGGATGAGATCGTTCGCAGTTGAGGGCGTTACCAGGAAGGTCTGGAGACTAGGTTGACCGACCGCAGTGACCAGAATGTCGTGACAGATCCCACTGATATCAACAGGAAGACCCCCGGCTCCATTCAAGTTCACGTCGAAATTGCCGGTTTCAATCGGAAGATTGAGCTGATTTGCTAATCGATAGGACAAGAGATTGATCTGGCTCCCCGTGTCAACGAGGCCGTAGAATTCATCGAACCCCCTTCCGAACAATATGCGAATGTATGGTGTGGGAGCTTTGAGGAAGCCCTTAGGAAGAGTCTGGTTGATGGAGAGAGTGTTTAAGGCCAGGTTCGCATCATAGATCTGAAATTCTCCATTCATGTCCACAGAAAACTCATCATCTTCTCCAATATAATTAACTACGGCTGTTGCTGCTGCCTTACCAACTGAGTTCTCACTAATCATTCTGCGGACTCCTGGAGTGAGAAGTGCCATCAACTCGTGCCATTCCAAGGTTGGTGCTGGAGCGGAAGCAATCCTTGCCAATGCCGAAGTCATTGAAGCATTTGGGGGTCTAATCGTTCTGGCGGGTCGAACTGAATCCTTCATTTCGACTTCCGGAGGAGCTTGTTGTTGCGGTTGCTCCACGATTCTGGGCGCGCTTGGTGATTGTGCTTGCGAAACCGCCGCAGCCAACCGAGATGAAGTTTCCGGTGTGATCTTACTGGGGGGTGCGGTGTTCTTGGTGACTTTTGTTGCTGAGGGGCGCAGTGGGTTCCGGCGTTCCACGGCGGCGATGCTCATTCCTTCCTGATTATTTTCCAACAACTCAAGGCTGGAGGTACTCACTTCTTCAATGATATTCGGATGTGGTTGTTGTTGTTGACTGATGGCCAGGACTGCATCTCTAAGGGTGTTGAAACCACTTCGATTTACTAGGATCTCACCATTTCGTCCCAAATAGATTCGGTTATCTCCTGCCTTCAGGTGGATCAATCCTCCGGCAACATCATTGGCAAGAGTCGCACATCGGGGCTTGATGTGCCCGTTTTCCCCACAATACCAGCAGCTGTTCGGGCGCTCACCCGGTCTTCCAACCTCGATGCCCCTTGAGTTCAAGGGGGGTCGCATTTGTTGTCCTTGGAAGTACTGTTGTTGGTACCATGGCGCCGGTTGCGCATTGTTCGTTGTAGAGTTGTTCCTTGTAACTGCGACCTTCGTTAATTCCGTAATGGCGATAGTGAACTTGCTCAGCATGTCAGTGACAGTGTCCACATCGGTTTTCCGCGTCGGCGCGGAAACAACTGGGGTAGTCAATATTGACGTTGGTTGTAGAACAGGGGGCAAATTTTCAGGCGTCGTCGTGGAATGCATCAGCCTTGTGCGTTGAAGGCGGCGATCCTCGGTGGTGACGATTTCCGCAATAAGTGTCTCGATATTCAGGCTTTCTGTGTTATCCCAGTCGATTCGACAGTTTCTCTGAATATCATCTTGCATTTTCTCAGTGAGGCCATGCATGAACTCAGCGCAGGCCGTATATTGGGACAACTTGCCTTCCCTGATCAAAGTCTTCGCGATTCTACCAAAGTGAGTGGCATAAGATTTGATCCCAGGAGTATTGGTAGTTCGTTGTTGCTCGGCAAGCTTACGGAGGTAGGGGACTTGGTACTCTAGCTGTTGGGGGTCTTGGTCATAAAAATGCTTTCTCAACGAGGTTTCAAACCTTTCCCAGTCTCTGTCGGTGTATCCAGGGAGTGCCTCGACTTCAGCAATGATGGCAGTCTCGCAATACCCGGTGAAACGTGTGATTTTGTCAGAGTCCTCAAGACCATAGTCTTCCGCGAGGAGGTTGTATTTGCGGAGGTAACTGGTGACGCTATGGCCATTGAATTCTGCGAGTTGCCAGGGAACTCTCATGGGCTTTTTGGGGTTTCTGGGCGCAGGAGGAGTCTCGTCAGGAGTGCTTCCTGGGGTCATGGTGTCTTCAGGCGAGCTCATTTTCTTTTTTTTTGGTATAGATAGAAACGGGAGGGCAAGTTTCGTTGTGGTATTGGATTTCTTGGGTACGGTCTGTTGTTGTTGCTTTTCTGGTGGTTCCCAACTGTGGGCGCATGATTGATCCTTATTTATAGTCTTCGTTCAAGAGTATCCGTACTCTTAGCGTGTGCAGATATTTGCTTCGCATGGATAACTGTATCCAAGGGTAAACTGTTACCGTGAAACAAGACGACGTCAGGGGATCAGATCAGTTCAGTGTCTACGTGGCCAACCGTGGCCGTGGGGGTGCGAATAACTGTATTCGCCGATGTCAATATTATTTGTTTCTTGCTGGGTCAGATTGCGAGCGTTCGATAAACCAGGTCCTAATTTAGGAAATGACGTCTGAGTTTTCCTGTTTGGGAGTGGGGTTGCCACCGATTACCAGATTGGGAAAGCAAGGGATGCGGGTCAGGGTCGAAATCACATCGTTAGTACGGCTTCAGGGGTGGGGGTAATGACATCGTTAGTACGGCTTCACGATAACGTTGGATAATACCTTCGTTCGCAAAAGTCTGCGAATATTGGACGGCGTAGCGCGTGAAGAATTTTCGCTCAGAAGAGGGTAGGAAAATATTCAGGGTCTTTGGCAGTGCCCACCTGCTTGTGAGTTGATACAGTTGAGTTGTTAGCATAATGCGCAAAACCCGGGCGAAATCACCATTGTGAAGGAGCAGCGCAAATGCTACTGCGCCCTCTATCCAGGTTTCGCCGCAAGAGCGACAAATCGTAGTGTTCAATTCACAATCTTGTTCAATGGCTGCCTGCGGCCGAGAATATATGCGAGGGAGAACTCGTGCGGCAAAGAATGTAGTCGGCTGATGAGCATAGTATGAAGTGATAATGATAATGATAATAAAAAGTCATTGATGAAAAAGAGATGCTGAACAGGATCCACCGCCATGCGCTTCTGCCTTAAATGCTGTCGCCGTACCAGTACTGAAACTGGTCACGTGCCGGTCAGCTTAAGTCAGCACATACCGCGCGCATCCAACCGCGCGCACACCCAACTGTACGCGCATCTAACTAACAAACTAACTAAAAATACAACCAATGAGCGCAAGTTTGCTCGAAGCACTAACCCCGGACCTCCACAACGGGAGGTAGCAAGAATTTAGGACTGCATGGGGTGCAGGCCATATATTTTGAGGACGTGCAAGGGGTGCGCAGGAGGCAACAAGAATTTGGTGAGGCACTAGGTGCAACTAAAATTGTCCATGCGTTATGATGCAGATTTTTTTCTGCTGATGAACCTCATAGTAGTACATGCCCCTTTTACAATCAGGCTTTTAAATCAGCTGGTGCCCTCACGAATCATTTGGAGAAACAACATCCCAAACTCCTGTACTCTCGGAAACGAGCGAAGACCAGCATAAGCAATGAACAATGGGATGCAGAAGGGCAACCAACAGACGCAACACGGTCAACTAATGACAACAACTTTGAGGATAACTTGAGCTACCTCTTCTCGGACCTTCCTGACTTTATACTCCAAAATCAGACCAAGTCGCCGGAAGAACAGCGAGAAGAAATTACATATGATTACACTGATAATTCAGATACAGAGGATCAACAGATCGATACAGTCAATCCCACAGCAGACGCTATATATTTTCCTGTGGACTGTGAAGCAGGCAAAGTTATTTCAGTATACCCCTCAATTGTACAAAGGCAACCAATGTACAATTTCTTTCAACCCTTCCAAAATGCCCTAGATTTCAAACTTGTAAGATTTCTATATGAAACCCGTGTGCCAAAGGCTCAGATTGATATATTTTTCAAGGATGGCTTCCTCGAGCAAAATACGGACACAGAAAAGACTAGGACGGACAGTACTTCGAGGTTTTCATTCTGATCTGCTTCCACCTTATATCATAAGATTGACCAAATGATCACCGATCCACCCTGGAAGAATGGGTTCGTAGACTTCAACCTGGCCAAAAATACAGAGTTCTGGTACCAGGACATTTTGGGGTCATTAAAGTACTTACTACATCGAAAATCCTTGGCAGCACACATGAGCTAGACTCCGTCCGGTCAGGCACTTCGATACACAGCAGGAGAGGGTTTATACAGAGATGAATACTACATTATGGTGGTGAGATACACAGGTATGCAATTGCCCCATTAGTGACATCTGGGTACTACATTTGGCAGTGATTTGGTTGTTGACTTCAGATCATAGATGATACTCCCGGTAGGTACTATATTAGTTCCTGTACTCTTTGTGTCTGATGCCACCCACCTGACAAATTTTTCTAGTAATGGCAAAGTATGGCCTATATATATGAGTATTGGCAACATCACGTCTAGAGTTCGAAATAAACCCACATCTCATGCTTGGATACTGGTTGCCCTACTGCTTTATAGTCCCAAGCGAGTCAAAAAAATCCCAGGCTGGTCGGAGGAGAAACAAGAGCAAGAGGCAATTCAGGTTTTGCATGATCTACTTAAGTTTATCTTGCGTCCCTAATCGGACACTACACGGGATGGGCAGAAAATAAAGTGTGCTGATGAAGTAATCAGGGAATGTCATTTCCAAGTTGCTGGCTGGCTTGCAGATCATATGGAAAATGTAACAATACATGGGATTTACGCTACCCGGTGTCCAATATGCGAATGTCCTCAGGACCAACTGGGCCAGTTTCAGGAATATCCTATGCGCAACGCTGAAAAATATTGGGAATGGGTTGACAAATCGGACGCTACAAGTCTTCACGACAAGGGAGTGAAAGCTGTCAAAAATGCACTATGGACTCTGCAAAGTATAGTCCCACATGAAGTCATTTGATCGGATATCCTTCATACTATACTATTGGAGAACCTGCAACATTTGATGGAATAGATCAAAGGTTTTTTGGAGAGCCATAACAGACTCCCCACGTTCGATAATATCTGGAGTTCACTGCCTCCTTACCCTGGTAATTACGTTCTGTGAAAATTATATAGGCTTTTGAGTCAACTCTCTGGTAAGGAAATGTGATCAATTCTAATAGTCATCTTGGGGGTTTTTACAGCTTCTCTCCATTGCAAGATGGACACACCGCATCCGACAGGTGCCCAAGAGCGAGATTTCAAGAAAGCAATCACGTGTGTGCGGTACTTAACTCATTTTGCGTTCCTCTCCAGATGTTGAAGTCATACCAACAGCACTATAGGATATATACGGGAATATTTGGAATGCTTCCATGCCACGAAGGACATTTTTTTACGATATCGAGCTAGCAAAGCTGCAAAAGCAAGAGTTGATGAGGTGTCCAAACAGCTAATGGAACAAATCTGAAGTCGTGACCTCGATACGGGTGAAAGCAGATGCACAGCGGCACAAAAGGCTTATTCTGCGGCGGAAGATAGGGAGGAATGCGCATACTTAGTGAATCAGGTTCTGGTGGAGGATTCACATTTCAATTTTCCAAAGATCCATCTAATGATGCACTGGGCTAACCAAATCTCCTACTATGGTACCTTGCCCTAATTTTCCACGGAGATCTGCGAGACTTCGCATAAGTAATTAAAGGATGCATACTGTTAGAGTAATCATGTTGACAGCATCCCACAAGTGATCAAGGGTTATAGCCGATATCATAACTTCGCCATCAGAGAATTAGAAATAGTCGCATGGGCGGAGGAGAGTACGGCAATTCAGGGGAGGTTAAGAGACGTGATATGTCCGAAG